>OX461808.1:94792569-95392569 GCA_949802685.1 Dicyrtomina minuta | reverse complement strand
TGGCCTGGGCAATGGCCAGGGCAATGGCCAGGGCAATGGCCAAAGCAATGGCCAGGGCAATGGCCAGGGCAATGGCCAGGGCAATGGCCAGGGCAATGGCCAGGGCAATAAATAAGGCAATGGCCAGGGCAATGGTGTTGCCTTCCTTAATTTACGTTAAAGAAAGTGTCACGTGTTGTTGGAAAGGGGGTTAACGCAAGCGCGTCGACCCTGAGTTTTAGTGAATTAGTGGTTTACTGTACCTTGTATCCAGCAGCTCGATTCTCGGTGATTGCAGCTCAAGGGCTTCCTTCCAAAGGTTTGCCGGACTGCGACTCGACGAGTTCTCCTCTTTTCCTCCCACTGGGACGTTCTGCCTCTGTTACTTGTGTATTCGTGCCACGGTTGGTATTCTGGTCTCAGATTTCCCCAGCTCCTTGAGTTCTTGACCGCTTTTTCCCTTGCTGTCTTCCTTTCTATCCAGAATTCCTCGGGGGGGCAGTGTGAGATCTCTTCCTCAATATTGTCAAGTCCAAGTCAGGTCTCCCAAACTCCTCAGGGTAAAGTGAGACTCCAGCAAGAACCTCCGTCAAGTCCAAGGGTTTCAGTGTGGGTGCTCGTATGAGTGGTTGTGATTTGAGATGAATAAATAAGTGTGACGCAACACAATCTTCAAGTATATCGGCCTCTCCGGGCAATCTTATTTATTCACTCTTTAATAATTCTTCTCAGGTCACGAGAGAAAGAGCTAAGTGGCAGCCTCTGGGTGAGTCGTTCAAAACCCAGGGCTCTGTCTGACTATTAACTTGAGATAGTCTGCTAAGTGGCGCAGCCTGCTTAAAATAGCGGTCTGCTCTATTCTCTGCCTCGTCCAAGGCTTGTAAGTCAAAGATACGTAGTAATTGCTTTGCCGGTGCGAGCTATTTGGGAACTTTCCGGTATAAGCAATGTCTTTGACTACAAGGCAGGACGGCTCTCCAGGAACGACTGAAGACTGAGGGAGACTGGTCGTCTTATATAGTCCCCGAAATCTCAAGGGTCGGGCTAAGGGGTCGCTTGGGAATGCTACTTTGGTTACTGCCTGCCACTCAAGTGTCTATGCTGGATAGAAAAGCTATTGTTCATTATTGATTTATAGATGGTTGAGCTGGATAATCTCGACAGTATTCCGGGAAATTCCCTCTTCCACTATTTAGGTCAAGTGTTTCTTAGGGAATTTCCACTTTAGACATTTTATTGATCTCTGGAAGGGATCATAAACCCTTTGCCTTTTTCTTTAAAGTAGTGCTACAAGTGTATTGGTCATTTAATTCCTGAAACTGAAATGCACCTGTTGTGACGATTGACTGTCTTCATAACGTCAAGTGATTCTAGATTTATTGATGAGAATCAATAAATGCATCGAAACCTAACGGTATCGATTAGTTAATGCACTCCACGTCTTCAATTCCTATATTGAGTGACACGTGTCTCTTTAAACTTGTTCTTTAAATGAACACTACTTTTTTAAAGGAAAAGGGTCACAGAAACATTTACTAATAGGAATGTGTCTTCCTAATTTATTGCTCCCTCAGAGCACTTTGCCTTTCCAGTAAATGCTCCCTGCTCCCTTTCCTCTATTATCACTATTACACCTCTCGGAGATGCAATGCCGTAACCCATTCCGTGGAATTCCTCTATAGATATATAGATCCCTAATTCTATAGAATTCCATTCTTCTCCCTTCCCTATACCCTTCTACTCTAATTAATGTTGCTCTGGCTCAGTTTGATGGACAGACAACACCACCCTCCCCAAAATTCAGAATGGTTTCCATTCTCAAGAAATAATAATTTTGCAGCATTTAAGAATATAATCCAAATTTTGTTTGCAGTACAGCAACTACGAGGGTAAATAAAAGACAGTTACTGATTGCATTCGTTAGCAAATAGAGAAACATTTTAAGATTCGTTATCTAATAACATATTAAGACGGCTACTCAAAACAGCAATTGACTAGGTTTACTTGGGAAACTCTGAAGTTTAACTTTCAACTTCATTTTGTTCGTAGATCTTTAAGAACAGAGGCGAGCGTTTATAGCTCATATTGCCTTCTTGAATGATTCACGCCAAGCGGTTCAGTTCAAGACGCCACCATATCAAGGCGTTCTTAGAATTTTCGTTTGTAGTCGTAGTTGAGTTCTTCCAAGTAACCGCCCAATCAATCTACTTCCCTCAAGCGCATGATCGTACTACATTTTAGTCAAACGATATCTTTTTTAAACTATAATTTTATACGGTCTTTCATTATTCCTCATTCCAATAAGCATTCTACAATTTAGATTGTATTACTTTCGCCTTGCAGATAAAAACTTGGAGTGGTTAGTTGATTGTCCATAAACTTCCTTTTATTCATTGTAATAGTTTTAACTTGGACATATAACAAATTTATTCAGTTGGCTAGTCTGACAAATTTCACATAATTACCTATCTTAATTAACTAAAGTGTTACGTAACCCTTTGATTACTACATGGTGTACAAAAGAGAAGCGCGGTGACTTCTTTGTCAATACAATAATGCATGGTTACATAGAAGGTTCTTGTAACGCAATAACATTTAGCTAATGCTAGTATCAGATGAGTGTTATTATGCCTAGCTATGGCTTTTATGAATTTTATTTTAACCTCAGCTATAACTCAAACTTTTAGCTTCATTTCACGTGACTCAGTGTCAATAGTTGGTTTTCTAACGGTCTACAGTAGAGGTCTATGTAAACGCCGTAAAAGTTGCTAAAATCTTATAACGAAGTTGATTATTTGTGATCTAATTTGGTTATTCAGACCTGCCCTTAGTTCTCTCTCCGTGAATACATACATTTTATACATAATGCTTAGGGTTACAATGTCAATTTTTTACGCTTTTTGTGTGATTTTAACATTTTATATATTTTATTTTATTTTCTTGACAAGTCCCCAGCTTCCGCTTCCTTTTCAAAGAATTCTCCAAATGTGAGTCCAATGGTAGTCATCTATTGGTTATCTCGTCTTCCTCCTTCGTAGTTTTTGTGTAGTCACATTGTCTCATTTTGAAATTCTTTGCTGATCTTCTTAGTTTCATTTACCAGGCTTGTAGTTATCCATGCCTTGAAGACGTGCACTTCTTCCATTAGGCAGGTTGTTTTCCTTGAAGTCCGTAATTAGCTGCCTTTTCTGATATCCATAGTCTCGTCGACTAGACTCTGGGTCAGAAAAACACCTCTGCATACGTATATTCGCGTCATATAGTTGTTTTATTCCTTCTCGATCTGCCTGTAAATCAAAAACCAAATTCTGTGCTTTCCGACTCTCGTCGGCTAGCATTATACTTTTTTAGAGCAGGATCCAATGCTCTCTATACTTCACGAGTAACCATTTAAATTGATAAGCGACATCATAGTTGGTTCCCAGAACCCGCCTTTAGGTAAATACCGACTACTAGTCCTTTACCAGGGCAATCCTTGTTGCACTAGCCATTGCTTACTTATTTTGTTCGATCGATCCTTACTCCTTCTAGTGCTCAAATGCCCATCTCTCATCTGCTTTATCAAATCGTTCTCAGGCTTCTAGGTTGAGAAACGCTTATCACTAGACTTTGAGTCACTCGCATGACTACCTGGAGGGTAAGTCCAATACATTAGACACAATCAATATAAATCCTTAAAAGATTGTCACAGGCATTTTAGTGGGAGTGTTCTAAGCTCCGGTCCAACGTATGTCTGTTTGTGTACCAAAGCAGCTCTGTATCCATGCTTGTGAAGCCCAGAGATAAGTTTTAGATGAAATTATGAGTCTATACAGGAATTTAGCTGAAATGTTCTCTGAACACTTTCTAAATCACTGCCTTCTAGAATATTCCAAATATTCTCTACTTCTGAGCGCGTCCCTGACGCCGCTTTGCGTTTTAATATAAGTTTGCAAAATGACATGCATTTAGTCTTAAACTCATATCCTGAAAATAATTTTTATTTCTCCATTTTCGTATCCGTATTATACGAAATTTACTTGTTTTCCTATCCAGTATAGGAAGACTGACCATTCCTATGTCTTGACCATAAATTTATAGTCAACTAACCGTGTCTAGGACAGTATTTTATAAAATGACAGACCAAGATGTAAAACCTATAAAATCTCACGGAAGCAATCAAACAAAAGAAGAAGAAGAACCACAAAATAAGGTACTGTCCAATATCAATCCTGGTATGGATTCAAATGTCCTGCCCACAAAGTTTTGTGCTCTATTTCTTCTCTTCTTCTTTCTTTATATTGGAGCTCGTGGAACTTTTGCTAAGTTTTCTGTACTCCTTTCTTCTCAACTGTATAGATTTTTTCAATTATTTTCCGTGTGCTAGACTCCTTAAGATCACTTAGGTTAAGAGCGCAGCATCTACATTGGGTTAAGGTAATGGAAGTGGAAGTTCTTCTAAAATAGTGAGTTACTTACTAATCATAATTTCGCATTTACTTCGAGCTCGGGGTGTGGGAATGCTAGTCCTACTTGTAATAGAGATTACTAGTCTCTGACTATCTCAGCATCTACTTAAGATCCACGATGTAGAAATCTATGCTGAGTCCTATCGTCGGTCTGCTGACTTACTTAAGGGCTATAGTCACCATTCAGTTTGTCCAACATGAGCATCGACGTAGTAGGTATCTGTTTGGTGTAAGATACCTAAGGTTTGTCTTACACTGTTTTTGTACTTACTAGTTAAAGGCATTCGCCACTGTGTTTCTGCTAGTTCTTTTTTAAATGCATTGAGTTGTATGTGTCGGGTGCTAACTGGCATTTTATCTTAATGGCACTTCAATTTTTAATAAAATGGGATTTTGTAGTTTTCTAAAACTCTGCCAATAGAATGGTTTGCACTTTCTCAAACTTGTACCTAGAATATTTTGCATTCTTCAAAATTTGTAAAAAGAATATTGTGCATATTTTTCACTCACTCTAATGAGATGTTGTGCCTCTTTCGAAATGTGTAAATAGGATGTTTTGCATCTTTTGAAAACTTTAATTAAAATTTTTGCCTTTCATTGAATTTTGAATGGAGTACTTCGCATTTTATAATACCATAAAAAATTTAAATATTTTGCCTCTTTTCTAAGCCGCGTAGATAGAATGTTTCGCATCTCAAAATAATTGTATTAGAATATTTGGCATCTTCCCTTAAACTTGGAATTTGAATGTTTTAAAATTTCCACAAACCCCTAGATAGAATATTTTGCATTTTTCAAAAACATGTAAATGGAAGATTTTGCACTTTTCAAAATCCTGAAATATATAATTAGTAAAATAGGATATTTAGCCGTTTTCAAAAGTGTTAGTTAGGATATTCTGCATCTTTCTAAAAGCATTAAATACAGCATTTTGCATTTTACGAAAACTTGAAAATAGAATATTTTTTGCATTTTTCTCTACGCCGTCCAAATTTAAAACAATGCCCTGTCGATTCCCAATTTACTTCCTATTTGCTCCCAGTCAATTTTTCATCAAAATTTTTCCCATCCCCTTTGGTTCCTAGTACTGCTCCGCGTTCTGAACTTCCATCCATTCCCAATTCCGTTCCCAATTTACTCACCCTCCTAAATATTCCACAGTCCAATCCTCGTGAGCTTCTGTCCCTTGACCCTTACTATTCTCGTCTCATTCAGCTAAAACCCAAAATTTGAAGAAGGCTGTGTAGTAGTATTAGTAGTAGTAGTAGTAGTACGGGGCTGTCCATAAATAACGTCATGAAGAAATCCCATATGTGGGACACACTGCCAACTCAGTCAATTGAATGACTATCTTTAACATGGGATGCTATCATAATATGTGGACCTACTGATCCTACTTTCTAAAAGTTTTTATGTCGTGCCCCCAACTAAATAGGGATCTTATGTCTGTCCCTGTCCATCATAGTAGGAATGCTCAAGCGGTCAGTTTCCTCATATTCTCTACCTGCTTCCATTCCTTTCACTTTCTTCTTGGGTCTGAGTGCTCCACTCAGCCCAAAGTTTTGTAAAGGGAACTTATAGCAGAGTGGTGGGCCGTTTCGCTCCCGTCCCTGTCCATTCCCCATATCCTTTCTATGTCCTTTTTCTTTTCGTTTTCGTTCTCGTTTTCGTTTCCCTCATTCCTTACAAATCAAAGGGCTCATGTGCCAGGCTCCCTATGATGCCCATACTCACTACAGTTTCTGGCCTCGGTCCCTCTTGTTATTGGTCATTGTGATGCTTCCGTCCCTGTATTTATTCTTTCTGCTTCTATAGTTCCTCCCTCCTATCCCTTGCAACTACCAATATTATTATTTTATATTATTCCCTACAAGTGTACTGGTATGAGATGCGGATGCGAATTGGTGCTTTTAACGTGGTATGGCCCTTGGTTTTATGAGTAAGAGAGAGATAGTGAGATACTTAATGTATCTATGCGGTTACTGGTGCCGATGCCGAAACCAATGAAGTTGGTCTATTCCTTCCCCAAAACTTTACAGTATACACAGTATTACATTATACTTCTTATTTATTTTCCCAGAATACACAAATAATAAATAATATTTCCTTTTAAATTAATAGTAAATCCCTCTTTTTTTGTACTTTTCCCTTTTTCAATTAGATAATAATTTCACATCAAGTTCTCATAAATACTAACCATATTTCATAAATTTACATAAATTTAGACATTAACCAACATTTCATTGTTATAGACCAAATATTATTTTTACACAATTTTAAATTCCGACCAATTTTTTTTTTAAAATTTTTTTAAATTATTTACTTTTTTAATTTTATTTTCCTCTCATCTCCTCATATCTTTACTTACAAATTTCTCCCAACTGCTGCAGCTATCCTCTCCACTAGAACACATGGGAAATATCAAAGTGAATGAGCTCCTTCTCTAGTTAATTCCTCATCTAATCCAGACATGAGGATCCGTATAATCCATGGGGCAAACCGGAGCTGGTTCTCCCACAGCACAATAGTTCCAGCCAGACAACCTGAAGTGAATATGCCTGGTTCCTTGCTCCGAGGGAGGCGGACTCCGGGGCGAGTCGGGAATAGGAAACCCGAAATTGTCCACCTCAATAATGTCGTCATCGTCGTCGTCCAGAGTAATGACCACAGGCTCGCGTCTCGGTCTAAGCACTCTCTCGCCTACTAAGCTCGGCGGTGCCGGCAGTACCACTTGCGGGGGCGGAGGCGCTTGCTTCTCTACTTCTTCTCTTCCCATGATGCTCAACGGAGCTGATGGGATCCATTGCGAGGGTGGCTGTATAGGAGCCCTCCATCGAGTATAAACGGGCATCTCCCGGTCCTCAGACTGTCCTCCTCGACGAGTCTGAGTGAATTCAGACTCGTCCTCACTTCTCTCCTCCTCGGAGCACTCCGTCTCCGTGCCACTACTCCCCATGATGGCTCTCCCTCTTTTCTCTCGTCTTCGTCTTTCTCCCAGAACTTTAACTAATTCACAGTATTCTTCAGCCTTTGCCAGGGACTGATTGAACTTATCTAAGCTAACTTTCATGTTATAGTGTTCCTTCTCTAACTTTCCGAAAATGATGTCCATTTTTTCGATCGTGGTCAAATAATCCATGACGACCAACTAAAAAAAATTAATTTATCTCAGAGAGGAAAAAAAATATAGGAAATGAAATCAGCTCAAAAATGAAAAAGTAAATGATGCATTTACAATGAAGGAGTCTGTCTTATATACAATACTTTTTGGTTGTCAGTCATGTGACACAAAGCCCTTATTTCATAACGAAATGGTCCAACTAATTTTCAATTTTTGATATTCTTTACTGTTGTGATTCTCCAGTAAAACTACACTGGAAGAGAGAAATATCCTAACTCAATCTACTGTCTACTGTCGTGATTCTCCAGTAGAATCATATTGGGAGAGAGAAACTTTCTCAATTTATTTTACAAATTCCCACTTTTTACAATTAATTGACCTTCCTAGTCATGTTACTAGCCATGTGAGGTCATGACCTTCTCGGATTTTACCCGGGTATTCAGTCTATGAATCTTCGAAATTATTATGGAATTAATGTTTTTACAGTCTGATTTCCTTCTTAGGCTAATTATTACATATTAACATGTCAATCCTATGACCTCCGAATCCCTAATTTTTTCGGTTTTATCGGTTTTATGTTGTTTTTGTTACCAATTAAACTACATTTTATCCTTTTTTTTTGTTACTTTCTTTTTAACCTCTATTTACAAATAAATAGACGAATTAATGTTAAGAAAAAAATACTTTTTTACGCTGCTCTATCGGGGTTCTACAAATTGAACATATTTTCATGAGGCTTAGGCATTCAACGCATGCAAAAATGTGCGCACAAGGCAGGCATATTGCATTAAGAGGTGCTTCAAAGCATATTTTACATACTGTAGCCTCGCTCTCACTGGGATTTTGGACCTTGATAATCAGGCGAATGGGTCGTGTACCACAGTTAATATCGTGGGTTTCTGCGTTGGTCTGGGTTGTTCTAGCCTTTTTGCGTGGGGCCGGATTGGGACGGTGGGTTGTAGTTCTTCTGCTGGTTGAGGGTCCAGCTTGATTGGGATCATTTTCATCTTGTGAGGGAAAATAGGCCTGATTTCGACCATCGTAATAAGGTCTTCTAATGTGTGAGTGAGTTTTTCTATGGGTCCTTCTGTCTTCACTATTTCCATGTAATTCTTAAATGTAGTGCTAGCATCGCCTATTAAAAAATACGGTAAATGCTCAATCCTGCGTAAAGTGTCCCACTTACACATAGAACTTAATTCTATAAAATCTAATAAAAAAAGCCCTGGATGAGTTTTACCATCGTATTTCTTCACACTAATATACCCTAGCCCAGCCATCTTTAAATAACCCCATTTCCAACTTTAGCTATTCAAAATTTATTAAGTTAAAAGGGTGTGTAACTTAAACAGTCACTACTCTGCTAAGCAAGTGAAATGTAGCATGTATCGTAAGTCTGCAAAATTCTCAATTTCTAGGTTGCCAGACTCATTTTACCCCGCACCTCCACCAGTTTATGTGTTGCCTTCCTTAATTTACGTTAAAGAAAGTGTCACGTGTTGTTGGAAAGGGGGTTAACGCAAGCGCGTCGACCCTGAGTTTTAGTGAATTAGTGGTTTACTGTACCTTGTATCCAGCAGCTCGATTCTCGGTGATTGCAGCTCAAGGGCTTCCTTCCAAAGGTTTGCCGGACTGCGACTCGACGAGTTCTCCTCTTTTCCTCCCACTGGGACGTTCTGCCTCTGTTACTTGTGTATTCGTGCCACGGTTGGTATTCTGGTCTCAGATTTCCCCAGCTCCTTGAGTTCTTGACCGCTTTTTCCCTTGCTGTCTTCCTTTCTATCCAGAATTCCTCGGGGGGGCAGTGTGAGATCTCTTCCTCAATATTGTCAAGTCCAAGTCAGGTCTCCCAAACTCCTCAGGGTAAAGTGAGACTCCAGCAAGAACCTCCGTCAAGTCCAAGGGTTTCAGTGTGGGTGCTCGTATGAGTGGTTGTGATTTGAGATGAATAAATAAGTGTGACGCAACACAATCTTCAAGTATATCGGCCTCTCCGGGCAATCTTATTTATTCACTCTTTAATAATTCTTCTCAGGTCACGAGAGAAAGAGCTAAGTGGCAGCCTCTGGGTGAGTCGTTCAAAACCCAGGGCTCTGTCTGACTATTAACTTGAGATAGTCTGCTAAGTGGCGCAGCCTGCTTGAAATAGCGGTCTGCTCTATTCTCTGCCTCGTCCAAGGCTTGTAAGTCAAAGATACGTAGTAATTGCTTTGCCGGTGCGAGCTATTTGGGAACTTTCCGGTATAAGCAATGTCTTTGACTACAAGGCAGGACGGCTCACCAGGAACGACTGAAGACTGAGGGAGACTGGTCGTCTTATATAGTCCCCGAAATCTCAAGGGTCGGGCTAAGGGGTCGCTTGGGAATGCTACTTTGGTTACTGCCTGCCACTCAAGTGTCTATGCTGGATAGAAAAGCTATTGTTCATTATTGATTTATAGATGGTTGAGCTGGATAATCTCGACAGTATTCCAGGAAATTCCCTCTTCCACTATTTAGGTCAAGTGTTGCTTAGGGAATTTCCACTTTAGACATTTTATTGATCTCTGGAAGCGATCATAAACCCTTTGCCTTTTTCTTTAAAGTAGTGCTAAAAGTGTATTGGTCATTCAATTCCTGAAACTGAAATGCACCTGTTGTGACGATTGACTGTCTTCATAACGTCAAGTGATTCTAGATTTATTGATGAGAATCAATAAATGCATCGAAACCTAACGGTATCGATTAGTTAATGCACTCCACGTCTTCAATTCCTATATTGAGTGACACGTGTCTCTTTAAACTTGTTCTTTAAATGAACACTACTTTTTTAAAGGAAAAGGGTCACAGAAACATTTACTAATAGGAATGTGTCTTCCTAATTTATTGCTCCCTCAGAGCACTTTGCCTTTCCAGTAAATGCTCCCTGCTCCCTTTCCTCTATTATCACTATTACACCTCTCGGAGATGCAATGCCGTAACCCATTCCGTGAAATTCCTCTATAGATATATAGATCCCTAATTCTATAGAATTCCATTCTTCTCCCTTCCCTATACCCTTCTACTCTAATTAATGTTGCTCTGGCTCAGTTTGATGGACAGACAACAATGGCAAGGGCAATGGCCAGGCAATGGCCAGGGCAATAGCCAGGGCAATGGCCAGGGCAATGGCCACGGCAATGGCCAGGGCAATGGCTAGGGTAATTGCCAGGGCAATGGCCAGGGCAAAAGCCGGGGCAATGGCCAGGGCAATAGCTAAGGCAATAGCTATGGCAATACCCAGGGTAATGTCTATGGCATTGGCCAGGGCAATGGCCATGGTAATGGCCAGAGCAATGGCCAGGGCAATAGCTAGGGCAATGACCGGGGCATTGGCCAGAGCAATGGCTAGGGCAATGGCCAGGGCAATATCCAGGGCAATGGCCAGGGCAACGGACGGGACAATGTCCAGTTCAATGGCCAGGGCAATGGCTAGGGCAATGGCCAGGGCAATAGCCAGGGCAATGGCCAGGGCAATGGCCAGGGCAATGGCCAGTGCAATGGCCTGGGCAATGGCCAGGGCAATGGCCAGGGCAATGGCCAAAGCAATGGCCAGGGCAATGGCCAGTGCAATGGCAACGGCAATGGCCAGGGCAATGGCCACGGCAATGGCCACGGCAATGGCCAAAGCAATGGCCAGGACAATGGCCAGGGCAATAGCCAGGGCAATGGCCAGGGCAATGGCCAGGGCAATGGCCAGGGCAATGGCTAGGGCAATGGCCAGGGCAAGGGCCAGGGCAATGGCCAGGGCAATGGCCAGGGCAATGGCCAGGGCAATGGCCTGGGCAATGTCCAAGACAATGGCCAGGGCAATGGCCAAAGCAATGGCCAGGGCAATGGCCAGGGCAATAGCCAGGGCAGTGGCCAGCGCAATGGCCAGGGCAATGGCCAGGGCAATGGCCAGGGCAATGGCTAGGGCAATGGCCAGGGCAATGGCCAGGGCAATGGCCAGGACAATTGCCAGGGCAATAGCCAGGGCAATGGCCAGGGCAATGGCCAGGGCAATGGCCAGGGCAATTGCTAGGGCAATGGCTAGGGCAATGGCCAGGGCAATGGCCAGGGCAATGGCCAGCGCAATGGCCAGGGCAATGGCCAGGGCAATGGCTAGGGCAATGGCCAGGGCAATGGCCTGGGCAATGTCCAAGACAATGGCCAGGGCAATGGCCAAAGCAATGGCCAGGGCAATGGCCAGGGCAATGGCCAGCGCAATGGCCAGGGCAATGGCAACGGCAATGGCCAGGGCAATGGCCAGGGCAATGGCCAGGGCAATGGCAAGGGCAATGGCCTGGGCAATGCTCAGTTCAATGGCCAGGGCAATGTCCAATGCAATACTCAGGGCAATGGCCAGGGCAATGGCCAGGGCAATGGCCAGTGCAATGGCCAGGGCAATGGCTAAGGCAACGGACGGGACAATGTCGAGTTCAATGGCCAGGGCAATGGCCAGGGCAATAGCAACGGCAATGGCCAGGGCAATGGCCAGGGCAATGGCAAGGGCAATGACCTGGGCAATGGCCAGGGCAATGAACAGGGCAATGGAAAAAACAATGGCCAGGGCAATGGCCAGGGCAATGGCCAGGGCAATGGCCAGGGCAATGGCCAGGGCAATGGCCAGGGCAATGGCTAGGGCAATGGCCAGGGCAATGGCCAGGGCAATGGCCAGAGTAATGGCCAGGGCAATGGCCAGGGCAATAGCCAAAGCAATGGCCAGGACAATGGCCAGGGCAATAGCCAGGGCAATGGCCAGGGCAATGGCCAGGGCAATGGCCAGGGCAATGGCCAGGGCAATGGCCAGGGCAATGGCTAGGGCAATGGCTAGGGCAATGGCCAGGGCAATGGCCAGGGCAATGGCAAGGGCAATGGCCTGGGCAATGGCCAGGGCAATCGCCAGGGCAATGGAAAAAGCAATGGCCAGGGCAATGGCCAGGGCAATGGCCAGGGCAATGGCCAGGGCAATGGCTAGGGCAATGGCCAGGGCAATGGCCAGGGCAAAGGCCAGAGCAATAGCTAGGGCAATGGCCAGGGCAATGGCCAAAGCAATGGCCAGGACAATTGCCAGGGCAATAGCCAGGGCAATGGCCAGGGCAATGGCCAGGGCAATGGCCAGGGCAATGGCTAGGGCAATGGCTAGGGCAATGGCCAGGGCAATGGCCAGGGCAATGGCCAGGGCAATGGCCAGGGCAATGGCCAGGGCAATGGCCAGGGCAATGGCCAGGGCAATGGCCAGGGCAATGGCCAGGGCAATGGCCAGGGCAATGGCTAGGGCAATGGCCAGGACAATGGCCTGGGCAATGTCCAAGACAATGGCCAGGGCAATGGCCAGGGCAATGGCCAGGGCAATGGCCAGAACAATGGCTAGGGCAATGGCCAGGGCAATGGCCAGGGCAATGGCCAGGGCAATGGCTAGGGCAATGGCCAGGGCAATGGCCAGGGCAATGGCCAGGGCAATGGCCAGGGCAATGGCCAGGGCAATGGCCAGGGCAATGGCAAGGGCAATGGCCAGGGCAATGGCCAGGGCAATGGCCAGGGCAATGGCCAGGGCAATGGTCCAGGCAATAGCGGGGGCAATGTCCAGGGCAATACCCAAAGCAATGGCCAGGGCAATGGCCAGGGCAATGGGCAGGGCAATGGCAACAGCAATGGCCAGGGCAATGGCCAGGGCAATGGCCAGGGCAATGGCCAAGGCAATAAATAAGGCAATGGCCAGGGCAATGGCAAGGGCAATGGCCAGGCAATGGCCAAATAAAATGCCAGAGCAATAGCTAGGGCAATGGCCAGCGCAATGGCAAGGGCAATGGCCAGGGCAATGGCCAGGGCAATGGCCACGGCAATGGCCAGGGCAATGGCTAGGGCAATGGCCAGGGCAATGGCCAGGGCAATGGCCAAAGCAATGGCCAGGGCAATGGCCAGTGCAATGGCAACGGCAATGGCCAGGGCAATGGCCAGGGCAATGGCCACGGCAATGGCCAAAGCAATGGCCAGGACAATGGCCAGGGCAATAGCCAGGGCAATGGCCAGGGCAATGGCCAGGGCAATGGCCAGGGCAATGGCTAGGGCAATGGCCAGGGCAAGGGCCAGGGCAATGGCCAGGGCAATGGCCAGGGCAATGGCCAGGGCAATGGCCTGGGCAATGTCCAAGACAATGGCCAGGGCAATGGCCATAGCAATGGCCAGGGCAATGGCCAGGGCAATAGCCAGGGCAGTGGCCAGCGCAATGGCCAGGGCAATGGCCAGGGCAATGGCCAGGGCAATGGCTAGGGCAATGGCCAGGGCAATGGCCAGGGCAATGGCCAGGACAATTGCCAGGGCAATAGCCAGGGCAATGGCCAGGGCAATGGCCAGGGCAATGGCCACGGCAATTGCTAGGGCAATGGCTAGGGCAATGGCCAGGGCAATGGCCAGGGCAATGGCCAGCGCAATGGCCAGGGCAATGGCCAGGGCAATGGCTAGGGCAATGGCCAGGGCAATGGCGTGGGCAATGTCCAAGACAATGGCCAGGGCAATGGCCAAAGCAATGGCCAGGGCAATGGCCAGGGCAATGGCCAGCGCAATGGCCAGGGCAATGGCAACGGCAATGGCCAGGGCAATGGCCAGGGCAATGGCCAGGGCAATGGCAAGGGCAATGGCCTGGGCAATGCTCAGTTCAATGGCCAGGGCAATGTCCAATGCAATACTCAGGGCAATGGCCAGGGCAATGGCCAGGGCAATGGCCAGTGCAATGGCCAGGGCAATGGCTAAGGCAACGGACGGGACAATGTCGAGTTCAATGGCCAGGGCAATGGCCAGGGCAATAGCAACGGCAATGGCCAGGGCAATGGCCAGGGCAATGGCAAGGGCAATGGCCTGGGCAATGGCCAGGGCAATGAACAGGGCAATGGAAAAAACAATGGCCAGGGCAATGGCCAGGGCAATGGCCAGGGCAATGGCCAGGGCAATGGCCAGGGCAATGGCTAGGGCAATGGCCAGGGCAATGGCCAGGGCAATGGCCAGAGTAATGGCCAGGGCAATGGCCAGGGCAATAGCCAAAGCAATGGCCAGGACAATGGCCAGGGCAATAGCCAGGGCAATGGCCAGGGCAATGGCCAGGGCAATGGCCAGGGCAATGGCCAGGGCAATGGCCAGGGCAATGGCTAGGGCAATGGCTAGGGCAATGGCCAGGGCAATGGCCAGGGCAATGGCAAGGGCAATGGCCTGGGCAATGGCCAGGGCAATCGCCAGGGCAATGGAAAAAGCAATGGCCAGGGCAATGGCCAGGGCAATGGCCAGGGCAATGGCCAGGGCAATGGCTAGGGCAATGGCCAGGGCAATGGCCAGGGCAAAGGCCAGAGCAATAGCTAGGGCAATGGCCAGGGCAATGGCCAAAGCAATGGCCAGGACAATTGCCAGGGCAATAGCCAGGGCAATGGCCAGGGCAATGGCCAGGGCAATGGCCAGGGCAATGGCTAGGGCAATGGCTACGGCAATGGCCAGGGCAATGGCCAGGGCAATGGCCAGGGCAATGGCCAGGGCAATGGCCAGGGCAATGGCCAGGGCAATGGCCAGGGCAATGGCCAGGGCAATGGCCAGGGCAATGGCCAGGGCAATGGCTAGGGCAATGGCCAGGACAATGGCCTGGGCAATGTCCAAGACAATGGCCAGGGCAATGGCCAGGGCAATGGCCAGGGCAATGGCCAGGGCAATGGCTAGGGCAATGGCCAGGGCAATGGCCAGGGCAATGGCCAGGGCAATGGCTAGGGCAATGGCCAGGGCAATGGCCAGGGCAATGGCCAGGGCAATGGCCAGGGCAATGGCCAGGGCAATGGCAAGGGCAATGGCCAGGGCAATGGCCAGGGCAATGGCCAGGGCAATGGCCAGGGCAATGGTCCAGGCAATAGCGGGGGCAATGTCCAGGGCAATACCCAAAGCAATGGCCAGGGCAATGGCCAGGGCAATGGCCAGGGCAATGGCAACAGCAATGGCCAGGGCAATGGCCAGGGCAATGGCCAGGGCAATGGCCAAGGCAATAAATAAGGCAATGGCCAGGGCAATGGCAAGGGCAATGGCCAGGCAATGGCCAAATAAAATGCCAGAGCAATAGCTAGGGCAATGGCCAGCGCAATGGCAAGGGCAATGGCCAGGGCAATGGCCAGGGCAATGGCCACGGCAATGGCCAGGGCAATGGCTAGGGCAATGGCCAGGGCAATGGCCAGGGCAATGGCCAGGGCAATGGCCAGGGCAATGGCCAGCGCAATGGCCAGGGCAATGACCAGGGCAATGGCCAGGGCAATGGCCAGGGCAATGGCCAGGGCAATGGCCAGGGCAATGGCCAGGGCAATGGCCAGGGCAATGGCCAGGGCAATAGCCAGGGCAATGGCCGGGGCAATGGCCAAGGCAATGGCCAGGGCAATGGCCAGTGCAATGGCCAAAGCAATGGCCAGGACAATGGCCAGGGCAATAGCCAGGGCAATGGCCAGGGCAATGGCCAGGGCAATGGCTAGGGCAATGGCCAGGGCAATGGCCAGGGCAATGGCCAGGGCAATGGCCAGGGCAATGGCCAGGGCAATGGCCAGGGCAATGGCCAGGGCAATGGCTAGGGCAATGGCCAGGGCAATGGCCAGGGCAATGGCCAGGGCAATGGCTAGGGCAATGGCCAGGGCAATGGCCAGGGAAATGGCCAGGGCAATGTCCAAGACAATGGCCTTGGCAATGGCCAAAGCAATGGCCAGGGCAATAGCCAGGGCAATGGCCAGCGCAATGGCCAGGGCAATGGCCAGGGCAATGGCCAGGGCAATGGCTAGGGCAATGGCCAGGGCAATGGCCAGGGCAATGGCCAGGGCAATGGCCAGGGCAATGGCCAGGGCAATGGCAAGGGCAATGGCCAGGGCAATGGCCAGGGCAATGGCCAAAGCAATGGCCAGGGCAATAGCCAGAGCAATGGCCAGCGCAATGGCCAGGGCAATGGCCAGGGCAATGGCCAGGGCAATGGCTAGGGCAATGGCCAGGGCAATGGCCAGGGCAATGGCCAGGGCAATGGCTAGGGCAATGGCCAAGGCAATGGCCAGGGCAATGGCTAGGGCAATGGCTAGGGCAATGACCAGGGCAATGGCCAGGGCAATGGCCAGGGCAACTGCCAGGGCAATGGTCCAGGCAATAGCAGGGGCAATGGCCAGGGCAATGGCCAGGGCAATGGCCAGGGCAATGGCCAGGGCAATGGCCAGGGCAACTGCCAGGGCAATGGTCTAGGCAATAGCAGGGGCAATGGCCAGGGCAATGGCCAGGGCAATGGCCAGGGCAATGGCCAGGGCAATGGCCAGGGCAATGGCCAGGGCAATGGCCAGGGCAATGGCCAGGGCAATGGCCAGGGCAATGGCCAGGGCAATGGCCAGGGCAATGGCCAGGGCAATGGCCAGGGCAATGGCCAGCGCAATGGCCAGGGCAATGGCCAGGGCAATGGCCAGGGCAATGGCCAGGGCAATGGCCAGGGCAATGGCCAGGGCAATGGCCAGGGCAATGGCCACGGCAATGGCCACGGCAATGGCCAGGGCAATGGCCAGGGCAATGGCCAGGGCAATGGCCAGGGCAATGGCCAGGGCAATGGCCAGGGCAATGGCCAGGGGAATGGCCTGGGCAATGGCCAGGGCAATGGCCAGGGCAATGGCCAGGGCAATGGCCAGGGCAATGGCCAGGGCAATGGCCACGGCAATGGCCAGGGCAATGGCTAGGGCAATGGCCAGGGCAATGGCCAGGGCAATGGCCAGGGCAATGGCCAGGGCAATGGCCAGCGCAATGGCCAGGGCAATGACCAGGGCAATGGCCAGGGCAATGGCCAGCGCAATGGCCAGGGCAATGACCAGGGCAATGGCCAGGGCAATGGCCAGGGCAATGGCCAGGGCAATGGCCAGGGCAATGCCCAGGGCAATGGCCAGGGCAATGGCCAGGGCAATGGCCAGGGCAATGGCCAGGGCAATGGCCAGGGCAATGGCCAAGGCAATGGCAAGGGCAATGGCCAGGGCAATGGCCAAAGCAATGGCCAGGACAATGGCCAGGGCAATAGCCAGGGCAATGGCCAGGGCAATGGCCAGGGCAATGGCTAGGGCAATGGCCAGGGCAATGGCCAGGGCAATGGCCAGGGCAATGGCCAGAGCAATGGCCAGGGCAATGGCCAGGGCAATGGCTAGGGCAATGGCCAGGGCAATGGCCAGGGCAATGGCCAGGGCAATGGCTAGGGCAATGGCCAGGGCAATGGCCAGGGCAATGGCCAGGGAAATGGCCAGGGCAATGTCCAAGACAATGGCCTTGGCAATGGCCAAAGCAATGGCCAGGGCAATAGCCAGGGCAATGGCCAGCGCAATGGCCAGGGCAATGGCCAGGGCAATGGCCAGGGCAATGGCTAGGGCAATGGCCAGGGCAATGGCCAGGGCAATGGCCAGGGCAATGGCCAGGGCAATGGCTAGGGCAATGGCCAGGGCAATGGCCAGGGCAATGGCCAGGGCAATGGCAAGGGCAATGGCCAGGGCAATGGCCAGGGCAATGGCCAAAGCAATGGCCAGGGCAATAGCCAGGGCAATGGCCAGCGCAATGGCCAGGGCAATGGCCAGGGCAATGGCCAGGGCAATGGCTAGGGCAATGGCCAGGGCAATGGCCAGGGCAATGGCCAGGGCAATGGCTAGGGCAATGGCCAAGGCAATGGCCAGGGCAATGGCTAGGGCAATGGCCAGGGCAATGGCCAGGGCAATGGCCAGGGCAATGGCCAGGGCAATGGCCAGGGCAACTGCCAGGGCAATGGTCCAGGCAATAGCAGGGGCAATGGCCAGGGCAATGGCCAGGGCAATGGCCAGGGCAATGGCCAGGGCAATGGCCAGGGCAATGGCCAGGGCAATGGCCAGGGCAATGGCCAGGGCAATGGCCAGGGCAATGGCCAGGGCAATGGCCAGGGCAATGGCCAGCGCAATGGCCAGCGCAATGGCCAGGGCAATGGCTAGGGCAATGGCCAGGGCATTGGCCAGGGCAATGGCCAGGGCAATGGCCAGGGCAATGGCCAGGGCAATGGCCAGGGCAATGGCCAGGGCAATGGCCAGGGCAATGGACAGGGCAATGGCCAGGGCAATGGCCAGGGCAATGGCCAGGGCAATGGCCAGGGCAATGGCCAGGGCAATGGCCAGGGCAATGGCCAGGTTAATGGCCTGGGCAATGGCCAGGGCAATGGCCAGGGCAATGGCCAGGGCAATGGCTAGGGCAATGGCCTGGACAATGGCCAGGGCAATGGCCAGGGCAATGGCCAAAGCAATGGCCTGGGCAATGGCCAGGGCAATGGCCAGGGCAATGGCCAAAGCAATGGCCAGGGCAATGGCCAGGGCAATAGCTAGGGCAATGGCCAGGGCAATGGCCAGGGCAATAAATAAGGCGATGGCTAGGGCAATGGCAAGGGCAATGGCCAGGCAATGGCCAAATAAAATGCCAGAGCAATAGCCTTGGCAATGGCCAGGGCAATGGCTAGGGCAATGGCCAGGGCAATGTCCACGGCAATGGCCAGGGCAATGGCTAGGGTAATGGCCAGGGCAATGGCCGGGGCAATAGCCAGGGCAATGGCCAAGGCAATAGCTAAGGCAATAGCTATGGCAATACCCAGGGTAATGGCCATGGCATTGGCCAGGGCAATGGCCATGGTAATGGCCAGAGCAATGGCCAGGGCAATAGCTAGGGCAATGACCGGGGCATTGGCCAGAGCAATGGCTAGGGCAATGGTTAGGGCAATATCCAGGGCAATGGCCACGGCAACGGACGGGACAATGTCCAGTTCAATGGCCAGGGCAATGGCTAGGGCAATGGCCAGGGCAATGGCCAGGGCAATGGCCAGTGCAATGGCCAGAGCAATGGCCAGGGCAACGGACGGGACAATGTCCAGTTTAATGGCCATGGCAATGTCCAGGGCAATTGACGTAGAGCAGGATGACGTAGGCACTCTCGGTCGTACGATTATTGTCCTCCTCAGCAGGCGAAGAGAGTTTTAGCTTTACTTCGCATTACACTTTCCGAGGAGCAACAACTAGGTGGATACGCTAGTCAACGTCTAGTAAATTGAGGAAAAGATAGATCGCCCGCCGCCATCTTGTTTTCTATTATTTATATATATATATTTATTATCTTTTCCTTTTCGTGTCCTTCGGAGGTTTTATTTAATTACTCGTAAGGGAATAATTTGTGATTAAGGTAGAGATCATTAACGGATATTCGTGGAGTGAGTAATATGTACATTGTGTGAAGTGAACGCGAACAGTTACAGAGTTCAATAAAAGAACACTCCCATAGACCATAACATTGTGCTGTGAACATTAAAATAGCATTGGCATTAATTGGCCGACTGGAGCCAGCACAGTAGCATTATAGTAATACTCATCGTTCACCGGGTATCGGAGTATTACGGTCATCATTTGCATACTCCGGGTGTGAGTGTCGACGGTCATACCGACACCTACACACCGGGTCATTATAATTGTGCATCCCATCCATCACAACGGAGCCCCTACCGAACCACCGGGTTCTTCGCAGTCAGTCCGGAGTAGCAAGATTACGTGAGCAGGAACTTCGTAAGCGCGGTCGGCTTTCCCCGGTCGCTCTCTCTGTAAATACCAGAGCGGGCCGAGGACGATCTCGCAGACCGAGGACCGCGTCGTCTGCCGTGCGCGGTCGAGGAAGAGGAAGAACTCCAACTGAAGAGACCGACCCGGTCGCCTTCCTGTTCCAACAGCCTGTCCCGGTCGTGATACGTGGGAAAAAGGGGAATATTGGGAAAATCTAGTCTACACTGGCGACACAAATTTTCCGTTTTTTTCAAGTACTGAAGACAGCACAATCAGGTGAGAACCACCAGTTCCACATTGTTGTTTTTGTTAAAACTTATTTTTACGTTTAGAGTAGTCGTTAGTCGACCGCGACACACAGCATTGATCTTGTCTCGGTCGAAAGGGCAGTCTACGAGCGTACAAAGTCATACAGCAGGGACGCATAGTACCGAGTTGAGCATAGGCGCGAGCACCTTGGTCGGCGGTTTTGGTTTGGCAGGAGTAGTTAAGCACACCAGAGCCCCGAGGCAGGCCAGTCCAGCCGGTCCACGTAAAACTTGCCGCATAGCGCAGACCGCGACTCAGTCGCGGGGTAGACTCGGTCTCAGTAGTAGTAAGTAACATAGACAACCGCGATACACCAAAAAAGTTCCGTATAGGTCCGGTCCAGTTTGAGCAGGTGGTAGTGCATACACAAGGGCGAAGGCCAAAGACCAGGAACCAGGACCGGGATGAAGCCAATCTGCGACATCAAGACGGACGGAGTAACGTGGACGGGCCGGGAAAGCGAGCTGATACTGAAGCAGCTCTTGCTCGAAGACCCGCAAACACCGGGAGCATGCGACCTGTTAACAGTGAAGAAGAGGTGGTACATCTACCGGTACCAGCTAGAGGTGAAGGAAACTCCTAAGCCTATGACACCATCAGAGTTAGCATTTGCATTCCCTGGGTACCAACAGCAAATGATGCAGGCAGAGAACGACGGAGCTAAGGACTTCGAGGGAATAACCGAGTTATGCCAGGGGGAGACGACGCAACTATAGGACTCGGTCAAGCAGATGGCGACCGCGACGAAGAGTGACCCGGTAGCACCAAAGAAAGCTGAAGCTGCAGGAAAGACAGTGCTGGACTACGACTTGCAAATGTCAAAAGACATGCAGTCCATGCAACTAACCGTGCAGTCCATACAGGCAGACCAGGCACGTTTAAAAGCCCAGTTGGTAGGGAGCAAAAGTCCCGGAGGACAAGCAATCCCGCAAAGGAACCTACTGCAATTGGTCACGGCAAGCACGGACGGGAGCAGAGTCGAAGCCCGCAAGCACAGAACTCACCGGGCAGGTCAGGTCCTGTACGAGACAGATCAGCCAGCCCACAAGGGAGACGAGAATCACCGCGTCGGGATAGGCAACCGGAGCGGAGGACCGGGAAGTGGTGTCACGTGTGTAGCAGAAACACGCACAATACAGAGGATTGCAAGTCAGCTAAAGCGAAAGTCATGGCTTTGAAGATACTGGCCCAGGCGTGTGCCGAAGAAGAAACAACAGAACGCCGGACCGAGACACCACCGACCGGGACACCGGAAGGCATGCAGGGCTTACGAGCCTCATCGGAAGGCGAGGAGGACCTTGACGAGAGGCAGTTGCTCAATGCATTGCGGACCGCGAAGAACAGAGAAGAAGGAGGCTCGCTAAGGCGAGACCGGGACCAACAACTAAGTCCCGGTGAAGACCAAGTCCAGAAGACAATCAGCAAGTTGGAAGCCAGGTTTGAGCCTTCGACACTACCACGGTCTTTAAACTGGGTTCAGACACGGACAGACGAGGGGACTCGTGTCATTTACACCAAATAAACAAAGCCCCTTACGCCCTAGTATATATTAAGCATAAAGAAAAGCTATTTTCGTATTTTGCGTTAATAGACTCGGGCTGCACCGCGCTCGCGATATCGAAGAAAGAATGCGATAGACTAGGGTTACAGATAAGAAAGTCATCGGTAAAGATGTCGGGATTTGATGGTACGGTAGTCACAGCGGGAGGCGTAGTTACATTAGACATGAAAATCGCGGGTCGGTGGTTTAGAGAGGACTTCCTGGTCCAAGAGGGTCTAATGTGCCCTATTTTCATCGGGAATAAGTTCCGGTGGAAACATGGTCTGAGCTTCGACGACGTGAAAGGCGAGATGCGATGGGACGTCCCGACCGAGGAAGAGAAAGAGCGAGATGTTGGGTACTTTGTCCGCGGTCTACCTGTAAGAACCGCGAAAGACGTCTGTGACTTGTCACTAGCGTCGACCCCAAGCAAGTACGACCGGGCAAAACTGGGGACTTCGTCCATCCAAGTGTTCGTCGAAACTCTGGTCAAAAAGTATCCCGGGGTAGTACGGAATGATGGCAGGTCCAGGATCACGAACGCAATCATCCACGATCTGCGCATCCCGGAGGACTGCCCGGTGATACAGTGTAAACCTGCTCTAAGACCACCGGCGATAGCAAAATGGGAGGACGAGACACTGCATGAGTTGAAATTGCAGGGTAAGATACGGCGGTCAACTTCGGCATATTCCTCGCCATTGCTAATTATACCAAAACCAAACGGCGATAAGCGAATGGTGGTAAATAATAAAGAGTTGAATAGCTATACACTGAAGATACAGAACCCGATGCCTATCATACACCAGATCTTGAAGCATCTTTCACCTAACCGAGTCATGTCTAAGCTGGACTTAAAGTCGGGCTTTTGGCAAATCCCCATAACGGAGAACTCCAAGAAGTTCACCGCGTTCCACACGCAGAATGCATGTTATGAGTGGAACGTGATGCCGATGGGGCTGAAAAATGCTCCAATGATTTTCCAGGATCTCATGAACAGGTTATTTGGTAAATTTGTAGATGACTTCCTGCATGTGTACCTGGATGACATTTTCATCTTTAGCGAGACCGAGCAACTGCACAAAGAGCACTTAGACTTCGTTTTTAGGACACTGCATAACTTTAACCTTACTTTAAACTGGGAGAAGTGCGAGTTCGATCTACCGGAAGTCGAGTTCTTGAGCCACATTGTCACGCGCTTCGGCATTAAGAAATGCCCGAAGAAGGTAGCGGCGATCCAAGACTTTCCGTCACCGAGAACGAAGAAAAAAGTTCAGCGATTCCTAGGGGCCATTGGATGGTACATGCGGTTTATACCACATTATGCCACACAATTAGAGCCAATATTTCTAAAGCTGAAGCCGGAGGCAGATCCGAACTTACCGTTCCGGTGGGGAAAGAGCCATCAGACCGCGTTCGAGACAATTAAGGCGGAAGTGGCCAAGGAGATCACGTTAAACACAATAAACTACGATCACCCGTTATATGTGTATACCGATGCAAGTGACGTAGGGCTAGGAGCTATCCTGGCACAGAACTATTATTGTGAGTTGACCGAAGAGGACAGGTTCCGGGTGATCGAATGCCGCAGCAAACTGCTAAATGCAGCGGAGCGCAGATACGACGCGAGAGAGAAAGAGTGTTTAGCCATCAGGTTTGCAAACCAGGTGTTTGATCCTTTCATCAGGTATCAGAAGGACGTGATTTTCAGATGTGACAACCAGGCGTTGACACATCTGAAACATGCGGCCATAAACGACCACCTCTATAACCGGCATATTGTCAGGTGGGCAATAGAGTTGGGGGATATTGTCAATGACATAGCCTTCGTGAAGGGAGAGGACAACAAGCTGGCAGACTTGCTCTCTCGCGGCTCGCTACCGGATCCCAAATACGATGATAATCCGGACGAGCTAGACATGTGTTTAGAAAGTGCTTGCGTATGCCTGGCAACGTTCACAAACACCAGGGAGAGAGTAGAAGTGGATATGGACATGCTGGACAAGGACATGCTGCGGGGCTTGCAGAGAGAGTGCGAGGCACTATCTACTATCACCAAGAGCCTTAGCCGAGTCGGGGAGCGGTCTAGGTATCGCTACGATTACGTTATCGTAGAAGGAATCCTCTGCAGGTATGTCCCATGTAAAAAGCAGACCGCGTCGCGGTCGATCCTAAAAGAGGGTACACCGGAAGGGGGCTTTTATAGCAGCCAGGTGGACAAGTTATGGGAGCAGAGGCTGGAGGAAGACGAGCGGACCGGGCAACCAGTGCCGCCGGTAAGGGTGCGACCGTCTATGCTCATGAGAAAGGGTAAGCATATTAAGTGGGAGCATCCGTTAATCCAAGCGAGTTTCTTAGATCCGGAGTCAGTAACAGCCAGAAAACGCATAGTCCCAGTCATACCGCAGTCCATAGAGCGGGATGTCATAGCGCACTTTCATGACAGCACGATGGCCGGGCACCAAGGAGTTGAGCGCACATACGACCGGATTAGGAAAAGGTTCTGGTTTTACAATATGCATAAGATCATAGAGGCATATGTGAAGACTTGCGCGGTATGCCAGTTAGTAAAAGCTTCGAACCAAGCGCAACCGGGAAAAATGGGTATTCACTCATACCGTAATAACGTGTTTGAGTGTGTGCATGTGGACATTGTCGAAGAGTTGACCGCGAGCGCGGTCTTTAAGTTTATCGTCGTTTGTGTGGACGAGTTTTCCAAATGGGTGAGCATGGAACCCTTAACATCAGTATCATCAATTAAAATCTTCAAGTTCCTGCAGAAAGTGTTCCACCAGTTTGGAACACCAAAGCGTATAGTCTCCGACAATGCGTCATATTTCTCCGGAGATGATTGGAATGACCAGCTGCGTCAGTGGGGAGCTACATGCGTCCATGTGGCACCTTACCATCCCAACCCGAACCATGTTCCGAAGCATGTTCCGGATGGATGTCATGCAGTCGGCATGGAACCGGGTGGAAGTTAAAGCACATGATGCGGACGCGCCAGCCGGGGAGAAAGAAGTGCTCCAAGGTCAGTTGTTGGGGCTAGTGCACGGGCCAGCGTCAGTGGGCGCGTATGAGTTAATGAAAGCGATAGACACTCTCCTGCAAGAGCAACCGTGGATGTTGGTTCGAACACTTCGAGAGCCAATGTTTCGGGATTCAAAGATGGCACGCGGTCTCCAGGATGTATATCTGCAAGTAGCTGGAGTTCTGCGGTCGGTGGCGGACTTGCGAGCGAGGAACTCGAATCCTGATGTATGGGCCCCGGTGGACCGGGAGCGATTCTATAAGAAGTTGGCAGAGCGAGTTTTGGCTATGCAGGAGGAAAGAGCGGCGCAGGCGGCAGATGCGTTTGGAAGTCAGAACACGTCCATCCAGAGTGTTGAAGTGAAGGAGCCCGGTGCTGAGGACCCGGTAGTGGTTGTACCAGGCGGTAGTCAGACGTTGACCGAGTCACCAGAAGTAAGTGTCCTGCAAGAAGTGGTGGTGCGGACGTCGGTCGGGTCTGGTCTGCCCGGGACGTCGCTGTTTAGTGACTAATCAATTGAGGATGCCATTACGGTTCGACGCGAACGGGATGCCGACCGGGATTGGCGAAGCAGATACTAGTGGACGAGATGAAGCCTCGACGGGGACGGATGAAGCCGCGACCGGGAAAACGGAAGAGCGAGGTGATGAAGAACCGGGACAGTCACAGGAATGAAAAGGCATTAGGTGATTGTGTGTGTCCATTGGTATGTGTGATGTGAGTTCGTTGGGTTCGGGGAGGAACCGAGATTGTATTTTTGTATTTTTGTACTTATTTTTACATTTTTTTTTATGTTAGTTGTTTAGGTTTAGCACATAGGGATGTGCATAGATGATGAGAATTCAGCGGGTTTGGGGAGGAACCGGGATTGTACTTCTGTACTTTTATATCTATTTTTTTAACTACACTTGTTCTATGTTAGTTGTTAAGAGTTAGCACCTGAGTGCGGTATTATTATTTTATTAATTTTTGACTAAGAAGTTTTTTATGACATTGATTATGATGTTTGTGATTTTTTTTTAGATAAGGTAGCCGTAAAGGTGTTGATGTAAGGCGGCGGCGAGTAAGGTTAGGCGCGGTGTAGGTCGACCGGCCCGGTCAGTCAGTAGCTCGTGGGTTAAGATTTATGTTAGGACGAAAGCGGGATACCGCGTTGAAGGATATTGGGGACGAGCAGGAATGGATAGTGTAGCGGGACCGGGATGCCGGGCGCGGTCAGGGTTGGCCAACCTGAAGTTAGTGTAAAGGTAGTAGGGTATAGGCGCGACGACAGTCCGGCTGCAGCAGTACGGCACTCTCTTTAACACCTATTTTTCAATGGCTACGTGCTTCGAGGAGCATCTCACGATGCTGGAGTAAGCACTACCCGGTTGAAAATGGTGGGGGGGATAGTGTGAAGGTAAATATGGAAATTGTACTGCGGAGGTATTAGTGGCAGTAGCGGGAAATGGACAAGGAAGGTTAGGGACGGAAAACCAACCAACGTCGTCAGTGCAAGCAGTACATTTCCACTGCATATAGCAGGGGAGGAATGTAGGTATAGGAAGGGAGCGGGGCTATGGATATAGCGGGTTAAGTAGGGCAGTTGGAAAAGGCGGTTGACGTGGAGCAGGATGACGCAGGCACTCTCGGTCGTACGATCCTCGTCCTCCTCAGCAGGCGAAGAGAGTTTTAGCTTTACTTCCCATTACACTCTCCGAGGAGCAACAACTAGGTGGATACGCTAGTCAACGTCTAGTAAATTGAGGAAAAGATAGATCGCCCGCCGCCATCTTGTTTTCTATTATTTATATATATATATTTATTATCCCTTCCTTTTCGTCTCCTTCGGAGGTTTTATTTAATTACCCGTAAGGGAATAATTTGTGATTAAGGTAGAGATCATTAACGGATATTCGTGGAGTGAGTATTATGTACATTGTGTTAAGTGAACGCGAACAGTTACAGAGTTCAATAAAAGAACACTCCCATAGACCATAACATTGTGCTGTGAACATTAAAATAGCATTGGCATTAATTGGCCGACTGGAGCCAGCACAGTAGCATTATAGTGATACTCATCGTTCACCGGGTACCGGAGTATTACGGTCATCATTTTCATACTCCGGGTGTGAGTGTCGACGGTCATACCGACACCTACACACCGGGTCATTATAATTGTGCATCCCATCCATCACAACGGAGCCCCTACCGAACCACCGGGTTCTTCGCAGTCAGTCCGGAGTAGCAAGATTACGTGAGCAGGAACTTCGTAAGCGCGGTCGGCTTTCCCCGGTCGCTCTCTCTGTAAATACCAGAGCGGGCCGAGGACGATCTCGCAGACCGAGGACCGCGTCGTCTGCCGTGCGCGGTCGAGGAAGAGGAAGAACTCCAACTGAAGAGACCGACCCGGTCGCCTTCCTGTTCCAACAGCCTGTCCCGGTCGTGATACGTGGGAAAAAGGGGAATATTGGGAAAATCCAGTCTACAAACTGTGAGCGAACGGCGCAAAATGCGAGTGAGTTGTTTCAGCGTTGTAGTACACTAAGGTGGGTAAATCGATTACACTATGTGGTTTTAAAATCTGGGTGTACCATACGGTGTGCTTTCCTTGTGAGACTGTAACTTTTGTTACAGTCTGCAGTCCTAACCGCTCACCCAAGCACGCCTGCTCCTCCAGTTTTAAGATTAACTCATTTTTTTGTAAGAGTATCACGTGATTTTTTCTTTTTTTGGTGTAGTTGCATCAGAAATTAGTGGTATATAATAGTTCAGCCTTTTTCAGACAGCTGACCTTTTTTCAAACAAACATACCAAATTTGGCAAAGAAATATTGAGGAAACAATTTTTGTGAATCTTCGTTATTTTAGCTTACGCGAGCGTTAAGATCAAAATAAATCTAAAACAACTGCATTAACTGAGTGTTTTGACCAATCCTATAAGCTGTCCACTCCACGGAGAACATTGTAAATATCTTACTCTTTTCCTAAGATTAAAACAGTCAATTTTTAAGTGATTCCTGAAGTCCGCTTATAAGGGAAATCCCTTAAACAGTTAAAATGATATCCGGTTCTAAGGGATAGAATTGGTCGGTCCCGCGAAGTCCCTTTTAAGTGAATGTGTCTGTGTAAGCCTTGTAGGCTTAACGTTTGCATTAGTAAAATCAACTTGGGTGCACAGCGCACACATGCTATAATTAGTTATGCACTTTGTTTGTAAATCAATAATTAACAAAATTAGGATTTACTCGCTTGAAAAGCCTTGATTGTTTATTTACTAATTTTATGATTTGTACAATGTAAGTACAACGGGGGGTTATTACAATAAAATAATTATTTAATTTCAATAATAAACTGGGTTTTGTGGCTATTCTAAACCAGAAAAATCCTGAAATAATCTGGATTTTGGAAAGGCAAAATCCGAAAATACTCAGATTTGAGAAGTTAAATATCTAAAAATGTGATATTAGGTTTCCTTCCATCCACTCAGTATGGATATTTTTTAGCATCTTTTATTCCTAATGTAAGTTTCTATGCAACTTTTGAATAATTACGATTTCAGTTTATCAATCTGTTTTTCAACTAACAACACTACATTGATAAGTTTTTCAAATAAGAAATTATTAAGGTTTTATTTTCTATTATAATAAAAAATAAAAAATAAAATATTATTTTAGTATAGTAAAAAAATATTATTTTTCAATAATTAATTTTGCAGTTTGAAACGCATTGAAGCGTTGTTAAAAAATTTGAAAATGAAATCTAACGACTAACTACTTACCTACTAGGTACTTACTTTTACGTAATTTTTAAAGCTTGATTGGGGCAACGTGAAACTTTTAAATATTTAAAAATTACAAAAATAGATTATACACGTAACGTATAAGTAATATTACAAAGAAACTCGTGATATTCTCTGTCACATAATTTAGTGACGTACATTAGATTCTGAAATACATACTGTATCTAATTAACTATAAAATTATAATCATAAAATAAAAGCAATACGTTACGTACACAAAAATCAATTGACACTTTGACATTAAGGGAAAGCTTATTTTTTCCTGGCAGAATCTTTTATACAGAAATTCAACCCGATATCAACAACACCGATGATAAGCTATTAAATAAAACAATAAATCCATACTGTAAAAAAACGTAAAAAGAATGCCATCTTCCGCCGAAATCAAGCCCAACCCCACCCATGCAAACATCGAAGTCTCACCCAGTGGTAAAATAATTAATGAGAGCGACGGTCTCACCACCAAAGTAGGTCACTTTTTCCCCAAAATTCCAAAATCATTCAGAGGAATTAACAATACGACGAAAGGTCTCTCTCGGGACTACTACGGAGTCACAGGGGGTGGTCCTAAGAACAACAGTCACGTGGAGTCCGAAGCCGAAGCCGAAGCGGGAAACACGGATACAGATCAGCATGAAACAGTTTCTGGCTCAGGCTTTGACTCAGACAGTACGCGGAGTACTCGTCGTAAAAAGTTAAAGATTAAATCAAAAATAATAAAATCTTCGAAAAAACTTGCCAAGTCGCTCTCCAAAGTTCGGTCAGTGAATTCTTCAAAATCCAAACCGATCGGTATCGGTATCGGCAGCGTTGACATAAGCGCACCAATGTCAATCCTAAAGACAGCTTTAAAGCCCAATGGCACCAATACCAATAAAAAACTTCAAACTAACAAAACTACTAAAACTGCCATTAAGCAAAATACTGGACCTCCACCCGCATCGTTTACCACCATAACCCCTGAATTCTTCACACGCCTCAAGCAAATATCCACCGAAGCGAACCTATTTAAAGGACAGAAACAATTTCAACACCATTCAATCCCGGTCCCGGTCGTCCCGGTCAAAATGGAAACTCTGTCAAATTTAGATAAGCAATCTCGAGAAAATGCAAGAAAATCATTCCTTTTTAGCAGCAGTAGCAGGAACAAAAATTCTGTGAAATTAAATAAAAAACGCTCTGCTTCTGGTCCCGGTCATCCAAATCCGGTAACGACCAGTCTCACCTTTAAAGAAGCACGTGAAGCACTCAGCTTGGGACATGTTCAACTTTTCCCCGAAATCAAAATTGTCACTGATGGGAACCATGGGACGATCCCAGGAACTCCCACCATGAAAGATCCTGATATGAATGATCTCGTCTCAGATAGGAATCGAGGAGATATTTTTAAAACTAAATCTAGTTCCTTAGCACCATCCACGTCCACATCGAAACATCAGCAACAGGTTCAGAATCAGAAGATGATTGTGAGTCCAGTAATTCCTCGAAACGTGAAAGGATTTTCCGTCAATCCACTTAATCATTCACAAACAAGAATCTCAATGTCGGGTGGTACAACAGGAAAAGCGGACGCTGCAAGTTCTACTTCTACAACTACGGGAACAAATCCAAGCCCAAACAAACCGATTCTTCTTTGTCAAGGGAGTGCGTGTAATTCAACTATGTTCAACGTTAAGAAACGCTTGAGATTTGCTGATTTAGATGGAGGAAGCGCTGCTAAGCATCCAGAAAATAGTAAATTGGATAGGTCAAGTAGTTTATCTAATCGAGCAACCAAGTCGAAAAGCTGCAATTTAAATAGAGGATGTCCTAATTAATTTGACTAAAGGTAATTAAAATTAATACTTTTGAAATTTTTGATTATAGTACGTTTTAAACTTATACGCATTATTTTCTGTAATCATATTATAATAACATTGTGAAAATCTATTCACCTAATCATTCTTTCATTCTATTGGATTATTACTATAGAACCGTCCCTGCTACCAACTGCCGGCTACTATACTGTACACTGTACACATTATGTTTGGTTTAAAACAAATTAAGGTACACAAAAATGCAATGAAATGAAATCTCCATCTTCACTGTCAGATTTATATAACTTTTATGTATATAGTTGAAAACAATCTCAATAAAGTTTGCAATTTCAATCATTGCTGGCCGCCTTCAAAATTCCTGTTCAGTTAAATGTGTAATAAATAATACTATTGATGATAATATCTGAATTTCGATCTTATTACTGGGAGATATTTCTTTTTAAATGCTAGCCAGTGTTATCTTTTTGCATTAAAAATTTTATTTTTGCTTCTATATATTTTAAATATTGTATATATTTTAGTTTAATTTTGTTGGAGTTACTTTATACTAATTAACTGCCTAACCAAATACTTAGTTACTTGTTGTCGTGAATTTATAAAATATTCTGTATTTTTTTTAAATTAACGAAACATTTTGCGAAAAATGAATTTGAATAATTTTGAAGGCAATAACATTATGAGTTTCTATTGGATGCTCGTATGTAGTGTGTAATGTCAATGTCGCTTACGCTAAAAATTGTTTCATATTTCATACTAAGCATGAACCAAACACAACAAATTCTTATAAAGGCAACTCATTACATCTAATAATTATTATCTCACATTAATTATGCTAATTCTAATTATTATGCTTCGCGCGTTTCTGTTACCGTTGTCGTATTTTTGATTCTGCTTTACATTTAGTATAGTAAAAAATGGAGCCAGACCTATTTACAATAGAACTGGTAAATAAGAGGAGACCAGTTGTGTACTACGTAGCAGGAGAAACAATTCATGGAGTCGTCCATGTTATTCTAGGACCGTCGCAGAAATGCAAATGCAAAGGTAAATAAAATCAGCCTTGTATGTTTATTTGTGTATTGAGTTTGTAATTATAATGTTTGAGCAATAAATTACTGGAAAATAGAAATAAAAAAAATTAAAGTCCCTCTAATATTTTAGGGATAACTGTATCTGTTCGTGGAAAAGCGGCATTCACGCGTTATATTTACATGACTATGGGCTATTATAAGGCTATGTCCACAGTGCAAATTCCAATCCCAATGGAGGAAATATATTTGGACAACACACAATGGCTTCTCGACCCTGGAGAAGGCGAGTAGTGAAAATAACCCCAATGATCAGTTATTAGCGTTCCCGTTACCACTTATTTATCCGTTTAATTTTCAATACTTATACTGATAATCTAACTGATGATTAATTCAGATGGAAAAAAAGAAATCAAACTATCTCCAGGGAATTATGACTACCCTTTTGAGTTCAGCCTCCCATACGACCTCCCGTCCACTTTTGTCACCTCGTCCGGTTCCATTGCTTACGAATTGGAAATTGAAATGATCATAGGCTATGGTTATCTAAGTAATCCCAAAGAAAGTATTTCATTTCACCTGAATAGCGTCGTGGATTTAAACTCCGAGCCGTTTGCGCAACTTGCCGCGCATCCAGTTCAAATGGAAAAATACACAACACTTTGCTGTTGTTGTTGCGAAAGTGGACCATTGGGATTTTCAGTGACCGTTGCAACGGGAGGCTACGCTTTGGGGGAAACTATTCAATTTACAGCGAAATTAAACAACCAGAGCAAATCGCGGGTGGAACATGTCACTGCTAGTCTCTTACAGGTGGGTTATAAATAAAATAAAAAAACTAATAATTACCTATATCGTCAGTGAATAGCCAAAATGACCCATATCCATTTTTAGTTAAAAACAAAATCCACTATCAACAAAAATATTGAAATATTTTATGATCTTAAGACCTTTTAAATAGAACATTTTGCACGTTTCAAAAACATGTAAATAGAAAATTTAAACGTTTCAAAAACATGTGAAAAGAAAAGTTTCGACGTTTCAAAAACATGTAAATAGAACATTTTACACTTTTCAAAAAGATGGAAATAGAATATTTTACACTTCTAAAAATCTTGTAAATAGAACCTTTTGCAAGTTTCAAAAAAATGTGAATAGCACATTTTACACTTTTCAAAATCACTTAATTAATTAATTCACTTAACATCTAACGAATTCATTCCTATTTTGTATTTTTTATGACATAGCACATTTTGACTTTAGCTTAAATTGGATATGGGCAATTTTGATTCTTCACTCACGATATGCATAATTTATCAGCCGTTGGAAATACTTGACCAATTCTACAGGCGGGATCCCATTAGTTTCTTTTAAACCAGTTTAAAAAAAATGAATTCACTCTAAAAACAACTTTTGTATGGGTCAAAAGCCAAAAAAAAAAATACTGCATATTTTTATTTTTGTTTAAGTGCTTGACAAAAAAAAATATTTACAGATGTTACGCTACTATGCTAAATTTCGGTCTGTTTTTAATATGTTTTGTGTTGTATGCCATTTAATTTCCTAGAAAGTGATTTATAGGTTACCATCAAATCCTGAACAATATGATATTACAATTATTTCTTCCGTTGGAGGTCCGTCAGTGTCAGTTGAGCCGAACAGTGAAGAGATTTGGACAGTGAACGATTTGGAAATTCCACCAATGACTCCAACAAGCACAATTGAGCGTATTGTAGAAGTTCAGTACATCTTAAAGGTTAACAATTTTATGCAATATACAGTGACAATACATTAACTTGTGTCATTCTTGTGTATGTGCTAAACAATTCGATTTTTGGAAATAAAAACCCAGCATAATAAAAAAAAACCCAGCAATACAATAATATTGTTGTTTTTTAATAATACGTCTTTTTTTAAGTGTCAGGGTCAGGATCACTAATAGTCAGAGGCTGTCAGAGGCAGAGGTCATCGTAGGTATTATGTCTTTTAAAAGGCACAGCAACTGTGAACTATTTTGCTACAAGCTAATTTGGGCAAAATTATATTTTGTAGATTGAAATGCATGTGCCTGACTCAGTAACAACGAATTTGAAACACGAAATACCAATTCTTATTGGAACCGTTCCACTTCGAAGAAAGGCTTCCACGCCCCACACAAAGAATGTGCACAAGCAGGAGAAGCAGAAAGTTTTGGGGGAATTTGAAAATGTAGGCTAAAGGAAAAAATTTCTTAAAGTATCTACAATGAAAGGAATATGTGATTTTTCACAGGCCGGGAAAACCACATCATTTAAAAAAGAAGAACAATGGAAAGAAATAATATTTTCAAATTTCTCTCTTGGCTATGCAATGCAATTCTATAGCGTTTAAAGAGTGATCTTTTTTTTCTGGATGAAACTTGAAATTTTGGGTAAAACTAACTGCTGAATTTTAGTTATAGACTCGCCCGTATTTTGAAGGGGTTGTTGTGATGGTTGGCTTCGCCAGGCGATATGAGATGAAGGCGGTGTAAAGTAAATGTTGGAGATGGGGGTGGGGGGTGACTTATTTCTGTACGGAAGTTGTTGCCGGCAAATCTTTACAGTTAATTTATAGCCTTCTTCAAATTAAGGGGAAGTAGCCGTGAAAGAGTAAGTAGTGGCAATTTCAATGCAGACTTGTAAATCTTAATAAAAAATGTTTCAGGCGAAAATTCCTCCAGGCGATTTTCAGTTTTTAAAAAGTACATTTTTTTAAATTTCCCGCCAAATCTTAAAACCAAAATTTCGACACGTTACTCAATGCGAGTACACATGAATGATAAACCATTGAAACCGGAATGAATAGGCGAACCTATTTCATTTGTAGTTCTAGCTAAGATCATGACTAATTTTTAACTGTAATTAAAAAACTTAAATAATTGTTTTTTCAAAATTGACCGATGTTAATGCATGATACATCATTTTAAAGCCCTTTAAAAACTAAGAAAACGGGCATTTTGTTTTAGGCTTCTGACGCATACAAAAAAGTTTAGGCAAAATTTTCAAAAAACGTGACGGTTTTTTTTAAAAAATGGCAAACGTTTGTGAGAAAACTCTACCAAAATCCTTTATTCGGAATCTACTCGTCGTTACCTTTGAAATGGTACATCACACGCTGAAATGGGTCAAATATTTCGATATCGTGAAAATTCCGGTAAATTATGTAGATATAGGTAGGAATAAACAAAATGGTAAAAATGCACTGAACACATTAATTATGGTTGCATATTAGGCAAATAAGCCAAGGATGTACACATAGTACTAAAATATAACTACGTACTACTATAATAATGCAATACAGGGCCTGATAATGTGCCCGGCGCAGGCAGCCCCCGCTGCCTAAATTTTCTCAAAACATGTAAATGGAACATTTTGCAATTTTCAAAAATATGTAAATATAATATTATGACTTTTCAAAAACATGCAAAATAAATTATTTTGCACATTTCAAAAACATGGAAATAAAACATTTTCCACTTTTCTCAAAACATGAAAATACAACAATTTGCTTTATTAAAGAAACCCACTAATAAAATCAAAATAGTGAATTTTGTATGGAAACAAATTTCTGCCTAAAAACAATTCCTTCGTCCGGCCCTGATGCAATAGTTAGTAACATCTACAAGCAGAAGTTCGTGGTAAATAAAGAAACTACACAATTTCTTCAAAATTGAACTTTTGTTTTCGAGAAAAAATCAGTTTAAAAAAAATTTATTCAAAAATGTCTATGTATAGTAAATCTTAATACATAATAAAATATAAACTATCATTTTTGAATACAACTATGTGGATTCTATACAGTTTTAATTAATACAAAATTTAAACCATGGTTAAGGTATGTATTTACAAAATGATTTATCGGTGGTAATTTAAATTACAAGATTGAGCGCGAAATTCAAAAAATGTGCTAACTAATCGTGAGTTAAAAAAAGAGGCGGGAAGCATTTAAATACCTTGTAAAACTACTATTTTCTACAAATTAAATCAAGTGACATACAAACGTAATTATTGGATTAAATGCCCCTGTTAAATTATCTGTTCCAGTACCATTCGTCATTTTCCAAGCAGAGCTTGTACGAGTCTTCTGTCCGCCTACTAACGTTAAAAACATCAATGTCGTATGTGTCGTCCATATTTAGGTAGGGTATAGCTTTTTCCTTAGTCAGTGGGGTGATAGCAAAGCTTGCTTTTTGAAATTCTTCAAATCCAAGAACAATTCTGGCATCTTCCGCATGTAAATAGGCACAGTACTCACAAAAATAGTTCCAAGAGTGGAATTCCCCAGTCCCTTTCCACGTAAAGTAACTATTGTACAAAAAGTCGTTTTTATGAAGGAGTAGAAGGAACCGACCGAGCTCTTCAATGGAATCAAAATCTTCAACGTGGATGTATGAATTTGCAGGGGTGATGGCTTTGTAGTCTGAGGGATGGGCTCCCATTACAATCGGCAGAAGTTCGTTCCTATATGGGAAACAAGTTAATTACTATATTTAAATAATCGAAAATTAAAAATATTTTTTTTTGGCATTTTTTTATCAAACAAGTTCACAGAAAATGAAAAAACCATACCACCCCTACCCGAATCCATTAGTTCCCAGTTTCTCTGTGATGTAATCCCGACACATGGTGTTTTCAAAGGACAAATAAAACTTGTAATTTTTCTTAATTGTTTTAAAGCAGTTCCCACTCCCTTTTTTTGGGCAAGGAAACGTCCCACATTTTCCAAAGATATCCACTTCAATGTACTTTTGAAGCTCCTTTACAAAGCCAAGTCTGTTATTGTGCGGTTTACAATTTGAAACGACTATTGCTGCCATTTTCGTACGTCCAGCTGCGAAGTTTTTTGCTGTATTATGTTAAACAAAAAAAGCAAATTTATAAATTTTAACATTCAGTTGACAGTTTAATTGTAATTTGAAAAATTTATTTACTTTGGAATTTTGAAGTAATGCTTTCATTGTAATAGTCCCAGCGAAAATATGGTGTGTAGATATCAGAGCCCCTCCAGTAGGATGCAAGCAAATCTCTGGGCCCATCTTTGATAATTGGTTTCATCTGGACTTGAAATTCTCCAGGAGCCTCCATTGTATTGTAAATTAATTTGGTTTTACGCGTCGAGTTATTATTTGATTGTGACTTGGACTTTAATGACAGAATTGTCTTCCTTTGAGAATAGTCCCGATATTTTATAACAGCATCAAAATTGTTGGCTACATCCGCAAAGACCAGAGTCTTATTTGCCTTCTTGATTTTAGACCAGTTTGAGTATTCACATGGGAATTCAATATTTTGCTTTTTTTTATCTTTTGTATTACACTTGTTGTAACTTCCCCACCATGACATGTCGTATATTAGAATTTTCTTTGGTGGGATATTAAGTTTTCCTGGCGCTATAGTTGACTTTGGAGAGCCAGGTTTCTTCGTTTGGGATGCTGATGTTGATGTTGAATTAAAATTTGTATTTTCTTCATCTATTTTATTGCTTTTGGTTTTTTCTAATAATGGTGAGATTTTTGATTTCACATCTTTTAGTACATTATTCCAAGTCTTTGGTTTAATTTGAAATTGGGGCAGAATTGCATAGCCCAGTCTGGAACTGTCTAAACTAGTAATTTTGGCATCGTACTTTTGGCACTGTATTTTTTCTGTGGATGGTCTTAACGCTTGAAATTGTAAATTTTCGCGGGTATTTTTATTGTAGTAATTTAGACTGTAAAACTCGTACATAAAATGAAGAGCAATTAATGCAAAGAACAGAGATATGAGTATCTTATAAATTGGCTTCATTATTTTACTAATTCTCTATAACTTGCATAAATTATGAATAATATTTGATTTTAAAGTTTTCAATTAAAGTCGAATTACTGCCAAAAGAGTGTGGCCTTTAGTACAGTAGATAATTATGCAAATATAATTTTACAATGAAACATATTGATTGTGATTACTTTTTTTTGCAGTTTGCAGTTGTCTGTATTACTGTACTAAAATGGATTAACGGCAACTAATACTTATTGGAAAACCGGACATATGTTCGCAAACAATAGATAACTGGAGGTGAGTATGCGTCCACGAGGTGCGGGTAAAAAAATATGTGCTAACACGAAAATTTCATTTGTTATCTTATCTATATATGGATTTGAAATTTCCCCGTAAAATACGACGATTACTCACCACAATAAAGAATCAACAATATGTAATTAGGCTGCATATACAAAGCATTAATCCATGCATCTGCTTGTGCTGATGCACGTTGCAAATTCATGTCTTATATCTTACTCACTTCCCGGAATAAGATATATAGGTCATGTAGTATTACGTATTACGTTATGATAGTACGACATGTTAAAGAAGAAAGTATTTCAAAAAATTGATGACTTATGTACTAGTGTACTAGTTAGCAAGTCTAGTGTCTCGTCACTATGTATTAATGTCTATACCTGGATACACAGCTTGGTATTACATTAAGATTACATTGCATGTGGCTGGTCGCTGCGCTGGTGCTAGGATGTACATACTGTAGGGTCAACCGAGACTCATATCTGGCAAGGATAAATTTTGCATGCAAACAAACGGCAGCTTTATCCTTGCCAGATATCAGTCTCGGTTGGCCCAACTATACATATTACTATGTGTATTGGGGATCCTGTTGAGCCTTCGCGATTATATTTCTCACAAGCGCTAACATGTAAGTCATGCCCAAAGTATGTACTCTCTATTAATTATGCAGGGCCGGATAATGCGGCTACCAGCGCTGCTTCAATGTTCAAAAAACATGCAAATGGAACATTTTGCACTTTTCAAAAATATGTAAAAAGAATGTTTTGACTTTTTAAAAACATGGATAATAAATATTTTTACACATTTCAACCAAGTGGTGAATACTATGAGGATTAAGAAATTTAAAAAAATACTACATTCAATTGATTCAATAAAACATTCTCTATACTTCTCAAAACATGTAAATAGAACATGGTGCACTTTTCTGAATCATGTAAAAAGGACATTTTTTACTTTTCTAAAACATGTAGATACAACAATTTGCTTTACCAAAGAAAACCATCAATAAAATCAAAATGCTGGTTTTTGTTTGGGAACAAAATGCTGCCTAAAAGTAATTCCTTCGTCCGGCCCTGTTGTTATGGTCAGGTTAAGAAAAACGTTGGACTTTTATCAAAGCAGCCCTTGACCTATTGTTGCTTAGCTTAGCCAATGATTTAAAAAAAAATATCTTTTATTTATAACCTTGTTTAATTGAGCCCAGCCCAAGGTATGCTTCAATGACCAATTAAAAGGCATGACATTGCTCTGACATAATATACGTCAAAGTCAAACGTCAGCCAGCTGCTATGTGGTGAGGTGACAATGTAGTAACTACATGTTTTAGAAAAGTGAAAAATGTTCCTTTTACTTGATTCTGAAAAAGGCAAAATGTTCTATTTACATGTTATTGAAATGTACAACAAAATTTATTTGCATGGCTTTGAAAAACGTAAAATGTTCTATTTACATGTTTTTAAAAAGTCAAAATATTCTATTTACATGTTTTTTGAAAATTCAGGCAGCGGGGGCTGCCTGCGCTGGCCGCATTATCCGGCCCTGGTAAATCATGACGAATACGCACCCAATAAAGAAGCAAAGTTGTTAAAATATGTAATTAGGTTACATATACAAAGTAACCCGCGGCATCCCGACATCCGCTTTTATTGATGCATGTTGTAAATTGATGTCTTATCTCACGTCCAGGATTACGATAGTATATGTAGGTCATGTAGAATTACGAGATGGTGTTCTGAAATGTTAACGAAAAACAAGGGCTACAGCCCTTGTTTTTTGCTTCGCAGGGTAGCAGTCGCATGAATTAGAAATATTTGTGTAGCGACACATGGATCACCAGGTTATTTTTATTATTCAACCAGGAAGCGAGGATCGACGCAAGAAATACATTTTAACTGGTATTAATATTTCTATTTTTTGTGTTGGATAGTATTCGTTATAAAATTAAGCCCTAACAGAAAACTTAGGCAGTTTGAATTTAGCGCCAAATGTTAATTGTCAATTAAGAGCTTGTAAAATAGGTGGCAGGAACCGTGAAAGAGTAACCTGCGTGGATTGTAATGCACGCGTTTTTAAAATCTCAATAAAAAATAGGATAAGGTGAGAATGCCCTTAGGCGATTTTCAGTTTTTGAAAATTGGAAACCTTAATATTCAAAATTCAACCGGTCACTCAATAATAGTATAGACAAGTTATACATCAAAATGGCGAAAAAAATTAGTAGAATGATATATGGTAAATGTGCGCGCAGATACCTAAATTTCAATTTTAAATTCCAAATTTAAGGTAAATTATAGTTAAAAAAATTAGTAAATTATTTAATTTTCAAATTATTTTGAATCTGGTATTTTTAATTTAAATCAAGCTTCAAAATGACATATCGTTTGTCTGATTTGGTTGAGAATTGCAAAAGCTTTCCAAATTATGTATATAGGTAGGAAAAAGTATTTAAAAAAATGATGAATTTCATTAGTAATTATGTGTGTCTCTTCACTAAGGTCTACCTGCATTCTGTATACACAGTTTGGCATTACATTACATTGTAGGTAACTGGTTGCTAGAGCTAGAGCTAGTATGTACATATGAGTATTTGAAGTTCGCTGTTGAACCTTGGCGGTTATGCATCCCAAACTCTAAGTCATGCCCAGAATATGTGCTCTTCATGTTGCATGGTCAGGTTAAGAAAAACGTTGGACTTCTATCAAAGCAGCCCTTGGCTTTTAATTCCTTAGCCAATGATTTAAAAAAAAAATCTTTTATTTATAACCGCGTTAAACTAAACACATAATTGTGCTTCAATGGCCAATTATAAGGCATGACATTGAAGGATAGACAATGGTAAATATTTGTACCTCTATAGCTACAAGCAATGTTTACTAATTGAAGCTGCCCCGTGTCTCAAAGACTCAAAGTGTCTCCTATTAATTTCCTAATAAATAAATGAATTGAATTTTACGCAAACAATTTATGAACAACAGAATCCATGTAAACTGTCAACTGTTTGCATCAACAAATAAATAAATGCGCAATATAAATTAAAGTGTCAATATAGATGTTGAATTAACAATTATTAGGTCTTATCTTTATAATAATTCATAATTTTAAGCAATGTAGCTTTTAAATTCGGGAATTGGCATACAGTTTTAGTAGCTACATACTACCAATGCGTATACATCTTTGATGATGCTGCTCTGACATATAATGACGTCAAAGTGAAACAATCAGCCAGCTGCCTATTTTAGCACTTAAATAGGACGAGCTACTATATGGCCTAATTACGCAATTTTAAAATACAGCATTAGAAATTTTCCGAATTGATTTTGATGTAAACTAATTTGATTTTAAGCGAAATTAGGTTGGAAATAAATGTTAACTTGAACTAATTGAATCATTATATTTTCTTCAATTCAGCTAATAATTATGTTCAGTACAACGCTGCTAATGGTGCCAATTATAAAGAAACTACACACTTAGAAAAATATAGGCGAGCTTACTACGTTACTGCTAATTTTTTGACTGATTTTGCTGTTACTTTGACATCAACAGCAGAAGATGTTAGCAGTGGTCAACAGAAATTTCAGTTAATTTACCGATACTGCAGTTATATTTGGCTTACCAAAATTGCTGTTAGATCACCCAACAGCTAAATCCTGTTGAAGGATTTGCTTCGTTTAAAAATACCACTAAAAGTTGGATTCGAACCCGTACCCTTAGTCACAGGTACCTGCCAGCCTTAACCACTCAACTGACATGCCTAGTAATGGACCATTAATTTAGCATTCATAATTATACAGTGACGTAAATGCTTCAACAGATTTACTGTAGATTTTAACATACTTGCTGTTGGGTTTTGTAACATACAGCGCTGTTTAACGGGACTAACCGATTTACCCACTCTAAAATATTTTAAAATTAACTAATAAACCTGTTAAAGTTAGAATCTAAACCTGTTAGCTCCATCGTACAAGATTGTTGTTAAGATCTTTTCTAAGCTTGTATAAACTAAAATTGTTGCCGTAATTGAACTTTATGTCAAACGCCTATAAATTTTAATAACTATAATAACAATAATTATACGTATAACTACTTTGGGTATTTAAATCTGTTGTTAAAAACAATATTAAAATATACTGTTGACCCTTTATTATTAACTAACCCTGAGTTTAAAACTGTTTAAAACGTGTAGACGTATACATTGAACTGGCCAAAAATAGAACCATTATCAAGGTATACCTAATTATTATTATAAGCCAAATTTTGAATCATAAGAAGCTGCTTGTCTCCGTGACAATTTATTCACTCACTAAAGTGACACCGACTAGTGACTGACCATATAGACTTCTTTTGTAGAATTATTGGCACGTTTTCTTCTATTATTTCTTGCAGTTACTTTTGCGAGAAAAAGTATTTTAAAAACTTTATTCATAAAGATAACAGTACATAGCTCTGGTATCATATTTTATAATGCTGACAAAACACGAAAATCGATTCAATTTTCTTACTATTCGTCTGTGTTCTTTCGTAAATCTCCTACCAATCCTCGTTGACTCCAAAACGGGACGAATAAGTCCGCAAAAATCAAAATTGAAAATATGGGCTTGGAGAATAAATTTAATTCTTGCAATACTTCACAGTCTGTATGTCAACGTTAGATTTGTTCAAACAATGCTGTACCCCGAGCATTTTAAGCTAGAGCATTTGTCAGTTCACTTTTTGTGCTGTGAATTTAGCATTTTGACGATATTTTGGATGTACTCTGCCTTCATTCGCTATCCAGATATATTCATAGGTCTTTTCAATGAAATTTTTGAAGGTGAACTTTTTGTATTAAATTATAAATTAATTATGCTATACTTTATATTAACCGAGTAAACGTTTTGGCATTTAGGAAACAAATTTTAAAATGTTGTAAAAAATAGTATGTAAAAATAGTAAGAACTTAAAACAGATATCCTAATCCTAATAGATGGAATGTGTTTTGCGCTGTTTATTCACAATTTTTGCTAAAATTTGTGCAAGAATTCAGTTTAATCTCCTTTGTGTATAAATAGGCTCACAAGATTCTTCTCGAATATCGCACCCTTGGACGAAATGGTCAATTCAAGAGCTCATGATTTTCCTTCTACCAATGATGCTCGGCTCTGGTATTGTAGCAGGCATGCTTCTATTCGCCGTTGAGTCAAATGCATTTCAACTTATGTACTCTGCCTTGTTATTTGACCCCATGTTCAGAAATCCCTTCGCTTTTACTTGTCTTCTTTTCCTTGAAGGGTGCTTCATGACTTTTTGGGTGACCTCAACATATTTTACATTCTTACTTCAGCTTTTAATATTTGAGAAATTGAACAGTGTTATGTTGTGCGAGATGACACATTTAAAAGCAAGTGTAGGAACTGGATCTGGTACTGGTACTGGTACTGGTACTAGTGGTAACGGTAACTGCAATGTTATTGGTGGGTCCAATGTTATCAACAGGGCATTCTGGAAGTGTCGTAAACTACACTTGTTCGTTCGACTATTCAACGAAAGCAATGCAAATAATATTTATGCCCTTAAAATACTCTCATTATCCATAGCCATTCTCTACACATTTTTTTCATTGCAATATTTTAACTTAAACCGCATTATAGGAAGTTTTAACTACATGGTGGCTTTCTATTCCACGCTATTCTTCTCAGTAGTCTACGACAAAGCGTTTATGATCACATGTAGAATGGAAGGGCTCAAAAATGAGTTGCAGGTTACTCTCTCATTCATGAGGACAAGAAATCATACTAAACTCTATTCAGCAATAATTAAATCTGTTCCGAATTTAGGAATAAGAGTTGGCGGGTTTCATACAATGGAGAGGGTGACTACTCTGCTTTTTGCGGATTTCATTGTGTCTAAGGTTGTTAGTTTGTTAGTTATGTTTAAGTAAAAACACATAATATGCTAGCCCCACACAAAAATATGTTATACAAAAGTAAATAAAGGTTACAATTAGAGGTCGCCCAGAAATGATGTCATCAATGTATACTGATTTTTAAGACCGAATCTCTCTCTGTCTTAAACTTAACTACTGCTAAAATTTTCATCTTAATCATAGAATATCATCAGTATCCAGGTAGACATTTTGGCTGAACATGTGACGTCATTTATGGATCATCCTTTCCGCAAGTATACATACGAAGTCTTATGCAGCAACAAAGTTATTAAAGCATGAAGTGCTAGTAGCTACCAATGCTTACAGAGCCAAAGCTTGTACTATAATATTAGTGGACGCCTAGACATAAACCAGCCGCTTTTAATACCTTAATAGCAGTTATTACATGTTACAATATAATATTACGCAGCCATTAAATTAATTAAGGAGTCAATTTGAATACTAGCTATACAGTAGGCCACTTCGACAGTGACAGTACAATTACTTGTGTCTGTAACATTCTTGTGTATGTGCTAAGCAATTTGAGTTTTGAAATAAAACCTAGCATAATAATTTTAACAATAATTTTAATCTTGTTTCTCATGGAATTAAAAGTGTATGACATTGAAACCTCTACTTTTTTCTCTCAGATATTGATCATAATATCTATTCTTCTACAGTGTTTCATTGAAATAGACTCAGACGTTTTTGGGGGGTAACTACCCCGCACGCACGAATAATTGAACGAGATAATTATTTTTTGTGGACAATCAACTGGGTGCTATGTTTGAACTTTGGTTGACCCCCAGTGGTCAAGAGGTTACTTCACAATTAAATAAAACCCAAAAAATGGGTGTTTCGTTGAGATAGACTCAGACTAGGGTTTTCCCCATTCAAACACGTCTAACGTTTGAGCCAGTGCATGAAAAAATTCCTTATTTTCGTAAGCTTACTCACAGATGTATTACTTATAACTGGAAACACTCACTTTGATCACAGAGTCACAATAGCACCACTGATTGGGGAGAGAACTGGTCCTCATCGCGTCAATTACTTTCACCGTTGTTTCTTATAGGGCGGTCCTGACTTGTTTCAGTTATTGGTCTCTCACATTTGCAAACGAGCCCGGATTGAAATAAATTAACATGGGACATAATGCCAACTAAATTCCCTACAAAATGACATATCACACTTGATAAAGGTCACATTGGGTCACAAGGCAACCGCATATGAACTTTGAAAGCAGTTGCCGGAGTGGGTTCGCGAAAGGAGCAGATGCGGGACGCCGTGCGGGTGGTTCATATGCGGGTAATTTTTGGTCCTTCGACTATTCAACGAAAGCAATACAAATAATGTTTATGCCCTTAAAATACTCTCATTATCCATAGCCATCCTCTACACATAATTTTCACTCCAATATTTTAACTTCTTAAACTGCATTATACGAAGTTTTAACTACATGGTGGCTTTCTGTTCCACGCTATTCTTCTCAGTAGTCTACCACAAGGCGTTTATGATCACGTGTAGAATGGAAGGGCTTAAAAATCATATACTGGTGACTCTCTCTTGCATGAGGCGGGGAACTAATACAAACCTCTATTTAGCAATGGTTGAATCTGTCCCGAATTTAGAAACACAAAGTTATAGGTTACAATTAGGGGTCGCCCATAAATGATGTCATCAAAATATGTAAAATATCTAAGATTTCTAAGACCCTATAATATGATCCCCCTGTCTTCAGCCTTAAACTATTGCGAAAATTGCTATCTTTATTATGGGACAATGACATCAGTATCCAAGTAGACATTTTGACTATACACCGCACGTCATTTATGGACCATCCTTTAGGTTAGTATACATAATCTTATACAACAACAGCATAGCTTTTAATTGAAGCATATAAAGTGCTAATATAATATAGGTAAGTGCTATAATAATTACATAGTAAACGTCTAGACTTGACCAAGCCGCTTTCAATACTTTAATAGCAGTAGTTACAAGTTTACAACATAATATTACGCAGTTATAAAATACCCCTCGTTGACTTTGATGTTATTTGAGTGATATTATGTTTGAAATAAATTTTAACTCGAACTAATTGAATAATTTTATTTTCGTCAATTTGAATAATAGCTATACAATGTGCCACTTGCCACTTATAGGTACGAATCAATTTAGCAACTGTCAATTAAAATTGTTACCATAGTTAAACTTTATTTTAAACTTAACGAATCTGGCTCATACAACCCAGGTTTTTAAGTGTTTTTAAAAACCAACGTTTATTTTTCAAAAAACAAATTCAAAAACTGTCAAGATAAACGCTGAACAATGCACAACCTAATTAAATTCTACTGATAATTATACCATTATTTATCGTTTAAATTTAGATATGCTCAGTGAGAAAGGCGTGGAATTATTAAATTTAAGATTTGGCAAAAAAAAAAAAATTAAAGTAGTAATAATTGCTTTTGTCACAGAAATTGATACCCTAACTAACAGATACGCACACGTTTCTAAATAGCAAAATTATAAAACAGACATTCTATAGATTTGGCGGAAAATTCAAACATTCTCAACGCATGATTAAATTCAAAAAGTAAAATAGTTCGTCACCCCAATATAACAATATTATAATACCTACAAAGGGATTTTTGACAATAATAACTTCGTCCGATTTAATACTACAAAAAACCGAAACAAATTTTGTCAAAAGTACATACATATTACAGATCTCTTTAATTATCTGTTCCAGTACCATACATCATTTTCCAAGCAGAGCTTGTACGAGTCTTCTGTCCGCCTACTAACGTTAAAAACATCAATGTCGTATGTTTCATCCATATTTAAATAAGGCATAGCTTTTTCCTTAGTAATTGGGGTGATAGCAAAGCTAGATTCACGAAATTCTTCAAATCCAAGAACATTCCTCGCATCTTCAGCATGCAAATAGGAACAGTACTCACAGAAAAAGTCCCGGTAGTAGAATTCCCCAGTCCCTTTCCACGCAAAGTAACTATTGTACAAAAAGTCGTTTTTATGAAGAAGTTGAAGGAAACTACCGAGCGCTTCAATGGAATCAAAGTCTTCAACGTGAATGTATGAATTTGCAGGGGCGATGGCTTTGTAGTCTGAGGGATGGGCTCCCATTACAATCGGTAGAAGGTCATTCCTACAGGAAAGAAGCAAGCAAGTCACTGTCGCATTATATCTACATAATTGAATTCGAAATTTAATGTGGTATTTCATATGCAGTTTCGGAAATGAATAATGCCCCCTACTTGAATGCATTGCTGCCCAGTTTCTCGGTGATGTAATCCCGACACATTGTATTTTCAAAGGACAAATAAAATTTGTAATTTTCCCTAATCGTGGAAAAGCAGTCGCCTTTCCCTCTTGGAGGACAAGAAAACGTCCCACATTTTCCAAAGACGTCCACTTGAATGTACTTTTGAAGCTCCTTTACAAAACCTAGTCTGTTATTGTGCGGTTTACAATTTGAAACGAGGATGGCTGCCATTTTGGTACGTCCAGCTGCAAAATTTTTTGCTAAAATTATGTTAGTAAAAAAAAGTAAATTCATAAATTTTCGCATTTTAAGTCATTTGAGAGTTTAATTGTATTTTTAAAAATTTATTACTTTGGAATTTTGATGTAATGCTTTCATTGTAATACTCCCACCGAAAATAGGGTGTGTAGATATCAGAGCCTCGCCAGTAGGATGCAAGTAAATCTCTGGGCCCATCTTTGATCATTGGTTTCATCTGAACTTGAAATTCTCCAGGAGCCTCAAGGGTAGCGTAAATTAATTTTGTTTTTTTAAGTGTGGAATTCAAGGGTGAATTCGAGTTTAATGAAATAATTGGTTTCCTTAGAGAATAGTCGCGATATTTTACAACACCATCAAAATTCTTGGCTACATCCGCAAAGACCAGAGATTTATTTGCCTCCTTCATTTGGGACCAGTTGGAGTAGTCACATGGGAATTCAAGATTTTGCTTCTGGTCTTTTTTACACTTGTTGTAACTTCCCCATGATATCATATCGTATACTAAAATTTTCTTTGGTTTGATATTTAGTTTTCCTGTTGTTTCTTTAGGCTTTTTCTTTGTTGTTGTTGCTGATGTTGAATTTGAATAAGAATTTGTATTTTTCTTATCTATTTGTTTGCCTTTGGTTTTTTCCAATAATCGGCAAAGTTTTGATTTCACATCTTTTAACACATTATTCCAAGTCTTTGGTTTAATTTGAAATTGGGACAGAATTGCATAGCCCAGTCTAGAACTGTCTAAACCAGTAATTTTTGCATCGTATTTTTGGCACTGTATTTTGTCTGTGGATGGTCTTGACCCTTGATATTTTAAATTTTCTCGGTTACTTTTATAGCTATTATTTAGACTGTAAAACTCGTACATAAAATATAGGGCAATTATTGCAGAGAACAGAAATATGAGTTTCTTATAAATTGGTTTCATTATTTTACTAATTCTTTACAACTTGAATAAATTATGAATAATACTTGACAAATAGAATTTAATTCAATTTTTTGATTATGTAATTTTCAAAATACAATAAATAATTATTCAAGCCTAATTTTACAATGTAAGCAGAAGCAGACTGAGTATACAGATATTTTTGCAGTTGTTTGTATTTCTGTGTTAGATAATGGATAACTGGAACTGCATATGTAGCTATGCGTACATGAGGCGTCATAAGGTGGGCAAAAGGATAATCAATGATTACTCATTCCCATTTTTCCAGGTGTAATCCCCAACAACAGCGCGGCCTAATCAGGTCCCCTAATTCCATAATCAATCCCGGCCTTCCTTATTAATGCACATATTGTTTTCTGAGAACCTAATCTCACTTCATTGTCTGTTTACAGTATGGGTATGTAGCTCATTTAGTAAGAGGTTCATGATCGTAATTCAAATAGCCCACTGATAAATTGCAAAATGTAAATATTGCAGAGAACTATGCATTTCTTACTGATAAAGATATGTACTCACATCCAAGGGAGCATACATCTATTACGTCTTAAAACAGAGGGGGGAGGGGGTTCAAGGTGCCTATCCTTTTACATATGCGTACATACCAAAAAAGGGGGGGTGGGGGTTCAAAATTTTGGGGTTTTGAAGACGTAATAGATGTATCGGCCCCAAGAGACTTGCTGAGTACCCATAGTTAAATGACAAATCGTGACGTTGGAGTTTTGAATGACCCGCCATATTTCGGAATCGCAGACATTAGACAGTATATGTTATAGATTTGGCGGATACTCCAATCTGTTGCTTAGCATTTTTTTTTTTTTTTTTTTTTTTGACTTGACTATGAGCTACTTTTAAATCTCGTGACTTGACTTTGCCTTAGCCTTGCCGAACATATCAGGCTTCTTTGTATACAAAGTCAAGTCAGGATTTCCTTGCTAACAAGGCGCTAAAATTAAATTTTTTTGACTATGTGACTAGCTTGGCATTGGCTTGACTTGGGAAATGACTTGACTTGACTTGACTAGCGCAAGTCATAAAGGAAAATGACTTGACTAGACTTGACTAGCCACTCACTTGAAGCTAAATGACTTGACTTTACTTGACTTAGGCCCAGTCGTGAATTGCTTTGTTTCAAACATATTAATAAATTCAAAAGGCAAAATTGTTCATCACCTAAGTTGTAAGTATGTAAACTGTTATTGTGAAACATGGAATATGTGGATATAGCCTAAAAGATAAGAAATGCAAGTGCCTAACAAACCATTTGTTGCGCTGATAAAAGATTGTTAATTGTCAATATCTGTAATGTAGCTATTTAGATTTCATATCATTTACATCGTCTGTAATTTATGTAGTGTCGATAAAGTAACTTACGGGATCTACATTACTTACAACATGTGTTAATTTTCCATCAAAAAATTTAGGTCACGAATTCGTTTCACAACAAGGTATATCTTTATTTCATTCATGACTACCATATATGTAATTTCTTCAGGTAAGTCCTTCTACTTACAATTAGTTTCATATGAATTCAGAAATACAAAGTTTTTTGTGATTTTTGCCTGTAAGTAATTGTCACACCTATCAAATACCGTAAAAAATAGTTAGATTATTACATACACATTAAACTAGTATAGCCTACCTCTACACACTTGCAAATTAATATTTGCGGAAAGAATTTCGTCTACGATGTTGTCTGGTATTTGGGTTCTTTATTGGTATCAATGTTTCGGCGGAAGCAGTAGGTGGTGGTACTGAACATTTGAAAAGTTTTAAGGATGAATTAAAATTGAGTGCGCTTTTCCTTGTTGTTCTTTTTAAAATGGTACTTACAACCAGTTGTTGTTTTTTCTGCTCTGGTTTCGTTGATTTAAATGTATTGACAGCTGTATGTGCTCCCTTATTGTTTTGTTGAACTCTGTCTCGGTCTCGGCCTTGAGTTTCAGTTACATCAAACGCTTCCCGATTGTGACACCGTTTCATGTGTTTAGCCAGCTGGAAGAACAATAGAAATGACTCGTTGCAATTACCCATGGAACACTTATGTAAACGGCCGCCAATTTTACTGGGTGCTTTATCGTTTTTTCGAAGGTTTCGCTTAGTGTCTCTAAATGCTTCTGATTTTGAACAAGTCTTCGACTGCGACTGTCCAAATTTCAAGGGTCTTTCACTGTCAAGAAGAGCAATGCTTAAATTAGTCTTGCTGGGTGTTTTGTTCCCGTTTTCTAGGGAATAATGCGTTGCTAGGTGATTCTTTAGTTGAAAGTGGAAGATAAATTCAGAATTGCAAATTTCGCAAGCAAAATTAGTATCGTGAATTTTGTCTTGGAAATGAGTAGTTGCGGATGTTATCTCTTCCAAAGTGAGTTTTTGGACAGAAATATATGGAATTCGTTGGGTTGTTCCAATTCTATCGATTATTTGGGTTTTGACATCGGTTATGCTGGACTCGGACTCGGTGGAACTCGAACTGGAGACGTGGATTTGCTCCGTTTTGTCTGTTATTTCAGCTTCGTCCACGTCCAGATCCAGTTCTATTATAATAGGCCGAATTTCAGGGTGACTGCTGGTTTGATAATCATATTTTATAAAATTCTTCATAGTTTCGTTTCCACTGCTGTTTAGCTCCGTTTCCAATAAAACCCGTTGAGATTCTACTTCTACATCCACAATGTAAAAGTCCAAATCATCTTCTTGTTTTACATTTAAGCAAATTGGCAGAGGTTTATTACTCAAGGTATGTTCGTTGTCGTCGTTGTTTCCATTAGTAATAGCAGGAAGGTCAAAGTTTAGGTCAGTCTTAAAGTCGTCGAACCAGTCTGTAGGGAATTCTTGGAATATCGCATTTGGTAGTGAAACTGTCAATTCGGATGAAGCTGCGTCAGGATTTTCGAATTCGAGAGAACTGAAATAATAATAGGCATAAATAATCAGACGAAATTCATCCAAAAAAAGATCAAATGCCTAAGTGTGAACGATGAAAAGGTTTGTCAATACTTTCAAAATTTGAAATTCGAAAATGTCATAATGGAGTTCTTTACAACCTCCTGTACACGATGGACAATTCAAAATTTCAAGTTTTTGATAGCATTTTTTAAAGTTCACACACTTGAGCAATTGATCACATTCAGGAAACCCTCCTTGTTTAGATTCGAACTCGATTTTGAAAATTAGTGAAAGCTAAATGCAGTGAAAAATTATAATATTTGCCAAGATTTTATTTATAGTTAGTAACTATATAGAAAACTTATATGATGACTTACTTTCGATTCATAGTATTCTCTTCAAAAACTAAACACTTAGTTTTCTGAAATTCATCGAAATGATCTTTTTTCTTATGTTCAACGTACTCATCAATCTTCTGGAAGGATTCCCTGCACAATTTACACAGAAACCACACAGCAACACTCTTAATTGGTGGTTGTGGCACGGACATATTTAATTATTTGTTAATGAAAAGTATTTTGATTTTTCTAAAACGTGGATTATAAATTATTAACTAAATAGTGAGCCAGCTCTAACGAAAAGCCAACAAATAAGATGCAACACAAATGACAAAGGCAAAATATTATACGGCCAAAGCCGAACCAAGAAGAACCAGAACCAATTCAACCAATAGCAAACAATAAATTCCTGGAGACTGGGGATAGGGGATAGGTAGTTAATTTTTCAATGTAGCCGCCACTGGAATTTCCAAAGTAAAAGTAATCCTGAAAATATTATATTCAACTTGGGCTCATCCAAGATTAGAAAGGATCAGATTCAATACAAGATCTGCAGATTAGTGCAGATTAAGATTAGCGACATCTGAACAGACAACTGAGGCAACTCTGGATTTCTGGTATTTGGGGCTTGTCTGGACTCTGGACACGGACACTTGATGGCTATGGCTCGAATAATGGATTGGTTCGTTTAAATAATTTGAAATTGATTTCCTTGCTTTTTGGCGCGAGTCTTAAGCTTCTCCCATGTGGTAATTTTTAATGTAGAATGTAAGGCATTGTAAGGTAAACTATTCACAATATTTTGCAATAATTTATGCTTAATTTCTGAACACCTCCGCCCGTGTAATCGTAATCATCAATCAGTCACAAATACGATTCACAGTTGCGCAGTCAACAGTATTATTTAATTAATTCTGTTATTTAAACCAAAATTAAATTAGGCCAGTTTCCAAACCCGTGTAATTGAATAATGTTGTAAAATATACCACCATTTAATTCATTCACATTTTACTACATTAAATTGGTTTTAAAAAAGTTTTTCTTCAGTCATCAGTCATCAGTAAACAATATTACAACCTACAAAATAAGTGAAAATTAAATAGCATAAGCATAATGTAATAATTTATTGCTATTTTAGTACAGTGAAAAAACACCTGTGACATCTGTTGAACTATCGTCAATCGTGACACCAGAATCAGTCGATCAGAAAACAGACAACAGAACAGATGACACAAGTACAAGTTCCTAGTTTACAGATAATTAGTTTGGATCATAGGTACTTACACCTCGTAAAAGGCAAAAGTTGTAAAAATTACATTACACCGAAACAGAAATACAACAGAATGTTAAATGTAAGCCATATTAACTAACCTATAAAACCTATTATCGATAACTTTATTTATAAGTACAAATTTTAAATCATTTATCGTTAGTAAAAAAAGTTCTTTAGACCCAATATAGAGCTTAAAGAGGGACTGTTGGAGATGTGAATAATGTTCAAAAGTTTTGTAGGGGTAGTAATTTTGTATTAATTCTTTCATTTTAATTCTTGCTTTAGAAATATGGAACGAAGATTTCATAAATACTGGACGTAATTCAAGCTGCAGCAGTATCCTAAATTTTCTCAGCCCCTCAATTCCAAATTCCCTGTCTTAAAAAACGACTTGCATTTAAGTATCAACATTTCCAACTACTAAATCACTGCAAAATATGAAGCGGGACCCAGAGCAGTCAGATTTGGACCCTTCAATCAATAATCCGAATATTGAAGCCACGGAAACCGATGCCGAAACCGATGGCGAAACCGAGACCAATCACCGCCATCACCACCACCACCAAGTCGGACACAATGAAGGCAGTGCTTCCCAAGAAATAGTAACAGTTACAGAGGAGGAGCTTAACTATGTTGTAACAGAAATCGACCCGACTGTTCTAGCAGGAGGCATCAATGAAAATAATAATGAGCTTTACCTTGACCTTGTTGTTGAACTTGGGGGTGACCCCTCAGAATATGATATTCCGCAACTTGATGAGGCCCATCAATTTGTCCACGATAAAGACTACGATCCGAATCTCTCGATTTCGATTTCGAACCATGCGGATGCTTCCCCCCACCAAAACTTCAAAACCACATCAGATTTATCAGATTCGTATGTTGATACTGACCCGAACCTTGCAGGGGATGCAGAAGCCGATGCCGATGCCGATGCCGAAGCCGAAGAGGGAAGTTCCTACAATTCTGAGGAGTCTTCCTATGACAGTCACAGTGAAATTAGTTTGGATTCCGAATCTGAGACATTTCGAAAACTACGCAATGAAGCTTTTATAGAAGAAGATGTTACTCAAGAAATTGAAACTGAGATGAGTGAACCTATTTCCATTGTAAACTGGCTCAACAAACAAAAATTAAATAACATTAAGGCTAATAACAACAATAACAACATCCCCACTAACCTAATCATGCTTGACCCTGACCTCACAACATGTTGTAATAATCCTTCCGTTAGCTCAATAGCAATTACCCCCCTGCATCCTATCACCTGTAAATTATGCTGCAAAAAATTAAATTCCGAGTTGGAAGTGAAGATACATGTCCAGTACTGTTGGCTTGGAAATAAATCCAATCATCGCTACTGCGTCCCGTGCCAAAAGACATTTGACAAACCTTCCCTCCTCCGACTCCATAGCAAGAGAATGAGTCATATGAAAACAATCACAGCTACTCCGAAAACAAATTCCAAAAAAATTAATGTCTCTCCAAAGGAATCGATGTCTAATCGTAAGCACCATATCAAAAGTGTTCACGACGAAGGGACCACCCACAGTTCTAAAACTAAGCGGGCTAAAAAGTCTCCGTGTGAAACGTAGTAAAGCCATTTATTTTTTTAAGCTAAACAATCCACATGCTCAAGAAATTGCTCAATTAAATAGTCTAAAAAATCAAAATTGTGCCTTGCCATTTAAATTTAAAGAAGTTAATTTATTATAATACAGACCAAGTCAAAAGTTGTTCTGAACTTTAAATTTTTAAATGCCTAATCAATATGCAAGGAAATTAAGGCTGTAGTCTGGGATGGTTTTTGATTTTCAAAATTCTGTATTGGAATCCTGTGAAGTTACAGTGTGCAAATCGTAATAGTAAAACAATGAATTTAATAGTCGTAAATTGTAATATAAGTCAAGCAGAATTAAGGTTTCATGCCACAGCATTAATACAATCATGGCATCCATAGCCATAAATATAGGTAACTAAAAATATTTATTACATTTTGAATAAACTTTCTTTGTATTCGTAAGTAAATGACTGTCTCTAATAATAATAATAATTATGTTCTAGGTAGTGAAATTATGAACTATTAAATTACATATTACTAATCTCAAAATATGTATGTATCTTTACCCAAGAAAAAATCCTTCATAGTATGATATGATATACTTACAGTAGAGGGGCAGCTATAAATTTCGAGCAATTAATTATTTAAATAGTGCAGCACTACTAGTTATACACAATACGTATGTAATGCTCCATTTATTAACATTGACTGTCCTGAAAATAAATATTTAAAATCTCACGTTTACAATGTGTGTTTTCTTTTGACGATCTCTTTATTCTGGCGATTTCTTTTTTACACCATACTTACCAGATCGTCCATAAATGATGTCACAGGTCTGTAGGGTCATTGGGTCCGCTTGGATACTGATGGCGTCCCACGTTAAAGATAGCTCTTTACGCGGCTATTAAAACTGGTATGTTGGCAGAGGAGGGGTCGTAGCATAGGGTCCTAGAAATGGGGATATTTCTAAGACAATATTTATGGACATCCCCTAACCAAAATACTATTCTCACGCGTGTGCTGCGTATGCTTAAATGTTGTAACTACTTTTAAGTGTTGGATCGTGTGTGAAGTATTGTTGACGCGAGACCTAGAGTTCTCTCCCCGCCCCTTCTCGCTCGTTTTAACAAACGGCATGTCCAACCCTCGCAGGGGACTCTACGTCTCGTGTCGATAATATGTAGCTTGAGCCTGCTTGACCCATTTCAATTTTTAGCTAAAACAAAATGGACTTATGTGCAAAAAATCAAAGTTTTGAAAATCATATAACATACTTTGCACTTTTCAAAAATCATGTAAATAGAAATTGAACTTTTCAAAAACATTCAAATGGAACATTTTGTACATTTCAAAAAACATGTAAATAGAACATTTTACAATTTTCAAAAACATGTCAATTGAACATTTTACAGTTTTCAAAAACATGTAAATAGAACATTTTACACTTTTCAAAAACATTTAAATCGAACAATTTACATTTTTCAAAGACGTAAATATAAGTAGAACATTTCACACGTTAATAGAACATTTAGCACTTTTCAAAAACATGTAAATAGAGCATTTTGCAATTTTCAAAAGCAGGTAAATAGAATATTTTGCACTTTGCAAAACATGTAAATAGAACATTTTACACTTTGCAAAAAACGTGTATATAAATAGTGTATAATAGTGTATAAATAGTATATAAATAGTATCCGCTGTTCAAAAACTCGTCATTAACAATTTACCCACCTTTCTAATAATTTATTGTTCTTGTCATAGATAGCTCATCTTAACTCTAGCGCTTCTGAGTTGGAAATAGGTCATTTTGATTCTGTTCACTCACGATATCAATTCATCAATATATCAGCATTGTTGATCTCCCATGAAATTCCTAGCAACGTATTCCCCATTCATGTAAATAAGTGAAGTAGAAAATACCATGTTGAAATGTCAGATGTTGAATGTGGGAATGAGATAAGTAGTACGCATACATTAGTGCTATCACATAGTTTGCAAACACGTTAAAAGCTTTTTCATGTAGGAACATATACATTTTAACGCAAGTATAAAATCGTGTATATACAATATAATGTACTGTCCTATTTCCCATCTGACGAGATGAGTATAGAAAAGTAATAAAACCCAATTAAACCACTACACACATATACCTACAAATCATATACACATTTATATGTATTACGAGAACGAGAAATGTAAGTAAAGGCAATTTTATTTTTTACTCCAACATCAGAACAACTTTAAAACTTTTTTTCTTGTGTATTTCTCAAGAACACCTACAATTTTTGTGTGTCAATAAATTCCTTGTGTGTTGCTGAGTTCCCTTTCCTGTGGCATAGTTATTCGTTGCTTGTGCTTAATCCTCCTCATTCATGCCTCAATAATAAGAAAGAGTAAAAACAATAAAGTCTCTCATTGCAAGGTCAGATAGATACACATGCAGAAAAGAGGGGAAATACAACAGGTAGAACAGGTTCAATTAGAGATTTTAGGCACAGCTGACCGAGCTGTAGTAACGGCAACGGTAATGACATAGTACATCATATATATCGTCTGTGAAGAACCAAAATGACCTATACCCATTTTCAGCTTGAATCAAAATGAGCTATGTCATAAAAACAAAGTGAGAAGCATGCGTAAAATTTTAATTCCGAGTTTTTGATAAGCGTAAAAATGTTCTATTTACATGTTTTTGAAAAGTTTAAAATGTTCTAAATCCATGTTTTTGAAAAGTTTAAAATGTTCTAAATCCATGTTTTTTAAAAGTTTAAAATGTTCTAATTCCATGTTTTTGAAAAGGTGCAAAATGTTCTAATTCCATGTTTTTAAAAGGTGCAAAATGTTTGAATTCCATGTTTTTAAAAATTGCAAAGTATTCTATTTAAATGCTTACAAGACTTTATTTAAATATTTGTGTAGATAGTTAATATTGTTTTTAGCCAAAAATTGGATATGGGTCATGTTGGTTCTTCACAGACGATATGTAGAATGCATTCGATTCATCAGTTGTCAGTTCCTCACGATGACGTTACTGACAGGGACAAGCATAGGGCGAAACTTTCCTTGTACACGCGGTCTTTCCTCAAAGAATTTTAAAATTCATATAATTATTGCTCAATATTAATTTTTATTACTAGTTTTTTGTTCCTTTTTTTTTATTATACTAATTTTTTTATTGATTTTCTCGCTTTTCGACGCTTGAGGTTTACTTTACTTTTAGGAATAATAATTAATTTACGTAGGTACGTCACACATAATTCCTCACTGTCATAATATAGTATAGGAAAAATATCACTATGAAGTACAAAAAATACGATTACATTATAAGTTAGCAAGAACCTATGTACAGCCTAGTAAGCAGTTACAAGTTTTAGGAATAACTTACTAATTTGCTGAATTCAATGTGCAACATGTGTCCTATGGGTCCGGGTCCGGGTGTGAATGTCTGGTTTACGTGCAAACCATGCCGGAATTATTTTGTAAAAGTTCAAGATTTTATTCAACATAAACAGAAATTTCATTTCCAGGATTTTCATCAGTTTATCACTTTTGAAGAGGCAACTGATTGGGATCCTAATCTAAGGTTTGCATAAAATACTAATACTATATGATTTATTAACTGTGTGTAACTATAACGTCAAAAATTACTGCAAATTGTATTATGCTCAATATATGAAGAGTTGTTTGGCAAAGCAGGTCCATTTTTTTCGAAAATTAGATTATTTATGTGTGTTGTGTGTACTAATCAACTAGACACATTACTGTGTTTAATGGTAAAGGTCAAAGTTCAACTAAAGCAATTTTAATAAATTGCTACCATTTCGTTTTTTTGACAAAACGGGATGAGCCCATTAAAGATTTTTGCAAAATGCGACACGTATACGCGTTAAATATCCATTTCTGATTTCAATTTGGTTATTGAGTGTTTTCGTAGCTTGTAGAAGACAATTGCCGTGCGTAAATTTCTGTACATTTAAGTTCAGAAAAATAATCCTGTTATCTTTTATTCATTATTCGTTGTTCCTGTAAAATTTGCTTTGATGGTTTTTTTTAGTATGCTATTGTTTGATGTACCTAATTGGTTGTGTTTTATCTAATTTTGCAGCTCATTTTCCACTTTGCCGATGAATGAAGATGACCCCGACCTCACTTGTGATTCTACTACTCGTGCTCACGATTTATATCTCGATAGTTTAGGTCTGCTATTTTGGTTTGCGTGCAAATTATGTGACAGTTTTTTTCTCAGCGCGGATGACCTTGTGGAGCATGTTAAGAAAACTCATAATACATTTAATGAAAATCAAAAAAAGACTGGTTTCATCATTTTGGAGGAGAGAACGGATGCTAACCAGAATAATAAGTAAGTTAAATATTTTAAAACTATGCATGCGTGATTCATAAGTTTGGGTTATGGAATTTTCTTAAAACATCGTGAATTACCTGAAGCATTGGCAATTAATTTTTTATACCATTTTTAATTCTTGCACTTCCAGCTGGTTTTCCCTCACTTCTCCAAAAGAAACAACAGACAAAAATACTCAGGAAAATTTCCTTATTAGTCAACCATCAGTTTTGCCTTCCAGCGAAAATAATCATTGCAACTTAAGCATTAAATCCAGTAGCATCATCAGCAGTGACACTGACATCATCAACTTCAATACCTCATCGACGAAGCCGTGTCATGAAACTCAACCAGGAAACTTTTACTTACAATCCTTAGTCGAGTTTGATAATCACCATCAACCAAACGACAACAACTTATTAGTCACGCCTCCCGGATCACAGCACACGGAAGCAGTCAGAACAACCGAGAAAGTTAGTGGTATTTTATCCACAGAACAGTTCAGTTCTTGTTCTGGTTCTGGTTCTGATTCTGATATACTTCGTACACGCTTAACTTTAGAGCAAACTCGGATCCCTCCAACAAATATAAATCCAATCATCACCGAATTTATACTTAAGCAGCAGAAAAATGAATTTCAAGACCAGGTCAAAGTTCAGCAGAAAACTAATAATAATAGAAGCTCTAAAATTTTTAAGTGTCTTCATACCGTGCAGTTCCAAATACCAACTAATGTTCATTACCAGAACCAAAATGAAAGTGCAATTCACCAAGAAATTGGGAACCACACTTCGTCGGAATCTAGATCGATTAATAGTGAAAATAAAAGTAACGGAAAACTTCCTTATGTCCATTTCGATTGTTACATGGGAGAGGATGCTGAACCTCTTCCGGTGCCGGTTCCCGTACCAGTACCGGTTCCGATTCCGGTCGTGCCTATCCTATCGGAGTCAGTCACCATCGAAATCCTAAACAAAACTGAAAATGAGTTACAGTTAAAGCAAAATACTATTCCAGAGTTTCCAGAATTGTCTAAAAATAAATACGGGGACCAACAACAACAAGTTAGTGATCAACCTGTAGGTCATGCAACAACTTTGTTACCAGCGCAAACAAATAATGTAATACTAAACCGTGGCCGGGGCCACCAGCGGAAATGTCGTAAGCGAAACAAGCCATCAAAACATGAAATTAGATCAGGAGACACATCATCATCCGACCTAAATCATAATTATTACAAATGCCGATATCCCACCTGTAAGAAAAGATTTAAAACTAACCTAGCACTTCAAAATCACGCATTCTATCATACTGTGGACCCACATAGAATCTTCCCCTGTCCCCGGCAGAATTGTAACTTAACCTTTAAAAGTGAAACAGATCTCTTTGATCACCTCCCAGTCCATACGCCAGAAGTCAAATATTTTTTCTGTCTCCATCATAACTGTGGAAAGTCATTTCGATATAATTACCAACTCAAGGAACATTTTAAAAATAATCATTATTGGAGTCCTACCCAAACCACTGGACCCTTCCGCTGCCCAAGACCCGCCCTTCAACATTGCAGGGATTTACTTTTTAAGACTCAGTGGCATCTCAAAGTACACCTCGAGAACTCCTCTGTTCACAATAGTAATAGTAGTAAAAAGCCTGCGGCTAGTATGGACCAGAACCAGAACCAGTTGAAAATACCGGATGAATCCAAGCCTACTGCTGATTCTCGGTCCATTTCGAATTTGGGTTCGATTATAACAATTCCGAAATCTGAACTTTCTGCCGTTTCCAAAGTTGATGGAAGCGAAACGCAAGACGACGACGGAAAAATCAATGACATGACTGACCCTGACGCTGACCTCCAAGGAAAGCAACCGGGAAAAATAGAAGACACGGGTAGCATTAGCAGTAACAGTATTATCTATTAAATGGCAGTAGTGTACGTGTACAGGGTCTGAGAGGACCAAATTTGAATAGTACGCGGGTAGTACTATTACAAGGTATACGGTACCTAACGTACCTGTATGTTGGAAGGTAACTAAGCCGCAAGAAACGAACCATCTGATTGAGTTCAAAGACTAGATTAATTTTAGGTACTCAGTTACAAGTTTACAACTAGTTATATTACTTATTACTCCAGTGTACTTGCACTTTAGAAATGGTCCATAAATGATGTCACCCAAATTATCACTCTTTTCTTGTTTCGCCCCACCCCCATGATATCACTGTAATATTGCGTGTGTATATGGCTATTTTTAACATGGCATGTCATGTCATCAATACCTAGCTAGAGCTATTGGCCGTGTCGGTGACATCATTTATGGATGATCCCTTTATCAACAGCGTGTATACTCAAATTAATGCCTTTTGCTGGTCACGGGCTATACAATGTAATTTAGAATTTAAATAAGAGTCCCAAAATACCGGCAGCCCAACTTTACTAATGTGACTAATGTGCATACAACTGTAATAAATATTGTGGTGCTGAAGAAATAATACAAATGGTTGTGAAATATAGGTGATAAAGTTACAATCTATTTTGATTTAGAATTCTTAACGGAGTTGAAATCTTTATAAGTAACATGATAAGAAAAAATGCGAAACTAATTGTGCAATAAATTGCAATTCCCAATACAAACGTATCTACCTATATGTATGTATCAGTTAGATGGATGTTTAACTACTATTTGTTTTTATTTCAATTTGAATTTTGTTAGTTGCGCATTTTACCTATATATCTAGTTCAGTAGTATGTAGTATGTTTAGATAGCTTATTCAACTTTTAAAGCCAGTTCCAGTTACAGTAATCATGTATTCCTATAGTAGCGTATTGTCTTTGAAGAATCAAAATAACCCATAAATTTCCAATTTTAGCGAAAATAAAAAAAGCTATGTCAAAAAACAAAATTTAATCAAACAGATGGGTGAAGTGTTAATATCACGTGTTTTTTTGAAAAATGTAAAATGTTCTATTTTAATGTTTTCGAAATGTACAAAATATTCTGTTTACATGTTTAAAAAAATGTAAAATGTTCTATTTACTTGCTTTAAAAAATTGCAAAATATTCTATTTAAATACTGTTTTTGGATCATGATAATTTATTGTTTAGTGATTAATGCTTTTTGCAGATAGTGTATTTTAGTTTTAGCTAAAAATGGAAATGGGTCATTTTGATTCTTTACAGACGATATATATTCCTATACCTATGTAACATACTACTTTGAAGTTTTGAACTTTTTGTTCGATCAAAGTTAAATATTTTTTAATAAATTCTTGGTTTCTGTTGTGCGTCAAAAATAGACTTTGCATACCGTAAGAAAAAAGAAAATTCATTTCGAAGCTTTTCAAAATCCCAAGTGCACCGTAATACCGTATCATGTCTACGAACTAAGAAATGATCCAGTCGCCCGGTCCTGCCATTGAAGTATACATATATATTATACAGAGTAGTCAGGAGGTATATTATTCATGTACAATGATACATAATTCTGTACTACATATAACAGTATAGCAGTAATAACTAACTACATACATAGTACATTAAAAATAGCACTCATTCATTATTTAAGGCAGATAATTATAAAGCAAATAACCTTCAATACTCCCTTTTTATTTTTCATATGACTCAATGTATTTTTAATAGTTTTATTGAGGTTTGATTTTTTTATTTTGTCAACAAGTCTCCCTTATTTTCTGGAAGGAAACTTTTAAAGCCTATCTAATCATTTTAATTTTAATAATCGTAAATAATTTTATGAGAATATTTATTTATAATTTTCAAATTCAAACAGCCATAATGTCATTAGTTGGTTGGTATTTTAGGAAGTGTAGTATGACGCATGAATTTGACAGTGCAACAAAAACAAATACCTTTTCCTTTAATTTTATGAATCAGCGGCATCCCTTCTTTTTATTATTACACTCTGTGTCCTTTGTACACACTGGCTTATTTTTGGACATGAGTATAATGCTTACCTATATAACCTAGTACCGCTTTCTTACCATTTCATTTAGTGCTGACTGAGGGGTAGGGTACTTGTAAGTATAGGTCGCCTGTGCGCGGCTTATTGCAGTGTACACACTATAAATTAGTAAAATTAGGCTCTCATACTCGTCCACAACAAAACATCCGCGAACAGAAATCAAAGTTTAGTTTCTAGTATTTTTATTTTTTTTTACTGCCATAATTTTTTGTGAGATAACATTCTATCGGGGCACAATCAACAAGAAGGATCAGTCGTATTCACTGGTCCTCACAAAATTTCAGTATTAGTAAAATTATAACTTTAATTCACCTTCACCTGTCAAAGTCAACGGAACGGAATTTCTTTCGGAGTGCTAAATTTCTGTAGGCGGTCCCAATTTCTCCCATTGAATTGGTGACAATGATTGACAGTTAGTTATATTAGTGATTTAAATAATTTTGCTAACTTATCAAGTAACGAAGCCACTGGATCTGGATCTATAGCGCCAAGAAGTAAGAAGCACAAAGACAAGCACTTCAGGACCAGGATCACGCTGGATTCCTATACATAATTAGAGGTACCTACTTAAATATCTTTTTTTAAGCGCGAATCGTAGAACGTCAAAGTACGGGAAATAAAAAACTGCATTTGTTTAAGTGTAATTAACTGCGAAAATTGCTGCTACGGTGCTTAATTGGTCTCTGCTTGACAGCTATTTTGTTTTGTGTATTATATAGACTCGCGCTGACTATCGATCGTGGACCCTTTTGCCCTTAGCCTTCCGCTTATTTAAATACCTGCTGATCCCCTGACCATTTTGGCTGCTGGATCGATCGTCGGATATTCAACATCTCATGACAGCGCATCTCAAGACAACGAATTCAGATAAAATTTCTATTTTTTCTCGTCCACCATAACTACGTCCGTAAAAATTGTTATAGCAGGAAAATCTCGGTAATTAATTGCCATCTTTATGTACTGAAAAGGCTTCGAAAATTCTTAAAAATTCTTTCTTGACTTTGTATCAGCTGTTCGACATTTTGAATATTTTTTAATTATTGAAAAGCCTGCCCAAATTTTTTTAATTTTGACGCCTATCAGTAGGTATATACAGTAGTTTGATTAATTCCTATTTACTGTCCCAATTTGCAGAATTATGATAACAACTTTCTTAACCAGTTCCTTTTTTTGTATTTTTTCCGCTGTCACGGTTTTTCCAGCTTGTATAATGGCATTTTTTTCACTTTGTATTACGGCATTTCTGTCATCTTGTGCAGTTGCAGGATTTATTTCATTTTGTACTATTGTATTCATTTCATTTTGTATTTGGATGTTTGGTATCTTTTGCGGGTTCATGTTTGGTATATTTTGGGGAGTCCCCGTTGGTCTATGCTGCGGTTTTGTGGCTTGCTTCATTTTTGTCACGACCCTTGCTTTAATTTGGTATTTTGACCTTTTACAATTTGTAATCTACTACGCTTCATGTACTCTCAGTTTTTTGGTTCGTTTCACCTTTTATTGTGTGAGGCAGATACTTCGAGAGGTTCGGAATATTATTAAATATATGTATTACAACTAGAAATATAAGAATAAGAAATAATTAGGCTAAAACTGCCATTACCATATCACGTATTATATTAAGAATCGTCCACAAATGACATCATCAAAAAAATCTCATTTTTATGACCCCCTTGTCGAGTCATCAGCTTACCAAATTCGTAATAAATTACTAATACTATCTTTAACATGGGAAGTCATCAGTATATAGCCAAGTAGACTCATTCACATTACTGGTGACGTCATTTGTGGACGATCCCTTAGTGGGTAAACGCTAATGTAAATAGAACCTTTGTTGTATGTAATAATTGTCAGTGGTATTATTAGTATAAGTTCAAAAAATATTTAACAAAATAATTATACCTGCCTATATTTATATAATTATACTATTCTTTTTGTAAATTTTGACCTGGTGGCAGTACGACGTCAAGTACAACACATTCGAAAATGCTTTTGGGTCAGGTCTAACTGAATCTGCAACAAGAATAATAAGGATTTTGTATATGCTTAGTTAAAAGTGTGTGTATTTGTAAATTACACGAGGTTTTAATGATAATTTATTTTTAATTTATTTTGAATGTACAGAAGATTTCATACAGATTGTAATTATTTTTATTGCTTAGTAAATTAATTAAGAAGTATTAACGAATATATTTACTTTAACATGTGACATGTAAACTGGTAACGGCATTGCATTAATAAAAAACATTTTTTAAAAAACTATTTTTGCTTACATGCAGCAGATGCTGTTTAGCCAGAGTTCCTTGTCCATTTATTGCTTCACCCCGTAGCTGAGCACCAAAGATTGAAAATCTTTTCCTGCTGTCAATTCACATTTTTTTACATTTCCATTTTCCATTAATTATGATTTAAATTGCAATAAACTAAAATAAATTCAGTTTTTGAACATTTAATCCACATATCTGATTTTACCCAAGACTGACTACAAACACGTGTGTTGATCTTGACTGCCATTATCAATTAGGTTTTCCGTAATTATTCTAGTAATTAATGTCCCTTTGGTAATAACAACACATTTTACATTCTCATTATATTCATTTAATGATTTATTAGTTGTTAGTGTCACATGTCAACTGTTAAGTTAGTACGTTCGAAATTTTAGTCAATTTAGTCATTTAAATCTGTAGAGTCTAAACAGAATTTTTGATTTGTTATATAGTACAACTACTTTAACTAAAGACATCTGTCCAGAATGTGTTCCGAGGGTGTGAGTGTCTGGTTTGCATGCAAACTGTGCAAGAGCTTTTTCCTCAACGCAGATGACTTTGCCTATCACAAAAAGAAATCTCACGTCCAAGAATTTCTAAACACGAAGTTTATTGTATTTGAGGAACAAACTTCTCCAAGTGCAACACCACCAGAAAAGTAGCGAATCAGGATTTTCTATATTCTTTAACTGTTCTATTTTTTAAAACTTTTAAGCTTTTTTTGATGCATTAACTGACAACGGATTGTAAACTACATCATTTTCTATTTAATTTTGCAGCTGGGTTTCATTCTTGTCACCGAAGGAAGAAACACTCATTCATAAAATTATATCCTCACCAACGCCACTGCCATCAACTATATCGGATGTTATTAACTGCAACTCCAACGCCAGTAACGACAACGTTCAAAATAATCGAAATGAAGAATTCATCAAAATTTATCCAGAAAGTAACAAAGATGTCAGTTACTTTGACGATGCAAATCCAGATTCAGACGAAGAAAAAGACCAAGTGTCTAACAGCAGTTTCAGGTCAAATTTCAATTCTAATTCGATTAATAAAGACACTGATAAGTCATTGATCGCCATTTTAAAGGATCCTTTACAAATTAATACTGCCATTGCTACAAGTACCGACTGTGATATGACTAATCAAAACAGGGAAGAACACTTTTCACCAATAAATAAGTCAACTTTAAAAATGCCAGCCAGCCGGTCAGGAGTAAGCAGACGGAAAATTAAGAATCCCTTCTCTGTATCTAGTAATATTCTGCAATCTGTAATTCAGCCCCCACCTAATCCTTACGTGCATCTGAAACGGCTAAATATGAAAACTATTCAAAACGTATCAACTCACTCCAACAGTACTGTCTACTACGCTCAAGAAAATGACACAAGCCATAATAATTCAGGTGCAAAGTCTGGAATCGAGCCACAAGTTACAGATCATTTCAATCCAGACTTCGATCTCGATCCATTTTCCGACACCGTTAACAACTCTAACGAGGATATTGACGTTGACGTCTCTGAAACAAAATTTTCAAACGTAACTCACAACGACTTTACAAATATTGCAGCATTTCATGACTCGTTGTCCACCTCAGAAAGTATTCTCCCCGACGAGGACGACGAAACTTCACAATCTACTTCAGATGCTACTACAATAAATGTGTTTGACAAGAATCAAGATTCAAACGAAATAAACCCTCAATCAGATTTTGTCTCCAACTCTAACATCATTCCGGACCCCACGCCCACTACCGAAGTAGTCAATGTCAACTACGGTTCCGTCTTGGAAGTTGTGAAAACAGAATTTGTAGCAGATAGCGAAGATAACGAATTTTCTGATGAGGACCACGATCCCTTGGAATCTGAATCACAGATAGAACTATCAGCAGAAGAAGACGCTTTGAATGTGACTGATTTTGCTTCTAATAGTTTAAATGAGACACAATCTTCACAAGCACCTTACTTCTGTCTTTCCTGCAAGACACAGTTCAGTAGCATTAAAACTTTCCGAGAACACAACAAAGATTACCATACGACGCAAGAGGGTAAACTACATTTTAAATGTCCGTGTCCAAATTGTGGTAAAACATGTCATAGTCACTGGCATCTTAAACGTCATTTGCGGCAGGTTCACTCTAATGCAAAGCCCTGGAAGTGCCCCCACCTCAACTGCAAAAAGTCTTTTAAAACATTCAGCTGTAGGAATGGCCACTTAAAAACCCACACGTCAAACGATGGTAGGAGATATTTTGTGTGCCCATATCGAAATTGTGGGAAAATATGTAATTTGCAATGCAATCTTAAAAAACATGTGATGCAAGTTCACTCAGATGCTCGACCCTTCAAATGTCCCCACCCCAACTGTAAGCAGTCTTTTAAAGTTTCAAGTAATCGGAATAGACACTTAAAGTGCCACACTAAAAATGCACTATAGAATCATCTGGATAATCTGGAAGCGAATACGTGTTGACCGGCTGAACATTTAGCAAGCACGCATCACACTGAATCTTCTGACTTGGACCTTTTTAAAAGTTTATACCAAGAATTGTGACCTTGTGTTAAATCAATGTATCTTACTTTTAAAAAGCTTTATAAAAAATATCCAGGTCCAACAGTAGTATAGTCTGCACTATTTCTGTCTGGAATTACTTAGTTTCACTTTTTACATTATTTAATGTAATAAATTTTATTATGTCCAACAAAACAGATTTTGAATTCAAACAGTGAATTATTGTTGTTGCGTCTAATCCATAAATAGTGTTACGCAAATTATTCATTTAAACATGTACCGTACCTACCCACCAGGACCAGGAATGGGGAAAGGTGACGGGAGAGCTTTAAGTTGCGAAACGAATTTTAATGAAATTCATGACACATTATAAAATTCTTATAATCGTTTTTGTACCGGTACTGCTTGTATACTGACGCAACCACATTTCATAACTACATATCAATGCTTTTTTTTGCATGATCACCATTAGAAATCATGTGATCACTTATAAGGCATTTTGGGGATTTTTAGAATTTTGGAACTTGCTGAATACAATCTAAAATCCTAAGTGACTCAAAATAATTCCAAGTAGGGTTTTTACAAATTTTACAGCTTGTAGCAAATTAAAGAATTAGTATCTTGAAACAAAGCTTCGCTCTGGTGGAAGTACAACAGAAGTTACGAATTTTCAAAGTTGAACAAAAATGAACCCGATCACCATTAGGCGCGTGTTCCGAGCGTCATTCTTTTTTATTTGTATCTACTTAGTGTTCCTACTGTATATGTTATTATCTCGTTTTCTATATTATAAAATATTATATTCCCATACGCTCAAATCCTAAATCTATCTATTTTTCTAATTCCAGTTTGTGTGTAAAGTATATAGACCATATTTATAACCAGCTCATGCTATAAGCCATAGGTTTAATGGTGAAAATTCAATAATTATAAATAATGAGCATCAGGGCAGGATAATGCGGCCAGCGCAAGTAGCCCCCGCTGCTTGAATTTTCAAAAAACGTGTAAATGGAGCATTTTTCAGGTTTCAAAAATATGTCAACAGAATATTTTGACTTTTCAAAAACATGCAAAATAAATTTTTTGTAAATTTCAAAAACACGGAAATAGAAAATTTTCCACTATTCTCAAAACATGTAAATAGAACATTGAGCACTTTTCTGAATCAAGTAAAAAGAACACTTTAAACTTTTCTAAAAATATGCAAACACAAAATTTTGCTTTACCAACGAAAACTATCAATAAAATAAAAATAAGTTGTTTTTGTATGGTATTAAATTGCTGCCTAAAAGCAATTCCTTCGTCCGGCCCTGATGTGCACATTTATTAAATAAATCTCTATAAATTACTTGATTTACTTTCATGTCCAAGATCAAAGACAGAATCAAAAATCTTACCTATCTATATGTTAGAGAAAGACGAAAGATTTAAAGAGAAGCACAGGTGATTAATGTATGTGAAATGCAATTAATGTAATGTTCAAAAAGGGAAAGTCAGAGACGAGATCTCGATCTCGACAACAAATGCTGAATGTCAAGAAACTATTTAACTATTTTATGTAGTAGTAGTGTGCGTATGTGTGATCACCCCTTATGTGTGATCAGTGGCCGCCGTTCAAATATTACCGCCTTTAAAAATCTGTCCATCTAATATTCATACAAGAGAGAAAGTAATTTTTTTTATTTACAACTGGCGTTACAATAACTCAACTATCTTCACTACTGATTTCAGCTTCTTTCCTTGAAAACCCTGGCTACGTAAAATTATGAAAGTTTTGAGTACTTTTTTGAATTGGTCACATTTAAGACCCTACTTTACCATTAACTTTAAATGTATTGATCACATTAAGGGCACTTGGGCCGTTGTAAGACTTTCCGCAGTTTTTTCGTACAATGACCTGTACCTCTTGCAACTTTTAATTTTCGACACTGATCATTTTTTTGTACACACAGTATTAATAGAGAAGTACAATGATAGCTTCTTTGTTATTGTACGTTGTCTGTGGAAAAAGATACAGATTTTCAAAGTTGATAAAAAATGAACCCGATCACACATACGCACTAACGCACTCCCCTACTACGCTTACAGACAACAGATGCTGGTAAGCCAGAGTTCCTTGTCCTTTTATTGCTTCACCTCAAATAGCTATGCTTCACCCTTTAGCCGAGCACCAAAGATTGAAAATCTTTTCCTGTTTTCAATTTTCCATCAATGATTCTTAATTTGAAACAAACTAAAATGAATTCAGTTTTTGAACATTTAATTTACACTTCTGATTTTACCCAAGACTGACTACAAACACGTGTTGATCTTGACTACCATTACCAATTAGGTTTTCCGTAAATATCCTTGTAATTAATGTCCCTTTGGTAACAACACATTTTACAATTTCATTAATCATTTAACTGTTAATTTACTGCGTTCAGCATTGTATAGTAATTTAAATGTAGACTCCAAACAGAATTTTTGATTTGTTGTTTGTTAAATATAGTACAACTAGTTTAACTAAGTAAAGACAGCGGTCCAGAATGTGTTCCGAGGGTGTGAGTGTCTGGTTTGCATGTAAATTGTGCAAGAGCTTTTTCCTCAACGCAGATGACTTCGCGTATCACAAAAAGAAATCTCACGTCCAAGAATTTCGAAACACAAAGTTTATAGTTTTCGAAGAGAAAACTTCTCAAACTGCAATACCACCAAAAAAGTAGGGGTTCAAGATTTTCTATATTTTTTTAGCTGCTAGCTATGTTCGCAGTTTTTCAATTAAGCGTATTTTGATACCTTAGCTGACAACGGGATGTAAACTCTTGCTATATATATTTAATTTTGCAGCTGGGTTTCATTTTTGTCTCCGAAGGAAGAAACACTCATTTATAAAATAATTTCCTCGCCCTTGTCATCCACTTTAGCGAATGCTGACTGCGGTGGTACCGTTCCCAGAAACAATCAAAGAAACCGCAATGAAGAATTTACCAAAATTGATCCAGGAAGTAACAAAGATGTCAGTTACATTAACGATAGAAATCAAGATTCAGACGAAGAGAAAGACCAAGTGTCTAAGAGCAGTTTCAAGTTAAAATACAATTCTAATTCTAATAATAATGTAACTAATTATAAGTCCATGATCGCCATTGAAAAGGATGCTGCCATTGCCATTACAAGCACTGCTTGTGATTTGACTAATGAAAACAGGGAAGCAAATTTTTCACCATTAATTAAGTTAACATTAAAAAGGTCAGCCAATCGTTCAGAAATAAGCAGACGGAGGATTGAGAATCCCTTCGCTGCATCTGGTAACATTCTGCAGCCTGTAATTCAGTCCCCATCTCATCCTTATGTGCATCTGAAACGACTAAATATGAGAACCATTCAGAACGCATCACCTCACTCCAACAGTAAACCTGCATATACTCAAGAAAATGAAAATATCGACAACACCGATTTCAATCCTGACTTGGATCTCGATCCATTTTTCAACACGGTTAACAACTACAACGATGATATTGACGTTGACGTCACTGAAACAAAATTTTCAAACGTAACTCACGACAGCATGACAAATATTTCAGTATTCCATGACCCTTTGTCAACCTCAGAAAGCATTCATCCCGACGAGGACGACGAAACCTCCCAAACTACTTCAGTTGCTATTACAAATTTATTTGACAAGAATCAAGATTCAAAAGAAATAAACTCTCAATCAGATTATGTTCCCAACTACAATATCATCCCGGACCCCACTATTGAAATAGCCAAGTTCAACTTCCGTCCCATTTTCGAAATTGTAAAAACAGAATTGGTAGGAGATGACCACGAAAACAAAGATAGCAAATTTTCTGATGAGGACCACGATCCCTTGGAACCTGAATCACAGATGGAATTAACAGCAGAAGAAGACGCTTTGAATGTGACTGATTTTGTTTCCAATAGTTTAAATGAGACACAAACTCCACAAGCACGTTACTTCTGTTTTTCTTGCAAGACACCGTTTAGTAGCATTAAAAATGTCCAAGAACACAACAAAGATTACCATACGACGCAAGAGGGTAAACTACTGTTTAAATGCCCGTATCCAAATTGTGGGAAAACATTTTATAGTCATGGGCATCTCAAGCGTCATTTCCGGAATGTTCACTCTAATGCAAAGCACTGGAAGTGCCCCCACCTCAACTGCAAACAGTCTTTTAAAACACTCAGCAGTAGGAATGACCACTTAAAAGCCCACAATGCAAAAGACAGTAGGGGCAAATTTGAGTGCCCATATCCCAATTGTGGGAAAACCAGTAATTTACAATGCAATCTTTACAGTCATATCAGACAAGTTCACTTGGATGCTCGACCCTTCAAATGTCCCCACCCCAACTGTAACAAGTCATTTAAAGCTTCGAATAGTCGGAAGAGACACTTAAAGTGCCACACTAAAAATGTACTTACTAAAATCGTCTCGAATCCGGAAGCGAATACGTGTTGAATTGTTGAATGATTAATGATTTTTATGACTGCACTGAACGTTTAGCGAGCACGCATCACAATGAATCTTCTGACTTGGATCTCCTTGAAGTTTTATAAGATGAATTGTGACCTTGTGTCAATTAACTGTCTTTCTTTTAAAAAACTTTACATTGTTATGTTACATAATTAGGTGGATAAAGGCAGTGTGCAAGCTTATAGGCTTGTTCTATTTCAGGTTTGAAATAATGCACAGACGTACTTATTTATTGTCTCGGAGAGTTGGTTTTCGTACAAGCTTTGTAAATTATTTAATAATTGTAATTAATTGTGATTCCTAAATCCAAACTAGTAACAGTTTTTGAATTCCAACAGTGTTCAATTGTTATTGCTTACGCATAGTGTGTAACTATGATGATGATATTGCTATCAGCGGTAATAAAACCTTGGATTTGTTTATATGTAAATACCCCAGTGATTTAATAAATTTGTAAACTCACGAGTAGACATTGTATTTACATGGATTTAAAATAGAGATGGCCCAATTTTATTCTTCACTCATGCACTCTCATGCTATACGTATAGTTTCCTAACAATAATTCAAAATAAACATTGCAAAAAAAAACGTAAAACGAAACCTATACCTTTAGAAAACCTCGTCAAGGGATATACTTAAGTCTTTGGTACGGATTTGTCAAATTGTCATAGCGTCATAATATAGTTTTTTGTTTGATCTGGACAACATTCGACTAAAAATGCTCCTTTTTTTCATGTTTGACGGCGGTTCTAAGTAAATTGTGTGGATATAATTTAGCTTACGATATTATTGCATGTATGCGACTTTTCTGATGATTTTTAAATGATCCCTTTTTCTGTTTGTTGAAACTCACAAGGGAACCTCGCCAAGTGGTACACCCAGATTTCATAATCTCCCAATCCAAAAGGACCCACTAATGCATCTTAACTAAACAAAAGCTCAGCATCTAATAACTATTAGGCACGTCCCTACTAAATTATGTAATTATGATTATTATCTCGTTTTCTATATTACAAAATAATACATTCCCATTCCCTCAAATCCTACATCTATCTATTTTAATTCAAAAATAATAAATGATGAGCATATTTATTAAATAAATAAATAACTTAATTAACTTCAATGTCCAAAATTAAAGACAGAATCCAAAATCCTACCAACTTATTTATATGCTAGAAAAAGCTAGCTCTATATTCGTAATCTCTGGAAAAAGCGGTTTAAAGGGAAGCACATGTGATTAGTAGTATGTCATTTAATGTAATTTACAATAGGTATAATATAATAAGGTAAGTGTAAGTGTAAGTATCAAAGGAAAGGGATGAGAGCACAGATCTATATACAAGATATACGACTCCGAGTTAAAACCGGCATAGGCAAGGGGCGACACGCCATCTGTAAATTGTGCCAACAGAGTAAAGGCTGACAGTAAAAGCTCAAGCATGCTTCCCGTTTCCACCGATAAGGTGTCTCCGGGATGTAAAAACTGGCTGCTATACTCTTCCTTGTCAAAGGCGAAGGAGCAAGCAGTTTGGGTACAATTTGTAGATGCCGCTACTGCGGGGAATTTCTGTTGCAATGATAAAGCTCTTACGTACAACTTCACTCATGGGGCCGCATAAAAAATACCCGCGAAGGGATTGAAGTGGTTCGTCTCTATTATTCTATGTCTATGGATGAGAGTCAAAAAGAAGAGATTGAGACACAGAGTTAAATCCTCTAAAGACACTACTCCTCGCCAAAAAGGAAGGCAGCCAGGGGCAAAGCGCCGTCTGTATTTTTGGTGTGCTTAGCATCAACGCTGCAGTTCGCTTCCGTATAACTAGGTGTCTCCGGAGCATGCCATTAAAGACCTGCTAGCTACTGGAATTAATTATTAATGTAATTTATCTTTCAACCAAACTGTTTCTACTACAGGTGTAGGTGTACTTTCTTCGTGATTTTTTTCTTCCAATCTAAATTAAATGTTTATTACTTTATACTTTTATCTTAAAATGCATAGCAGTCGTAAAATTATTTCGATAAAAAGCAAAACAAAAATAGATTTATTTGCATATAAATTGAAATTGATTTATTCACATTTGAAAAGTTCACCGCACATGTGCGGCATATTAAGGCATATGAATGTGCGGCTATGTGCGGCATAGTGCGCCTGCTCCTTCAGTCTGACCGCAAATATGAAACGGTTTTATAAATATTTATTATCCACATGGCAATGTTTGGTTACTGCACACACAACAAGCACAAACCTCCACAGAACACAGAACAGAACAGATTTTTGAGACTCACATACATATGTAGGTAAAAATAAAAACATATTTTACGAAAATAGAGAAATTTTTTCATCAGCTTTCTTGCCTTTGCATAAACGTAAAATACATTTCGAAGTCATTATACAGTCACATTTAATGCAGACAGCTTCATTTATGTACAATTGTGCTGATAAAATGCCGTTTTCACTTCTGGGGCACTGATGAAATTGTATCAGTTTTCACTGTATCACTTTTTATGTTTTGGTTCGGTTTTCACTATGCTGTACTGTAATTGAATGCAAAAACTTCGCTAAACTGTATTTATTTGATTAATAATTCTAATTGCTAATGGGGTTAATGCAGTTTTATTTCAAATTATTGTGTATTTTAATTGAAAATAAACATTTTCATAAAATTAAGGAGATAAAACATTATGTACGGAGGTAGGTAAATGCAATAATTATGGTTGTGTACTTTAATGCGAAAGGCAGTCGTATTCTTTGGTCGTAGCTTGGCCAGTGGATCCTATTGGTCAAAAGTGAGAAGTATCAGCGAAGTCGTCTGATAAAATGCTGATGGCGCCACTGCAGGTAGTTTCTAGTGCACTGCTAAAGTGCTAACCTGCTATGCATAAATTCATTCATGAGGTCTCGTGAAAACTACATGCATTGAGATATGACTCGGTTCTCTAGAGGATCTAACTCTGTGGATTGAGATCACCACTCATCCCGCCACCATACGAATAAAATCATTGAAATCTTAACTCACCTCACACATACAAAAATACAAACCCGGATAAACTTTAAATCACAAAACAATTGCTCACTACTTACAAATAATTGCAGAATGCAGTTTCTGTTTCTACATTCTACACTAACAGGATTCATTTAACGTGATTTAGTAGGTAATTCGCCGGTGGAAGTCAAATAAACACCAGAATTTAAAAATAACAAAGTAATCTTTATCGGTTACATTAAGTAATTCAATTTCGAAGCATACACGGCTTCCAACACCCAAAAGGAACAATCGTTAAAGTTGTTGATTGCAGTCACAGTCAGTCATCAGTTGTCAGTGTTGCGAATGGCAAAGTCAAAATATGAATAATAATTGATAATGTCAAATGCGAACATTTATTGTTTTTCGTGCTATATATAAATCTGACATCTGAACTTTAAAAATTTTACATAATGTTGTTTTAAATGGAGCAAGTGGTTTAATTTCATTTTCATACCGAAATTGCAGGATTTTGGAAAACTCAATTTTGGAAGGCTGATAATCAACTTGTTTGTGCCTAATTTAAAGTCAACAAATTGGAAGAGCATCGAGAACTTGGCGGTTTTCTTGTGTCCTAGCCCTAGCAGGATCGTGTCCTATCACCTAAATAAAATATTGGATTTTTTGTGTGTTTCAACTCTTAAGTACTTTTTTTGCCCAACTGCTAACTGTCGCTGTAATGTTGGTGCGAGTTGGTCTTGTTGTAGGGAGACAACATGTTTTAAATGGGGAGTGCATGTTTCTAATCAGAAAGAAACCAGCACTGGGGAGAACGATCGTGTTTTCAAGATCATTTGGGAATCGTAATATTTTAAATTTGAAAGATAAAGGATTAGTCTCTGCTATTTTTCCGGATGCTCCCTCTAATTTCACAAATCTTTGCAATGCCAAAGCACAAACAGTTTACGCAGGGTTTGACCCGACTGCTGATAGTCTCCACATCGGAAACTTGGCTGTTTTAATGATGCTGCTTAATTGTCAGCGAGCTGGTCATCGAGTCATTGCTTTGGTACGTTTATTTTGTCTATTACTGTATTCATACTTTATACACTTCTGATTGGTTTTATTCAGGTAATAAAATGCAAATTATAATTAAGTTCTGTAGCACTTATTTCTTTTTTAGATCGGTGGTGCTACAGCCATGATTGGTGATCCAAGTGGTAAAAATGCTGAACGACCCGAGCTGGACCGAGACGAAATTATGGGAAGCTGTCGTAAAATTAGTCAAAATATTTCAACTGTTTTCAAAAACCATGAACAATTTATGTGGTCAACCAAAGGAGGGAAAGAAAATCTGCCACCACTGAAGTAACTACCACCTATTAAATAGCGTTGGATTTCATTTTTATGAACGAAAAATTATTTCAACAAAAATAATCTTGCCACATTTTGTATTTCAAACTCGTTGTTTGCCAAACAATTCTTCATGTAGCAATAAATTACAATTTTTTACCTGCAATTTACAGAATCGTTAATAATTTGGACTGGTACAAGGATTTAAACAGTCTAGAATTGGTTGGAAAATTCGGTCGACATTTTCGAGTGAACATAATGATGAATCGACAGGCTGTTGTGAATAGACTCGCCACAGGGGAAGGTCTAAGTTATACGGAATTCTCCTACCAAGTCTTCCAAGCTTACGACTGGTACCATTTGTATAATACTTACGACTGTAAAGTTCAAATTGGTGGGCATGACCAAATGGGCAATATGATTTCGGGACATGACCTAATCAGTAGAATACACAAAAAACAAGTTTATGGTGAGTTTTTATATATATACAGTATGCTCCAGTTTTTCATTTGATTAAAAAATTGCTTTGCTACCTACTTGAACTTTGACCTTTACGATGCAACACAGCCCGCGTATCTAGCTGAATAGTACACGCAATACAAATAATCTCATTTTTGAAAAACAAAATGAACTTGACCCGTTTTATCAAATAACTCTTCATATCGTCTATAAAGAACCAAAATGACGCATATCCAATTTAGGCTACAATCAAAATGAGCTATGTCATAAAAACAAAATAAGAAACATGCGTAAAATGTTAATTAAGAGTTTTTGAAAAGTGTAAAACGTTCAATTTACATGTTTTAAAAAAGAGTAAAATGTCCTATTTACAAGATTTTGAAAAGGTGCAAAATGTTCTAATTACATGTTTTCGAAAAGGTGCAAAATGTTCTAATTACATGTTTTTAAAAAGGTGCAAATGTTCTAATTACATGTTTTTGAAAATTGCAAAACATTCTATTTAAATGCTTTCAAGACATATTTTACTACATTTTTATAGATAGTGGATATTGTTTTTAGCTACAAATGGAAATGGGTCATTTTGGTTCTTCACAGACGGTATATGAAATATGAACTATATGTAATTTTTACTTTTATTCTCATTCATCAGGTGTAACCGTCCCACTTATAACGACTGAACAAGGGAATAAATTTGGGAAAACTGCTGGAAATGCAATTTGGTTGGATCCATCAAAAACTTCCCCATTTGATTTGTACCAGTTTCTAGTACGAACTCCAGACGCGGAACTTGAAAAGTTATTAAGCATTTTTACTTTTCAATCGGCTCAAGAAATTCAATCCATTATGGAAAAGCATATGGTGAGAGGTTTTAATTTTTTTAAATTATTCACTTCCCCACTCACACACACTTAGGTTGTACGTGTTTTGTAAAATAAAATCTTTAAAGCCATGAGAATTTCTTTGTTTGATTCTACAGGCCAATCCAGACCGAAGATATGGCCAAACCAAATTAGCCCAGCAAGTGACGACATTGGTCCACGGAGGTAGCTATAAATCGTTTGTGAAGAACCAAAATGACCCATGTCTAATTTAAGCTACAATCAAAATGAGCTATGTAATAAAAAAAAGTGAGAAACATGCGTATACCATATTTCCTGTAATAGTACACCCCGTGTACTACTCAAATTCAGACCTCCCAGACCCGTGTACTAATAAAGGCCCGTGTATTATTACAGACCCGTGGTCTATAACAGGAAATACGGTAATTTAATTACGAGTTTTTTCAAAGTGTAAAATGTTCTATTTACATATTTTTTAAAAGTGTAAAAGGTTCTATTTGCGTGTTTTTAAAAATTGTAAAATGTTCTATTTGCATATTATTAAAAAGTGCAAAATATTATATTTAAATGCTTGCAAAACATGTTTCAATTCAGTAATTTTGTAGATAGTGGATATTGTTCTTAGCTACAAATGGATACGGGTCATTTTAGTTCTTCACAGACGAAATACACTTTAATATGTGGATACTGATAACGGGTTTAAAATACTCCAAGAACTTTATAAGCATATATAATATTCTCTTTTTTTTAAATACCAAGAACCCGGTTTGAAATCTGCTGTCCAAGCTACTGAAGCATTATATTCCGAAAATGTAGAAGCCTTATCGTCTCTTTCTCATGCAGAAATAACAGGGATTTTTAAAAATTCAAGCTCGTCAGTTGGCACCGCGGAAATAAGATTGGAACCAGGAACGACAATATTGGATATGGCAGTTCGGGCTGGTTGTTTTAAAAGCAAAAGTAAGTATTTATGAACTCGTTGGAATATATCTCAATATAGAGTCAATTTTATCTGTGACTATTTTCTTTGGTAATTAATTCTCGTATTAATTTATTTTATTTGCAGATGATGCCGTTAGAATTATTGGAGCTGGAGGATTCTACATAAATTATCAACGTGTCAAAAATTTCGACGAAATTATTGTTCCTGGAATCCATATTCTACCTAATCATATGAGCTTAGCACGTGTCGGAAAGAAAAATTACTTTGTAATTAAATGGAGTTAATAATAAAGTGTTAGCCTAAAAATTCAATCATCGTGTCATCACATCACAGACGATTAATAAAGTTGTGAGTTTTTTGTAGTCTTTTTACATAAAATGAATGCAAATTTATTGCAAATAGTGAGCGTATTGACTTGTTAGGGATCGTCCGTAAATAATGTCATCTGTAGGATCAGTTTTTATTGATGACATGCCATTTTAAAGATAGCCGTTTACGTGATGGGTCGCGCATAACGTCACGGTCACGGAGTCACGGGTGGTGTCAATGTGTCTAAACTTGGACATTGATGACATCCAATGGTAAGTAGTCATTTGTGCCATTCCGTCTGCGAAGAACCAAAATGACCCATATCCAATTTACGCGAGAATTAAAATAAGCTACTTAATAAAAGAAACTAAATTTATTTAGATGCGTAAAATGTTAATTATGAGTTTTTAGAAAGTGCAATATGTTGCATTTACACGTTTTTGAAAAGCATAAATTGTTATAACTGCACGTTTTTTTAAAAGTGTAAAATGTTCTAGTTTACACGTTTTTGAAGTGTAAATTGTTCTATTTACGTGCCTTAAGGATTAACACGATATTCATACATTGTTTGTAGATACTACAATTCGTATTTAGTTAAAAATGGATATGGATCATTTTGCTTCTTCACAGACGATATTTATGCGGTTAACAGGGAGGGGGTGGGTAATATGGTCCACCTAGAAATTGGGACATTTCGATTCCATCATTTACGTACGGCCCTTAAAATTGAATTGATGACATGGTTAAGGATGTTTTCTAAATAAATAAGTGATAGTTTTGGTGACATCATTTATGGACCGGCCTGTTAATCTTGTTGGTCAATATTTTACACCATACACAAACAAGAATAACATTTTTTTTTTTTTATGAAATGTACTGAAATAAAAATAAAGTAGCTAATAAATAAATGTGAAATGTGAATAAATCAATATTGAAAATTAAAAAATCTAAAACTAAAAAAAATAGTTTGCTTATTGATGTAGGTAGGATGGCTATAGGCTTCCTTGCAATTATTTGCGCTAATTTCAAATTTCCTAATCCATTTTAATTTTACTAAAAACTAAAACTAAAAAATTAAGAATTCACAAAATACGATTAAATATCAAGAAGAAAATTTCACCGTCACTGTCAACTCTTGAGTGCAGTACTACTGTGTCCTCCTTCCTAATAAAGAAAAGTGAGCAAAGGCATGTAAAAAGTACAAAAGATTGCAGTTTAAAATATTACTGACTGATATTTAAAATGTCCATGACCGTGCTGGCTCCCATTCCAATTTGGTTTGTATGTAAATTATGCCAAGGTTTATTTCATGAAATTGATAAATTTGTCAAGCATGAAAAAGAAATTCATTCTGTGGATTTTGCAAGTGTTAAATGCATTATTTTCGAAGTGACAGCTGCCGTAATTAATCACAATCAAAAGTGAGTATTTTATTTTCAAAATTCCAAATTCAGTAGTTGGCAGTTTGGCAGTTGCCGTTTTACTACAATAATGCACTCTGCCTTGTATTTTTTTATTTTTGATTGTTACAACTTTGAAAAACGAAGCATGTGCGGATATTTTAATAATTTGCTATGTTTCAAAATTTTTTAAAGCTTACCTCCCGCATTTTCAAAAATTCTAAATGACCAAGAGGAACCAAGTCTCTCACGCTCATCATATCTGGAACGCTTAGACAAGTTAACTCAGGATATTTTCTCACAAAGGATTCAATACGAATATGAAACTTTATCTGCTGGTGCTGGTCAACATCATAATCAAACTCTAGCCACTACTGGTACTGGTAATGCGTCTCACGAAGAAATTCAAGACAAGTAAGCAGAATCTCTTGACTAATATCATGTCAAAAATAATTCTGATAAATTCTACATCCGATTTCTTATTATTCTGCTGATATGATATTTATATCGTCTGTGAAGAACCAAAGTGCACCATTTCCAATTTAAGCTCGAATTAAAATGAGCTACGTCATAAAAACAAAATGAGAAACATGCGTAAAATATTAACTAGAAGTTTTTGAAAAGGTGCAAATTGTTCTAATTCCATGTTTTTAAAAAGGTGCAAAATTTTCTAATTCCATGTTTTTGAAAAGGTGCAAACTGTTCTAATTCCATGTTTTTGAAAAGGTGCAAAATGTTCTAATTCCATGTTTTTGAATATTCCAGACTATTCAATTTACATATTTTTGAAAAGTGCAAAATATTCGATTTAGGTAATTGCTTTCAAGACATGTTTCAATATTTTTGTGGATAGTGGATATTGTTTTTATAGCTTTATAGCTACAAATGGATATGGGTCATTTTGGTTTTTCACAGACGATATTCGTAGTCTTTAATTTTCGAAATATATAGCCAACTGATACAAACGATGAAAATGGATGTTAATCCGGCTCAAGTAATACCGTACGAGTTCGAACAGGACATTAAAATGGGCAGACAACTACAACTAACTGAAACAGAAGCTTACGTTGGTGCCAGATCCGGATCCGGGTCCGAACCCGATCCGCTAGGGACTAACGAGGAAATTGCCACTTCATTATTGCCCTTTTCAGATGGAGATGAATCCTCCTGTAGTGAATCTATTATTATCAAACACGAATCCGAATTTGAGCCTCCTGTTTCCATTTCTTACTTTGAATTTAACGACAGTGAAAATGAATGGAGATTAAGCCGCCCTGAAAAAGCAGAGGATCAACAAGTAATTTTAGAAAATGAGGAGACAAAATTAAATCGGGAAGATGGCACATTGCACAGTTTTGCAAGAAAAAAGAAAAGTAAATCGAAATCTCCTTTCAATCCGTATGTGCTTCTTAAACGCTTATCTCCTACTGAAATTCACAGTGCACTTGATGGGAAATCATCAGGGTTGGACCTCGAATCAGAAGAACCAGTCAAATGTCTACAAATGGTCAGTGCCAGTGTCAGTGGTCCTTTTAATAGTGAAATAATTTCAACACAAACTTATTTAGGGCAGCACATGGATTTAATGCATGGTAATAGTAGTAGTGGTAGTAGTCATAAGCGTCCTCAGAATAAGTATTCTCGTAAATATACAAGTGTTCGTTATCCTAGTAAGGATGAAAGGCAAAACCGTAGAATTAAGAAACGTACAAGTGTTCCAACGATGCAAAGTGAAGTACAAAAAAAATCTACAGCAAATGAGTTTCTATGTGAAATTTGTGATAAAATATTCGGAGCCCGGAGTTGTCTGGAAAATCATAACTTGTTGATTCATACTGAGAATAGACCTTATAAATGCAATTGGGAAGGTTGTAGAGCAACTTTTAAAGCCGAGATTGAATTCAGTCAGCATGAGGTAATGTTTCACAAGAAAATAATTGAAAACTTTCGTCTTGGCTTATTATCATTGTAGTTTATGATATGGTATGGTACATTTCTTAGTATAGTCAATATAGGGCTTTTTATACCAAAATATAATCTTCTGTGAAGAATCAACATGGATTTTGGCCTATATCCAGTTTTGTTTAAAACAAAATGCACTAACTACAAAAATTTCAAATATTCTAAACCTAAAAACATGTAAAAAAAGAGAATATTGGGCACTTATGAAAAACATGTCGTCTGTGAAGAACCAAAATGACTCAGATCAATTTGTTGCTAAAAACAATATCCACTATCTACAAAATATATTGAAACATGCCTTGAATACATTTAAATAGAATATTTTGCACTTTCAAATTATATGGAATTAGAACATTTTCCACTTTTCAAAAACATGGAATTGGAACAATTTGAGCTTTTCAAAAACATGTAGGTAGAACATTTTACACTTTTCAAAAACTCTTGATTAACATTTTACGCATCTTCCTCATTTCTTATTTTTTATGACATAGCTCAGTTTGATTCTAGCTTAAATTGGGAATGGGTCATTTGTGTTCTTCTTCACACACGATATCCATGTAGTAATATACAAAAATATATGACAGTAGAAATGAATAGTTATGTAGGATAAAAGTTTATGATCATATAATGGCAACATTTTGCATACATTGTAATATTAAACTTTTAATAATCAATAATTTTGCACACAACACATTGTCATGCTTACTTACAATAATTCGCTAAGACGCCGAAGCCGGGCTGTCGTTTTCGTTTTGTTAGATATTAATTGTGAATTTTGAATTAATTATACCGTTTATAGTCTCCACTTCTGTAAAAAATATGTATTGTGGTGTGATTTATTTTGATACTTTTGTCCGTAAGTAAAAGGCGATTTATTTGCATAATGAAAAATGTTATATAACTTCAACTTGCCTCATAAGATTGTTGGATAATTGTTTAAACCATTTTTGTATATTGCAAGCTTAATTTTTGTACGGCCAATCCAGCCAGCCAGAGCCAGATTAAATGTAAAGTTGTATTCTTAATAATTCAAAACTGTAACCAAGACTTTTATTTATAGAGATTTATGATGGCTTTCTATAAAGCCTAATTAATTAATTATAGTAACATCAGTCAAGTCTTAATACTTAGAGGTTGCCCATAAATTGTGTCATCGAAATATTTATACTTCATAGTGTATATAGTCTTGGGGTCTTGCCAGGGCCGGACGAAGGAATTGCTTTTGGGCAGCAATTTGCTTCCTTATAAAAACCACCATTTTGATTTTATTGATGGTTTTCTTTGGTAAAGCAAAATATTGTACTTACATGTTTTTGAAATGCACAAAAATTTTTTTTGTATGGCTTTGAAAAGTCAAAATATTCTATTTACATATTTTTAAAAAACTGCAAAAATGTGCCATTTACATGTTTTTTGAAAATTCAAGCAGCGTGGGCTGCCTGCGCCGCCTCGGCCGCATTATCAGGCTCTGGGTCTTGCCTAACAAGTCTTTAGTCCTCAGTTAGGCTTATAATATTTTTTAATCTTCCAATTTGCTGGTTTGGCACTTCAGTTTCGTATTTTCAGTATTTTGGTTTAAAAGTTTAAATTTTTAAATTTTTGGTTCGTCTCAAAAGCATTACCATTGGATTGAGATTTCCTTGGTTTGCAAGTGGCCCGCAACCTATTAAACTACCTTTTAGTCGTATGATCGTATGTCTAATATTGTCTAAATGCAAAATACAATTAATTGTTTAATTATATTATAATAATATAATTATATAAATAATAAAATAATTTATTCGTACTTAAAAACAAGAGAATAAAATTGATTTTGCTATTAAAATTACTTTCTTATTTCGTCAATTCGTACTACATATTCATAAAAATATTACCTAGAATATCTCACCTGAACAACAGCAAACCGTTAACATGATCAAATAAATATAATAATTGCTTAAATATGATCATGAAAACATACTAATAACTAATTGGCTTATTGGCCACCATTTGCTATCTGTATAAGTACAAATGTGACAACTATGATCTTTCTTTTTCATTTTTTGTATGGGCAGTTGCCACCACCTTTAGTTTATATACTTTATTTCCTACTTACATAATTATTATACCCTAGACGTAAGAGTAGAACACATGTGCTGTATCTATGTATGTGGACCTAGAGTCTTTGAGATCAATAAAATAATAATAATATGTGTTTATTTAAGATAGAAAATTTGAAGACGATTGAAATTGAAACATAACCTACCTAATTCATAATTTTGCATTATTATCCTGTGATTCAAAATGTCAAAAAATACTATATTATTCCTGAAAAAAGCACACATTAACATGGGCTACATAATTACAGGCTCTTTATGATCAGTTAAATACAATTAAAATAAATATCAAGTTTAAAATTGTGAATGGTAATTATTAATGGTTGGTAATTCAATTCATTGAAAATGGAAAGGAAAACAACAGCAACAGAGATTGTTCCTCCATTTAAATTATTGTTCGTGTGTAAGCTGTGCCGAACCTCATTTTCATTTGTTGACCAGTTCATTGAACATAAGAAAGAAAAACACTTCCAGAGCTTTCAGAAGACCAAGTGTATCATATTTGAGGAAAATTGCGTAGACCTGGAAAATGTGTAAGTTTCAAAATCAAAAATAACGCTATAAGGTTTTATATTTTTTAATAAAATAAAGATGTTAATTAACTAGGTGTACTAAAACTTATTACATTACCAAATTCTATATAGTTCCACTAAATTGTTGAATTACATCCAAGACGGCGACGGCAGTGTGCACCTTCACAACCAAAATCTACACCAAGACCGAAACCGAATTCAGCAAGATCCGTTTTCAACACAAACGGAAACGGAACCGAAACGGGAACCGGAAAGCTCTCAGTCTCAGACTGAAGTCATCCTAAATATAAAATGTGAACTTTCAGACTACGAAAATGAAGACAGCGAAGGTGAAATTGACAGTTACAACAAATTTAATATCAAACCTGAAGAGCCTTCGCAGTCGTTGTTGCTTCCTCATGCGAATTCGAATTACTACAGTTCCCAAGTGTTAACCAAAGCAGAAATTGATGACCCTAATAACCTCTTTCAAACGCCGACCCCAATTCCAATAATAAAATGCGAAGTAGTAGAAGAATTTCAAGCGGAGAGTGACACAGAAGACATCCAGCATGAGCAGGGTTCCCCAAGGTCAAGGTTCAAATGCCCACACTGTCCAAAGAAATATTCCAAGCTAAATAATTTAAAGATTCACGCCGAGAGTCACAAGTCGTCCAAAGAGGAGCCGAAGAGACCTTTTATTTGTTCCTTCTGTGGTCTGGTCTGTCGCTTAAAGTCGAATTTAACCAACCATGAAAGGACCCACACGGGGGAAAGACCCTTCCCCTGCCCCCTACCTACCTGCTCCCAAGCGTTTAAAACTAAGTCTGACCTGAGTAGACATGGGAAAATCCACTCGGACTCCAAACCATTTCATTGTCCCGTGCCTGAATGTAGGAAAACTTGTAAGTTTCGATGGAATATTAAAATGCATTTAAAATCTCACCTTCCGGAGGAAGCCATGCTGTACATGGACAAAGTCAAGGGGAGGAGGAAGTGAATGTTGACTATGTCATAGGAGCTTTCAATCTCTCTTCAATAATTATGCGTTGTAGTATTTTGTAACGCTTGATATTAATATAGTGTGGATATACCTACATAAGTAGTTCTGCTTCTTTAGAATTCGTATGTCTAGTAAATATGTTGGCCAGTATAGTTAATTGTGTTGTATATTAAGAAGTTTAGATTTTTAGAGATTTTTAATTTATTCATGGCCATGGCACAAAAGTGTTTCAATTTCTTGTATAAGACGTACATTATAATTATTCCCGGCTATTGAAAGAAGAAGAAAAAGGGAATTATATACCAGAAACTGCGATCTAAATATGACCCTTAAATTAATAGTTCAATGCTAAACTATAAACATCTCAATTAATGTGATAGCATATTTAAATAAATTGAAAAATTTCATGCTGGGCTGCATTTCAATAGTAGTATATCGTCGGTGAAGGATTAAACCTGAAGCACTTAGTGCACCTACATACGAATACGCATAAATATGAAACTTTCAGTATACACATAGGTACATACCTAATTAGTTCTAACCGCTCTATAGTTATAGTAGAAACTGCAGGGCCGGACGAATTAATTGGTTTTATAGGCAGCAATTTGTTTCCATCCAAAAACGACCTATTTAATTATTGTATTTGGTAAAGAAAAATGTTGTATTTACATGTTTTAAAAAAAGTTGTGAATGTTATTTTGACTTGACTCAGAAAAGTGCAAAATGTTTTATTCACATGTTTTTTAAAAGTGTTAAATATTTTATTTGCATGTTTTTAAAAATTCAAAATGTTCTATTTACATGTTTTCAGAAAAGGGCAAAATGTTTTATTCACATTTTTTTAAAAAGTGTCAAATATTTTATTTGCATATTTTTGAAATGTTCAAAAATATTTATTTGCATGTTTTTTAAAAATCGAAATTTTCTATTTATAAATTGAAAATTGCAAAATGTTCCATTTACTTATATGTTTTTCTAAAATTCAGACAGCAGGGGCTTCCAGCACTGGCCACATTATTCGGCCCTGAGAAACTGATTAAATAATCTGGAACAGTCAAATCTAAAATTCTAAATTCAGTCTCACGTCTGCTTATGTATATATCTCTGGATTGTTTTAGTTCATGCTGTTCATATAAATTAATTAGTTATGCTGGCACATGTAAATTAAGACTATTGCAGTAAGCACAGGTGAAAAGAACTTTTAAATGATATCTACTATCTAGGATATTCACAGATAGAAGGCTGTCAGATTATACTATTTAGAACGTCGGATAGACGAGAAGTATGTCATTGTTGTGGGATTAATCAAATCAAAATGAAAACACATTGAGTAAAAAGTTTAGCTTAGTAATGTTAGTGAGATTTTAAAGAAATTATGTGCATTTATAATTATCATTTTTTTTAAGTGAATAATCCGTACGCTTATTATACAAGCTAACTATAAGATTTAAAAATTTTTCTGTCTGCAAATTCAATGCAATGGATTATGGATAAAACACGATATACTTTAAATTCCAATCGACAATCGATCCAATAGTAGCCTGCGTGTAGCCTGCACACATATACGTTATGAATATGATTAATTATTTGTTAAGTAATATGTTGAATTATTGGTAACTTAATCAATATAGCCGTGTCTTTTTAATTTCCATGCAATTAAATTAAATGATATAGGTTCAAAGCGTATTGTGGCATGGTGTATAAGTCAGTTGTAAAATCAGAACGGTTTCAGTCAAACTCAAATAGCAAAATAATTCGTACCAAAGTTACTGTAAAATTAGTTAAGGAGGAATTAACAGGGAGAAAATGACAAGCACAGGAAATTCTATTACTAGTACCAGTCTCCCAGTAATAAATACTTCTAATTGGAGTCATGTTATTACACAAACTTCTACTACCAAACAAGAATTAGGCCATAATATCCATTCGCATCCAGAGTTTTTCCAAACACTACTTTTCATTGTCGTGGGGATTACATCCCTTATATTCTTCCTCGTAGTTGCTCTCATACTGTATGTCATCGCCCAAGCAAAGCAGTCAAATATTACGGATGCTCAATCTGACAAGGAAGAAGAAGATGTTTTCCTTCATGAAAGTTACTACAAAAGAAAACGGAGCGTACCAATTATCCGCTTTGAGATGTACTCAGAAGATGAGTAGAGCGTGTCTTGGATATAGTTAATAGTGGTAATTAATGTGACATTTTGAAAATGGCAAATCAAAAGCTCCTGGCTTTTAGTAATTTTTCCTTAACTATTACTAAAGTTTGTAAACTGTAAATCATTGGTATTTTATGACGTCTTCAGGACTTGCTTCGGGGCATTAGAAGAATGAGAAATAAATAATAAACTGACGCTAATGATTACCATTAAACAAAAATTAATGGAAAAGTAGGGTCTTAAATGTTATCAGGATAAAAATTCAAAAAGTTGTTCAAAGCTTATACGATTTTACGTAGGATAGCCAGAGTTTTTAAAGAAAGAAGCTGAGAAATCACTATAGTAAAGGTACGTTACGACTTGCGACTCTCAGTGAAAGCATCAAAGAAAAGAAAAGTGAAAGCAGAAGAAGAAGCAGATCTGTCAGTAAATCTTTGAAAAAATCTTCTTTTAGCAGCGCCCAGTTTAAATCTGCTTCTGAGACTGCAGCAGAACTGCAAATTGCAACAGAATTCCAGACTACAGCCTGCGGTGCGGTCAGCTGAGGCTACAAGTTTTGAAATTCTAAAATTATTATTATTTCTACGTTGTTTTATTTCTAATAATTAATTCTAGCACCAACCACAGACATTCGAAACTTAAAACTCTACAAGTTATAAATCATAATCTACCTTTTCTATCAATACAAGTCACAAGTGTCAATTATCTCTTAGCAATGCAGAGCGCAGTGGAAACTTTACCAAGTATTTAAATATAGTATCAATTCTCTAATTGCCTATGGTGAATTGTAAGTTACAAAAATTAGATCACCAGCATTGTATCACTAACAATACAAAGAAGGTAAGGAAGTTCTGTTCTGAGTTTATTTTCATATTTCAAGGCCAGTTCTCAGTTGCCAGCTGTATAAATATTGAATAAAAACAAATTTCAATTCCTGATTTTAAATACATATAAGTACATAAGTACATATTAAGTACCAATCCTCATTCTTGACTCTGTCTGTTTTTGTTGTTGGTTGGTTTTGGTTGTGGAAGCAGAATAAATAGTTTTTGTGCGATACCTAATGTGCATCCACTATATTATGTTGATATAAGGTATCAGAATCAGGAAAAGTCAATAACTTTTCTTTTTCTACTAATTATTATTCCTATTTAATTGCCTTTATTTTTATTTTTAGACGCAATTTACTGTATGTGTAGATGTCAAATGAGCCACGTACGTAATGTCCTCTTGTGCCCCACCTCAACTACTTAACTGCAGTTTTCTTGTATAATTATTGTTCGTCATAAGTTTTTCTTGTAGGTATAAAACTTACGTCACTCGCTGTCGCTGGTCTTCTTTAGAATTAAAATGTGTTCTGTCATCTAAGTTTGTGTTTAAATGTGGTTGGCTTGGTACTGTGTTAGTAACTACCTAACTAATTCGCACTATTTCTGTTTTTTTTTACTTTGATACGTTTAGCTGTTGTACTGAGCAGGCATAATGAGTGCCCCTAGCACGATGCAGGAGGGCAGTACGCTACTTGACATCGGGAATTGTGAATCTGGAAATAAATTGGTTGAAAGGGTAAGTTTTTACACTTTGTAAAGGGAATTCTTTTATTATTTAGTAGCTAATTATTTTTAAGTAGTATCTTCTATGATATCGTGAGTGAAAAACCAAAATGACCCATACTTTAAATTAATTTAAATCAGAATTAAAATGAGCTATGTCATAAAAATAAAATGAGAAACATCCATAAAATGTTAATTTAAGAGTTTTTGAAAAGCGTAAAATGTTCTGTTTACACGTTTTTGAAACAGGGTAAAATGTTCTATTTACATAGTTCTGAAAAGTGCAAAATGAACTATTTAGATATTTTTGAAAAGTGTAAAATTTTCTAATTCCATGATTTTGAAAAGGTGCAAAATGCTCTAATTCCTTGTTTTTGAAAAGGTGCAAAATGTGTTATTTCAATGCGTTTAAGTCATGTTTCAGTATGTTTGTAGATAGTAGATATTGTTTTTAGCTACAAATATGGATATGGGTCATTTTGGTTCTTCACAGACGATATGTAATTTCGGCATGTAATTTATTATTTATCCTAATATTTACTGCTATTTAAATTTGATTATTATTTAACACAGGAATTAGTTCACATCTTCGCCAACGCCTGCATCAGCACGAAAGACTTGTTAAATTTCCGATTTGTAAATCGAGCCTGGCGGGATGCAGCCACGTCCGTTCTGCTCCAAAAAAATTCCTGTCACTTTGTCCTAAGTAAAACGTGGGTCCCCTCAAGTGAGTTTGATGACTCAAATATTAACCAAGCATTCTGCAACGCTCGGAACAACAATGCACTTCTCGAAGATCTCATGAAGCTAATGTCCACTTCACCAAAGTTCCCCTCCTCCCATCTCCGCGTAGTAGACTACCCCGAAGAGGACATTATTGGAGATGCACAGGAACTACTGGAATTTTTAGCATTTTTTGGAAATAATCTCAAAACATTTCATACAAAGTGTTTGTCTCGAAAACAACTCTGCGACATCGTTAATACATATGCACCTAATCTGGAAACTTTGGAAATGCCTCACTGCATTATATTTCCAGAACTAGAAGATGATGATGCTAAGGATCCTGGTCCTGGTGGGCTCGAAAAATTGTCAGCCACAAATAAAATCAAAATTTTACGACAAGGTCACTGGTTCGATAAAACTGAGCCTCATCACTCTGCATTCTTTAAAGATCTCCTCCGCTCTTCTGTCAACTTGGAGCGCATCGAAAATGCAAACATAAAAGATTTAGCAACTATTCTCCAAGAAAATAAGGGACATCTCGTAAAAGATTTGAAATGTGATTTTGGTCTATTTGTGGATAGCGATTTGGATAATGAGGCTGACAAGGAAGATATTTCAGTTTTGAAAAAATTTGCTGCCCTACCAAAAGCTGGGCTATCTAAAATAATCGTGGTTTTTTCATATCTCCATAAAAACCCTCGTGTTTTTGCGTCACTTGTTGCAGGAGTGAATTCCGTTCTCAAAGCAAACAAACAATCCTTAGAGTATCTGGAGATTTTTGTAAACCCACTCAATTTCACCACGAGACTGCATATTCCCTCAATGCCGAATCTGAAATGTGTTCGCTTGAACGAGTCACATTTCAACACTGGAAATACACTGACTGAAAATCAAAGAAAGGGACAGGAGGCAGGGACGGCGGCGGAAACGGAGCCAGACTATGTGTTTAAGTTTGAGGATGACGTCCCCACTGAAGAATATTTCCCTAGTTTGAACAAAGTTGAACTTAATATCCGGAATTACAACATAGATGATACTCTTATGAGATTTTACGCATTCAACAGTTCTAGTAATCCTCTGATAATGGATGGAGACGTCATTCCCAAAGTGGAAACTTTGGAAATTTTCAGTTTTGTGTGGCCAGATCCACCAGATGCAATATTGATGTCTCACCTCTTTCCAAACATTATGGTTCTCAAAATTAAATGTGACGATGCGAGAGGATTTAAGAATTCTATTTGGACTCTTTGTCCACTGGCAGAGGCTGTTGAGATCTACGGGGTGAGTACGGGGGTGTGTGCCGAGGAAGTGGAAATGGTGGATAAGTTTTTTACGGGTTTCCCCCTCGAAATCTGTGTCAAATTGAGGAGTACGAAACTTCCTTTGGTTCTTGAGAATTGTGAGGAGTCTATGAGATTTTTGAGAGTTGCACCATCACTGTGTGACTTGGGACGTAAGTCGAGTTTTAATAATTTTAAAATACTAATAAAATTTGTACGGTAGTTACAAGCAGGGCCGGACGAAGGAATTGTTTTTTGACATAAATTTGTTTCCATACAAAAACCAGCATTTTGATTTTATTGATGGTTTTCTTTGGTAAAGCAAAATGTTGTGTTTACATGTTTTAGAAAAGTGCAAAATGTACTATTTACATGTTTTGAGAAAAGTGGAAAATGTTTTATTTCCATGTTTTTGAAATGTACAAAAATTTTAAATTGCATATTTTTGAAAAGTGCAAAATGTTCCGTTTACATGTTTTTTGAAAATTCAAGCAGCGGGGCTGTTTGCGCTCGCCGCATTATCCGGCCCTGGTTACTATGTAGGTAGTTATAAGTAGTATTCTGTAGGATTGTAATTTTCTTTGTCTATTTTGCTACAAAAGGTTTAAAGGAGCTCAAAATAAAATTTGCAAATCTGTGGGGCCAATTTGCATCTGATGTGTCTGGAGTGTATGCATTTTTAAAAATGCCAGATACAAAAATCATCTTTTCCTACAATCCAGCTACAGCTCGTTCCGACCAAGCTCAATGTAAGTTTCAAAAATATTAGTAGCAATATGGTTACAGCACTGATCACTGATCGTATACATTTTTTTATTTCGTCTGTGAAGAGCCAAAATTACCCCTATCCAATTTACGCTACACTCAAAATAAGCTACTCAATAAAAACAAAATGAGAAACATGCGTAAAATGTTAATTATTATGAGTTTCTGAAAAGTTGAAAATGTTCTATGTACTTGTTTTTCAACAATGTGAAGTGTTCTAATTCCATGTTTTTGAAAATGTGCAAAATGTTTTAATTCCATTTTTTCGAAAAGATGCAAAATGTACTATTTACATATTTTTGAAAAGTGCAAAATTGCCTTCAATTCAAAAGCTTTCAAGACATATTTGAATATTTTTGTGGACAGCTGATATTGTTTTTAGCTAAAACTGGGTATGGGTCATTTTGGTTCTTCATAGACGATTTATTATAACATATAAATGTGTTATTTCTTATATGGGACAATCTTAAGCGTACAGTGTACAGTGTTTCGACAGGAGCATGATGGTAAATATTTTTATAAAAATTAACAGATATCGAGTCATATTTGGATTACGTGGAGCCCTACGTTCAAGTACTTCAAGAAAAATAATGCCACAATATCCCTATTATCTTCTACACGTAATAATGCTGTTTGCAGCATTGAAGTTGAAATTATGGCCTGCGGTCGTCTGGTTGGTGACTTGGTGGCGATTCAATATGAAATAAATAGATAAATATTACATTATACAAATAATTCAAAAGACGATACCAATAATTACTCACAGCAATAATCACGTAACCCAATGAATGCATTGCTATTAATTACCGCACTTTTAGCTATGTTTGTATTGTTTACCACATGCTGGGGTTTAATTTTAACACACATTTAATATCTATATTGTAGTTATTAAGGATTTATATTACAAAAGAAAACTGCATAGTTCCTATATTGTAAAAAATATGTACCTACTGAATTGCTAATTAAATAGTTAAAACTCGTGACTCGTATGATATATTTTAATTAAATAACTTTTGCAGCTAATTACATAGTTATATATGCTTGGTGTATGGTTTGGTGTACGTAGATCTGGTTTAAATAATATTTGTACTACCTACATTAAAAATTATTTGTTAAAAAAATGCAAGTTTTTAGAAAATTAAACTAAAGTTAATTACATCTACATTAATAACGTGCGTTTTTATGTGAGCAAAAATAAGGCAAAAGTTTATTCATATATTTTTAGCACTAAAACTAATTAAACTTCAAACTAAAAATATTTTTCATTAATTCATAATTCCTAATCGATATGAACTATTCGAAGCAAGGTTCGGGTTTAGCCGGTGCCGGTCATTCATCAATTTTATTAACGTGCCTGCCGGTTAAAACGGCTAACTACCAGTTGCAATAACTAATAATCTAGCATTGCCGCTTATTAGTTAACTTGGGAATCAAGCTAAATGTATATGAGCTATTATATTCATAGGTATGTATAAAAATGTACTTAAAAAGGTACTTTGATTATGCAAAAATTCAAAGAAAAATCTAATATCAATAAACTTTACAATCACTGCTTAAGCAGACTCTCACTCAATTCGAACTTGCCATGAAATTATAAAATGATCAGATCAAGTCAATTCCACGGATCCTCACCCCTCGCACGTCTAACTTTATACCACGACACCCCACACATCAGAAACAATTTACCACGGGTCCCCAGACAGTATGAACTCGTTCCCACAGACCCCACGCAAAATGTGCTCATTGCCACGGGTCCCCGCACCCTATGTGACCTATTGAACATAGTTCGCTACCCTATGTAATCTGCGTATATCAAGGTCGGCAACGATCGGACTTTTGTGTGTACTACAGTGCAAAACAATTCTATGTATGATTTTACATGAAAATCGGTGTTTACTCCCCTCATCGACCGAAACCAGAGGAATGTTAGGAATAGTTTTGTGAACAACAAAAATCCCAGGCCTGGGGTTTACTGCCGTGAACAGTCGAAATCAAAAAGTTAAGAAAAGTTTTTCCCAGTGCAAAAGTCACAAAGACCTCGGAAGGAATTCGCATTTGTATATTAATGTTTGAAAACATATCTAGTATATTATTTTACATACCACGTTATTTTATTGCAAATATATTTATTCACATGCTATAGCATGGGTCTGAGGCGTAAATTAATCTCTATTGATGGATCCTTACGCATTTCAGATTCATTCTCACATGCCGTGGTGTAATTGGGAATCGGGGGGTGCTATGTATGCCGGTTTAGAGCGGTGGCAGTGTCAGATATAAAGGAGCCCCGTGGTGTGAGGTGGTAGTGTTTGCACTACTCCAAACATACGATACCAACTAGTCCCACCTGTGCCGCTTGCCGCTGTGCCGCGGAACACTCGGGAACACGGATCAACGGAGGAGATTGACTGGCGGCACGAGACAGCACAGATTTAATTAGACGTTGACCGTAAATGACGTCACGCAATAAATGGGTGGGTATTCCTAGTTACGCCTCACGATATGAGCCTAATTTATAAAGGTTGTCATTCTACTGTAAGAGTTGGGGGATCATCAGAAAAAGACATGCCATCCATGACATCATTAATGCATTATCCCAAAGGCGCAAAACTTAAACATAATATGAGTGCAACAATTGATTTTTTTTTCTACTCGAAAAGATAGGACGCCTCTGTTAGTGACGTGTCAGAAAACCCTGGAAACTGGAAAGTCTTGTAATATTTTCTTATTGGGATTGGGATCGATTTTCTTATTTATCTTGCCCTGTATGTTGACTGCCGGCGAGTTGGTATTCTAGTCAGTTGCGAAACAAGACAAGTGCAGTTCTATTGTGAACGTTGAACGTAGAAAAGATTATCAGCTTGTTTGTGGTCTAGCTAGATTTTCTCATCTATTAAACTAGTCAACTGGTACTATAACAAATTAATAAAAATTGTTTATTTTTTATTGTTAAATTGTGACCAAATTAAGTTAAGGACCTATTTAGCTTTATGCTCGTGGCTTGTGAGTCGTGAAGTTTCTGAACTTTTAAGTTTAACATAATTTACGCTACTATACTGCTGCTGGCAGGGTAGGACTGTCAACTGGTTAAAAACACAGTTGAAATTCCAATTAAAAATTTTCTAATTAAATTGAATACATCATCAGTTTGAAGCACACTTCCAACTTCGACTCCTTGGTTGGTTGTCAAATAAAAACACAAAATGAGCTTGTATTCAATCAATGTCAATTTTGCGTGCAAGACTTGCAGGGCAAAATTCAGGTATGTTGATCAGTTCATTGAGCATAAGAAAGAAAAACATCCCCATGAATTTCAACACGTCGAAGAAATCACCTTTGAAGAGGGAGATGCTTTTCGTTCCATTAATCAGCAGAAGCGAGGGTAACCATTAATGATAGTTTCATCCTTACATCATAATCGATTATTGCTATACAAATTGTATTGTAAATTCCATTTTGATTTAAATATGCTTAATTTTCAATTATACTTGCAACTTACGGAATATCTGAAGAATATTATAAGTAGGAAACAGTTGATGTATGTATGTAGGAAACTATTTATCAGACCTCATAATACATTATGTCTTACAGTTGACAGTACAGGAGCTAAAATTATTTTTTTCATTGAATTTTGCACAGCAATTTGATGGAGCCGAACCCTCATGACAATGGGTCTCTTGATTTTGAAAATGCCAACAAAAAGATAAAACTGGAGCATAACCCACCGAGTTGGGAGGAAGTAGCCCGCCCATTCGTGTGTCAAGAAGATAACTGCGGCTCCGCATTTGTCAAGCAGAGCGGTTTGAACTTCCACATGAAAACGAGACATTCTACGGACGGGACCGACGGGAAGAAATTTAGTTGTGAGGTGTGTGAGAAAACCTTCTACACTAAAAATGATCAGAAACGACATGTGGTTGTCCATAGTGAAGAAACACCGTTCAAATGCGACTACCCGGGATGTACTTTCGCTTACAAGCTCAAGCCGAAATTGACTAAACATCAAAGAACAGCTCACAAGGAATAAACATCTGTATAAATCACCAGCATCACAGCTAAAAATTGCAAACCAACAAGAATATTTGAAGTTACTCTAAGCTACATAAATGCCCAGCATTAGACTTAGACGAATGCATGTTAGCGATTTATAATGTACAAGTCCGTGCAGAACCCTTCTTCTAGGCTTAATAATTTTGTATTGAAAGTTCTTGGCGTGGTATAGTGTACTTGTATTTGTTATATCATTATGAGTTTCTAGCTAAAAATATATTTGTAATATTTCTGGTTCTGGATGTCTGCGTTGATGTGTTTCTCTCTCGTTCAGTAATAATTGTTCTTGAATTGAAAATAAGATTAGTATTAGTGTGCTGAGTAATTTACTAGTGGAAACTTAGTATTAAAGGATGTAATCAAATAATTTATTTCATATTGTTAGCAGCAAAGCATAATTTGAGTATATAAGTCGTGCTGCCTAAATGTGAACAAACGCCCAAAAGTGTGAACGATATAAAATATGTTCATAAGACTTTAAAAATTTTGAAAATGCGTGATAGGAAGCTTTTTACAACCTCTACAGGATATAATAATAATAATTTATTCATTTTGTCGATTTGGCCTCAGCCCATACAACATTTGGTTATTTACATTTGGTATTCAAAATAATTAATTGGTCCTTGGTTTAAATTAATAAACTTTGACATAAAAATATAAAATGGTATAAAGTGCTTTGGTTTCTTTTCTCTACAGGATATGATAACTCTGATTGTTTTTGAAGCACATTTTGATCGCTCACACTTAAGCATCATGACGACCGAACTCAATTGCCAATTATATATTAATAGATTAAAATTTAATTATGGTTATCTTTGTGTTCTATTAAAAAGAAGTAATTTATTTGTTGTATAATATACAATTAACACTTTGACAAGTAACACATATTATGTGTTACCTTTATCTAAATAAATTGTAATAATATTATTGTGTAAACTACTGATACTGAAAATAAGGAGAGCTGTAATATTAAAAATTACTTAATTTCAATGAAAGTGGTACGTGCATCTGGTCTGGTGCATCACAAAACTCAATCGCACTTGACCTGCCTCCCCCCCGCTAGTTTCCTGCTTTGAAATGTAATTTAATTCTAGGTGAAATACTATTATTAATTTATTCTCACATTAACAATATAACAAGTAATTTTTGATCGAGTCATCCGGGATGTGACGACGTCAGTGTCCTGTCCTGTCCCGTCACGTCTTACTCGCATCCTAAACTTTTCGGGACAGAAAATACTTGTCTACACACTTAAAAAGGATCTTAAAAAGAATCTTGTACGATGGGGCTGACAGAATTAGACGTTAACTTTAACAGGTTTACTAGTCAATTTTTAAATATTTGAGAGTGGGGAAATGGTTAGTCACGGTAACAACGCTGTTGTCAAGTGTAACAGCGCTAGTGTTACATAACCCAACAGCAAATGTGTTGAAATCTACAGTAAGCCTGTTAACGCATTTATTTCACCGTGTATGTATGCTTATCTAGTGTCCCATTAGTAAATGTGATGCGTCAGCCCTATTGCTAAGGCTGGAAGGCACCTATGACGAAGGTTGCGGGTTCGAATCCAACTTTGGTGTTATTTTTTAATTAATATCATTTAACAGGATTATTTGTTGGGTGATCTAACAGTGAAATCGGTAAGCCTAGTACAACAGGATTATCAGTAAATCACTAACAATAGTCCTCTCTTTATTGCAGATTGGGAAAAATTAGATAAGAATACAAAAACTTTTTATAGTGAATCTAATAGTGGAAGCAGCTGGCCAGATCACATTCTAATCAATGATGCGCTACTCTCGTGCTCATCAATAAAACTTGTAAATGGTGCCCCAGGGGACCACCTCCCTATTGTCTTACATAGCTCAATTACTCTATCACAGAACGGGGAAACAAGTAACGTAAACTCCCAAAGACTACCTCATATTAACTGGAGAACGTACAGCTCTGAAATAAAAATAGCCTATATGAACAAAACCAAATTACTAGCTGACAGGTTAGAAAATGATCTCTCCCCGGTGAACTGCACTGGTGGCTGTGACTGCAACATATATAAGAGCGTTGTCGAATCTGTATACAATTGTCTTGTAGAAGGGTTGGTAAAAATTGAGGAGGAGCTGCCACCTGAGTATAGACAACAACGAGTATGCAATCTTGCTGGCTGGAATGCTCAAGTCAAGCAAAGTTATGAGTGCTATAGGAAAGCATACCTTGATTGGATATTTAACAATCGTCCAGATTATCTTCGACCGATGCTAGTGACTTACAAAAACAAATTCAAAACTTCTCTGAAAAAGTGCAAAGAAAATGAGAAAAACATCAAAGCTGAAAACTTTGCCATGTTACACAACAAGAATGACTTCCGAAAATTTTAAAACAATGCCAAAACGGAAATAAATGGAAAAACAAGTAGCGTAGCCAGTAACATTATTGAAAATGCCATTAGCACCCGAAATATGTAAGATGTGGAAGGAAAACTTTCAAGATCTCTGTGACTGTAATGTTGACTGTTTATATTCATCTGATGCGGAAAGTACTACTAAGAAAACTTTTGAGGAGAGCCATAAATACGAATATAAGGATCTCATTGAAATAATTAAAAACATGAAGCTTGGGAAGGCTGTGGGTCATGACTTCCTAAAAATTAAGCATTTACGATAAGTCATGCGGACATTTTTACTGTGTTGTGCAATTTAATTAATTTCATGATATCTTATTCCTACATACCAAAGAATCTCATAATAGTTAAACTAGTCCCTATCCTCAAGAAAAAATGTCTTGATCCAAAGATCAAGAACAATTATAGACCTATCGCACTTGCAACGCTGGTGTCAAAAACTATTGAAAAATTAATTCTCGGTAAGTACATTAAATTATTTAACACATCCCATAACCAATTTGGGTATAAGCGTAATCTAGGGTGTGAGATGTGCGTCTACTCACTGAAGCAAATAATTAATCATTACGTGAAATTAAAGATCCCGGTTTATGTGCCTACCTGGATGCTAGTAAGGCCTTTGACAAGGTCAATCACCAAACACTTATTGACAAATTCATTAAAAATGGTTTTCCAGACATTATTGTTAACTTTCTGGTGTATTGGTTCAATAATCAAAACTTCTACATTCAGTGGAGTGGGTGTGCTAGTGATCTGTTCCTTGTGAGAAAGGGCGTTCGACAAGGAGGCATTTTATCCCCCTACTTGTTTGCTATATACATGGATCAACTTAGCAAGTCGCTTAATGACACGAATGTGGGCTGCAGGGTTGGCAATACTACTACTAATAACCGTGTTTATGCAGATGATATCTGTCTCTTAACCACAACTAAATTTGCTCTGAACATGCTACTAAAGATCTGTGAGGAATATGCGGAAGCACATGATCTAATTTTGAACTCCTCGAAGACTCAAATTCAAATTATTATGCCTCAGTGGATAAAGCAACACGTCTCAGAAAATCATGTCTCCTTCCAAGAGAATAGTCTTATCCAGTCCAAGCGTGAATTACCTTGGGGTCACCGTTTCTGTAACAACTAGATATGGAGGAGATGCTCTTACAGATACTGAGGAAAGCCACAACAGAGGAAGGGAGCTACATAAGCGTGCAAACATGATTAAATGCTTCTTTAGCAAGTGCAATATGAGTGTCAAAAGATACCTTTTTGTCACGTATCTCTCTTCAATCTATTGCTTAAGTCTGCTGATATTGTCAAGATCTGCTCAACAGCAACTCAGAGGAGCGTTTAATAACTCATTTCGCATTGTTATGGCATATGGGGCTGCCGAGGCTTAGCAGTGCTACAGACATGTTCGTAAACAACAGAGTGAACAACCTAGCAGCTGTCAGACGATTCTCTGCTTTCTCACTACAGAATCGGCTTTCTCACAGCAATAACCAAACTTTGAAAAGCATCTATAACTCAAGCTATCATTTTGATTCCACGCTGCAGATATAATGGAAAAATCTGCAGTCCTTAGATTAATACCATTTCTTGATAATTATCATTCTATTATAAAGATCACACCAAAAGTTAGTGGTACTCACGACATTTGATATAAAATAATAATTACTAATGTAGAGCTTGTAAAAGCAGCTTATGTATTTGTCTTGTGTCTGTAACTCTCATTTGGGCCACGGCCTGTTGTAAATAAATCAATAATAATAATAATAATAAAGCTGGTTGAGACTATAAGCTGTATGAATATTAGTCGGCCAAATTTTTAAAGGCGGTAATATTCAAACGGCGGCCACGGATCACATTTTAGGGGTGATCACATTTACGAAGAATACTGCTACACGTTCGCTAAATGTCATCAATATATCGGTATTACTGGTGTCATTCTGCGTTTTTAGCGCTTGCCCTTGTACCTTTTTATGTCCAGTGGCTTGGGAGCTATTAGCGATTTTGCCATGCGCTAGGCTATATGTTATGGTACAATATTAAATTTATACTGACAAATTCACTTAAAACGGAATCTGTTAAAAGGGAAAACCGCTTTAAGGGACAAATTTAAAATATTTGGTTGGCCAGCCAATTTAAAATTATCCGGTTACAAGACAACCGCGATAAGGGATTATCCGAATAAGCGGGACAAATTTTTTACAATTGTTGGAATAGTAGGTCAATTATAAGGGATTTTGGAAGAAAAATGATATATACATATATATCATTATCATATAAGACATAGCCGGACACCTCGAACACTGTAATATTCTTAGCAACTAAACAAATTATCTAGTAATTAGATAATATGTATTGTAATGTTTCATAAATCTAACAAGGGTAATTGTCGGCCTTAACGGCTATGTTGTATCTTAATCGAGGATTTAGTTTAGTCTGTACTAGCTAGTTGAGTACCGTGCTTAACCGAAGACTTTAACCCATTTTGGTTTTTGTGATTATGCAATCGATGGTGTCTGTGGTGGTTACAAAAATTTTTGTATTTCGATTTGTGTTGTGGTTATGGTTATAATATTACTGTGGCAAGGACATATCCATCTAATAATGTTCTTATGGCGCAGAATTTAAACCTGCTGACTGCTGAGTGCTTGTGTGATGTGTGATTTTACTATTTTTACTACATTTCTACTCGACGACTTTAAAATGTTAGTAAAGGTTCAACGAACTACGTGGCGGTCAGAAAACTCAAGTTGTTAATTATTTATAATTATACTTTAATAGTTTTCTTTATCATTTATGACGTGACTCTTGTCCTGAACCTCGTGAAGTGTCTCAACTTTACACGTTTACGCTGATGCTGCTACCGCTACCATTAACAAGTACTTGTTAATAATAATTACTGCTGTCTCTGTCACCGTGTCACCTGTTGCCTGTTGAAATTCCAAACACCGAATACATAATAATAAATTTTGTATTTAATAAGTTAGTTTTTAAAACACTTCGATTTCAACTTCTTGGTTGTCAAACACAAGAGAAAATGAGTTTGTACTCAATCAGTGTGAATTTTGTTTGCAAGTCCTCGGGCTGTGGGGCCTCCTTCAAGTATGTTGACCAGTTCATTGAGCATAAGAAAGAAAAGCATTTTCATGAATTTCAAACAATCAAAAGCATCACGTTTGAAGAGGTGACTACTCCCGTTCCCATGATTAATCAGCATAAGCGAGGGTAACCAATTAACCAAAACCAAATGTAGATTAATTGTTTATATTACTATTTTTCATGGTACTGATTGCTTAATTTTCTATTTTAATTGGCAAATATTTGGAGGAAACAGCAGGGCCGGATAATGCGGCGAGCGCAGGCAGCCCCCGCTGCTTGAATTGTCAAAAACCATGTAAATGGAACGTATTGCACTTTTCAAAAATATGTAAAATCAATATGTTGACTTTTCAAAAACATGCAAATGAAAATTTTTGTAAGTTTCAAAAACATGGAAATAAAACATTTTCCACTTTTCTCAAAACATGTAAAAAGAACATTTTGCACTTTTCTGAATGAAGTAAAAAGAACATTTTATACTTTTCTAAAACAAGTAAATAGAACATTTTAAACTTTTCTAAAACAAGTAAATACAACATTTTGCTTTACCAAAGAAAACCATCAATAAAATCAAACTGGTGGTTTTTTTATGGAAAAAAATTGCTGCCTCAAAGCACTTCCTTCGTCCGGCCCTGGGAAGCTGTTCATTAATTGAAAATCTTATTTATTAGACCTCACAGGGACAGCAAGCTAAAATGTAATTTTAATTGAATTCCACAGTAATTTGGTGGAGTCCACACCTCCTGAGCCTTTAGATTTCGAAAATTCCTACACAAGCAGCAAGAAAAGAAAACTGGGGCATGACCCACCGACCCATGCACTACTTTCCAACGTTCATCCAGTTTCACAATTACGAAAAAATCCTGGCGGTTCTGACAAATCTTTTGCGTATAACGATGCAAATAAGGATATGGATGTGGATGTTGCTCTATCACTTGATGAGAATGATGGCATTTGTAACGAGAACAAGAACGAGAACGAAGAGTTTTTCGACAATGACATTGAAATTTCCAACCTGATGTCGTCTAACCTATCAAAACAAGGACAAGGAGGCTGGCTTTCATCCTCATCCACGACCACAAATCCTCCTGTCATCCCCCAACTCGAGTTCAAAACCTTTTCTTGCAATGTTTGTGGCCATTCGTTCCGGACGCCACCCGAATTCACCAGTCTTCTTACTGTTCAGTCCAATCCAAACGCGGCGGAGGGCGAGGATGACTTATTCACGATGAAATGTCCCCGTAAAAACTGTGGGAGGAAGACTAAATCTAAAGCCTTGGATAATAACACTATTACAAAGCTTGAAGAAAGGAACAAACCGCTGACTTCAACTGTGTCCGTGGCCGCCGCATCAACTAAGGCTAACAATTCACCACCGGGACCATTACCGTTATCGGTATCGAAGCAGGCGCCAGTGCCAGGAGTAGCTGTTGCAAAGGCGGGTACCGGTACCGGTGCCAGAGCCAGAAAAGGTCCCCCAGCAGAACCAGCCCGCCCATTCGTGTGCCAAAAAGATAACTGTGGCTCCACATTTGTCAAATTGAGCAGTTTGAATTTCCACATGAAAACAAGACACTCCAAGGACGGGACTGACGGAAAGAAATTCAGTTGTGAGGTGTGTGAGAAAAGTTTCTACACTAAAAATGATCTGAAGCGACATGTGGTCGTTCATAGTGAGGAGACTCCGTTCAAATGCAACTACCCCGGATGTACTTTCGCTTACAAGCTCATGTCAAAATTGGCTAAACATCAAAGAAACGCTCACGGGGAATAAATATGTAATCACCTAATTACCAACAGTCAAACATGTTTAGACTTATACCACTACTACATACTATAGAGATGATGTACTTGCAAGTACTTGCAAGTCTTAATTCCAACAACGTTCCAAACGTCCCCTTCTTCTGTATACTATAGGCTCTAGTTAATGATTTTGTATTGAAATCTCTGGTTGTTTACTAAATCACAGTTGCATAATTTCAATCGTCAGCTTAGTATACAAAACAAAATTATGTTAATTAGGATTAGACCAATTTAATACAATTACATACATAATATTCTGCTAATTCTGGTTCTTGATGCTGGTGTTGGCTTTGACATGAGTATTGGTCTCTCTGGTGTAATTCATTAATTTAAATTAACATTATTAGTACTTATGAGTATGTAATTCACTTGTGAGAATTTACCATGCTTCTTAAAGCCTGGCACGGCAAGCTATCCAGAGGAGAAAAATTAAGCTTTTAATGTTCTTTAGGTGTTGTTGATTGTATGTTCAACATTGTATACGCGACTAGTAAGTAAGTGTATCGTAAACGTAAGTGGATTTTAATAAAATAATTGGAATAATGGAATGAGCTGAAATTTGAATAATGTTAGTTAGTTAGTTTATTTAGTTAGTAGTAAAAAGAATTACATAATTACTTCTTAAATTAAATTACCTTTTTTCTGAATAAATTATAGTCAAATTACATTTGGTGTTATGAATGGTCAATAAGTGATGTCAACCGAATTATCTCCCTTTTTTACCCCCACCTCCATGTTATCACTTTCACATTGCACAAACGGCTATCTTTAAAATGGCATGTCAGGATTTCAGGTCAACAACCCGATGAAACCCACCCACCCTACACGCTTTTAGAAAAATATGGGTGAATTCACTACTTTACTATTAATTTGTAACTGACTTCACTCTTACTCCGACATCCACAGTAAATGCTGTTAACCGCGTCAACAGGAATTTCAGTTAGAGATTTACCGATAATCCTGTTATACTAGGCTTACCGAAGTCACTGTTAGATCACCCAACTGTTAATCCTTCCTGTTGAATGATTTTATTAGTTAAAAAATAATACTAAAAGTTAAAAGACATAAGTGCATTAACAGGATTACTGTAGATTTCAACAGATATATGATGTTGGGTTTTGTAATAACAGTGCTGTTACACGTGACTAACCATTTCCCCATTCTCAAATCTCAAATATTTAAAAATTTACTGATAAACTTGTTAAAGTTAATAGCTAAACCTGTTAGCCCTATCGTACAAGTTTCTTCCGATTCTTGTTAATATCCTTTCTAAGCGTGTAGACCCACCCACCGTACAGATGACATCATCTAGGGACAATCCTTTGTATCCTTGTATCGTATGGATTTAGACCCAAGGGAGCTCTATTTTACACACTGCTGAGACTGCTGGGCTCCTGGGGGAAAGTAACTCCATTCTGCTTTCTTCTTCTCGCGCGTCCTTTTCAAAATTATTTATTTTCTCATCTCTGAATGAAACTGAAAGTAAAAGTAGTGAGAACTTTAAAATAACTACTTCATTTCAATTAAATACGTTCCCACATCACAATTGACTATTAGAAGTGCAGAAGCTTAATTAAACCTATCAAACATCTTGCCATGTCATAGTATGAATTTGCTGTAATGCAGTGTAGCCTTCTTCAAGTCAAAACAGATATCCCTTTTTTATGCAGTCAGGAATTTTATGCACAACTAATTACAGATGTTTGGGCAGGAATTAGTTGACTAAAAATATTAAATGTTCAATGTCTTTTAAATTGTTGATAATAGTAAGAAAAGTCCGTCAGTAAAATACTTTTACTGGCTTTCTGTTAGTGAAAGTCAGCACAGTAAGGACAGTCAGTTTAGTGTTAAGTTGACTGCCAGACAGAATATGGAATAGATCTGTAATTAATTACTGTTAATATAATTGCTCGCGTTATCTACTTAATTGTAATATTTATTTATTACAACTATTTACCATGAGTTTGTACTCAATCAAAGTGCGCTTTATGTGTAAATTTTGTGGGGGTGAATTTCAATACATAGACCAATTTATTGAGCACAAGATATTGAAACATTTAATTGAATTCCAACAAATCAAGAGCATCGTGTTTGAGGAGAGTGTTTTTCAAAATTGGTGAGAATTTTCTGTAAAGTGGATAATTAGAAATAAAAGTATTTTAAACAAAATTCAACTACTTATGGTTGGAGTTGTACATAATGAATTGGGTATTAATTACTAATTTTTAGTAATTTTATTCCAAAGTTTCAAGTTTCAGAATTGTGTAGGTTAAATATTTATCAGGGCCGGATAATGTGACCAGCGCAATTAAGCTGCCCGCGCTGCTTGAATTTTCAAAAAACATGTAAATGGAACATTTTGCAGTTTTGAAAAATATGGAAAAAAATATTTTGACTTTTCAAAAACATGGAAATACAAATTTTTGAACGTTTCAAAAACATGGAAATAAAAGATTTAGTACTTTTCTCAAAACATGTAAATAAAACATTTTGCACTTTTCTAAAACTTGTAAATACATTTTGGCTTACCAAAGAAAACAATCAATATAAGATTAAAATGGTGGTTTTTGTATGGAAACACATTGCTGCCTGAAAGCAATTCCTTCGTCCGGCCCTGATATATAAATATATATGCGTGGGGCTGGTAGAATGGTCATAATAATTTTATTTCGTTAATTTCTTGTATTTTCAGTCCTTTGCCACCTGTGCCAACTACACCCTCACCGGCTGGAGCTGGAGCTGGAACTGGAACTGGAGGCCAAGAACTGGGACCGTCACCAAATGTATCTCATAGGAGCTTGTTAAAAAGAAGCAGGCACGACTATCATAACCAACTGTCAAATATAGCCATCGCAGTCAGTAGAGGGAATAATGTCCATTATTTTCGGTCGAGCAGAATTTCAGCTGAAGCGTCACAATCCCTACCACCACGACAACCAGATAAATCCACAGCTCCAGCAAAAATTACCAAGACTGGAACTGATTCCAAACTACCTTCTAATCCGCAGTTAAAAACAAAAGTATCCACAGCTTCAGGAGCAGCAGCAACCCCCCGTGACGAAACCAACAAATCAGATCCAACAAATTCAAATCTTCTAGGTGATGTTGTCATAAAGCAAGAACCTGGTAGTGACGAGTGTGACGAAGGTGATGGTGGTGAGCCAAACCCAGACCAGTCAGACTCGACAAATTCTAGTAACCAAGGTCAAGAAAAGAATTCTAATGATGATAACCTTGACCCGTCTGACCCTGACCATGAAATGACAGTCCCTATTATCAAATGCGAAGTGGGGGAGTTTGAATTTGAAACGGAAAGTACGGATGCGGACGGGAGTAATACTTCCAACTTACGATTAGTTGACGATCCGGATCCGGATCCGGACCAACCAAATTTTATTTCAGCGGATTCCCTGTCACAGTCCTCCCACTACACGCCCGTGCCCGATGACGTTGTCCAGTGGGGGAGGAGTCGGGACGACCAGGTCAATATGAGTCTCAGTGACCTGTACCCCTCCTCCCTTCTTGTCCCGCTCGAAGTGTCCGGTTACCACCTCCAGAATTCAAATACGGAATCATATCCCGGCGATGCCGAAGGGGTGGATGTGGATAATAGACATTTTAGATTCCCCTTCTCACAACCACAACCTGTACCGGTGCCTGGTCCTGGTGCAGATCAAATCTACGCCAATTCTGTTCATTCAAAAATGGCTCCCATTGTTGGGAATCTCAATCACTACGGTTACGGAGCTTTTTATGATAGTAGTAGTAGAAACAGACTGGGCCAAATTGAAGTCTACGGCCACGGTCATGGCCAAGGGCTGCTGAGTCAAGGAAGAAGTAAAAAGCGAAGATCCAGTAACCAACTAGGGAACAGTGGTGCATCGGTATCCGGATCCGGCTCGGGCCCCGCCTCCTCCCTTAATCGCCCTTACAAGTGTCAAGTACCCAATTGTGACTCCTCCTTTTCCCTACCCTACAATTTAAATTACCACATGAAATTAAAACATAGTGAAGGTTCCCATTTAAAAAATTTTACTTGTGACATTTGTCAAAAACAGTTTTTTACTAAAGGGGAATTGAATGGACATGCGGTTGTGCATACAGATGAAAAACCGTTTGAGTGTCCCTTTGAAGGATGCACGGCGGCGTACAAGAGAAAAAATAAATTGACAAAACATCTTAAATGCAACCATCCAAATTATAGTCAAGCAATGGACCAACCAACCACGTTCGAAGTGAATTAACGGATTTTATAATATTTGAAAAACAAAAGTTTCTTGTGGTAATATTTATACGAATTTTATTTTTATTCGAATGCAAAAATAAGGAATGTTATCTTAATTAAGTTGTAGTGCAGTATATTAAGGATTATTATAATTTATTTATTACCGAAACCGAATCGATTCGATCGTATAGCCCATACAATATTTAATGAACCTTATTAGTATTAAGTATAACAGTATGTACAGTGTTTTTTAATAATAGCTGACTGCATTTTGCACGTTTTTTTCAGTATTAATTACGGTTCAGGTTTATATACTTAACTACATATGAATTAGTGATGTAAACTTAAAATAAAACATTATGAAATTACATAATATCGTCTGTCTGTGAAGAACCAAAATGACCCATAGCCATTTTTAGCTATAAAGAATATCAACTATCTTTAAAAATATGCAAATATGTCTTGAGAGCATTTAAATAGAACATTTTGCACTTTTCAAAAACAGAATTATAACATTTTGCACCTTTTAAAAACATGAAAATAGAACATTTTACACATAGCAGAAGCATGTAAATAGGTACGACCTTTAACACATTTAAAATACGATTAAGTAGAAAAATTTGCACTTTTCAAAACATGTAAATAGAATATTTTGCACTTTTCAAAAACATGTAAACAGAATATTTTGCACTTTTCAAAAACATGTAAATAGAAGATTTAAAACTTTTGAAAAACATGTAAATGGAGCATTTGCACGTTTTAAAAAATCTTAATTAACATTTTACGCATGTTTATTATTTTGTTTTTATGACATGGCTCATTTTGATTCTAGCTTAAATTGGATATGGGTCATTTTGGTTCTTCACAGACGACATTATGATAATCTAGATTTGAAAAATGTTGGAATATATACTGAGCTGTTAACTTTATCATTGTTTTCAATTGAACGCAACATATCTGTAATTCTGTAATCTGTAATTTTTAGTCACTTAATAACGAAAATAGTGTAAGCAGCAATCCTTCCATATGGCCGTTAGCCCGTATAGGGAAGCGTAACTAGCATAAATACTATATACTTATTTACTATACTGAACTGTTTGAGGCTATTTAGGTAATGTAATTGTGTACAACCTATGACTTAATATACAGTTTTTCGCTCTCACCAAATTTTTTCGTAATAATAATAAAATTCCTAATGAATAAATGCAAAGAATATTGTACGTTGCTACGATATGTTGTTGTATTTGACGGCATTAATTCAAATTCACTTACCGTAATATTAACTATATCTCTTGCAATGTTGCAATGTTGCAATAGTACTAGTACGCGTACGCCCCTTGTACTATTCAAATTTGGACCGCTCAGCAGACCCACCAACTCCCACTTAATAGTGTGTCAAATTGACCGGCGTACTTTTATTACAGAGGCCTCTTCGACCCGAATACTATTGCAGACCCGCACAATATTATAGGTTATACTGTTCTCCCTAAAACGGTGTCTTAAAAACATGAAAAATAAAATGGGAATATGTATTATTATGTGCCAAGCAAAGAATGTCTCAAACAGGGCCGGACGAATGAATTACTTTTAGGCAGCATTTTGCTTCCAAACAAAAACCACCATTTTGATTTTATTGATCGTTTTCTTTGGTAAAGCAAAATGTTGTATTTACATGTTTCAGAAAAGTTCAAAATGTTCTTTTTACTGTTTATTCAGAAAAGACCAAAATATTTTATTTACATGTTTTGAGAAAAGTGTTAATGTTTTACTTCCATGTTTTTGAAATGTGCAAAAAAATTTATTTAAATGTTTTTAAATAGTAAAAATGTTCTATAATTTACACTTATTTTTGAAAAGTGCAAAATGTTCCATTTACATGTTTTTTTGAAAATTCAAGCAGCGGGGGTTGCCTACGCTGGCCGCATTATCCGGCCCTGGCCCTGCAGTGACAAACAATAATTTATTAATTATATTAAAAGAAAAGTACATCAATTCACAAAAACGATGCCAAAATGTGATGTTGCATTTTCTTAGTTTCGTTTAAACAATACAGTGTAATTTATTGCAGTGTGAATTACATACTAAGTAATTATAACTATATTTAATTTGGATATCTTTGCAAACAGCAATATATGAAAATTAAAGAATGTGAATTTGATTAAAGGGAACGGAAAACATATAATTCGAAAATTCTGCAATTTTGCACTAGGTATACAATTTTTTCAAAGGCCCTGCTTCTGCACACTTTTAGACTAGATACTAAAAGTGAAAAAGGAAAGATAAATTACTGACATCGAAAATTGCTGCAAGCGGATCAAATTTTAAGAGAATGGTACTAAAAGTTGCGGCCTGCAACTTTATATATTATTATGCTTTTCTTGGTTATTTAGTGATCCTTCAGCGCATATTTTTCAAACCTTTTTATTTTGGCTATTATAACACTAACTACCAACTACTTACTGAAAACTGAAAAATGACAGTGACAGTACACAGCACTGATGACCATAGATAGTGACTACCAGCAACTAGTGAAATTAAAATTAAAATAATAACTTTGTAAACTTACTTAAATTGTACATTCTTAAAATACTAAAAATACACACCGTCAATCAGATCATCCGTCACTAAAAATCAACAGGGACATTTGTCAGCTGACAGTCTCAATATTTTATTAAAATGTTCATGAATATATTATTGCTCGAATTTTCTAATTAAAATTACAACCACTTGTTTTCTTACCATGAGTTTGTACTCAATCAAAGTCCGTTTTATCTGCAAATTTTGTGGGGGTGAATTTCATTACGTAGACCAATTTATTGAACACAAGATTTTGAAACATCAGATTGAATTTCAACAAATCAAGAGCATCGTCTTTGAGGAGAATGTAATTCAAAATTGGTAAGAATTTCCTACAATTGCTAATTAATTCATAAATAGAAAGGGTTTATGCAAATGAGCAATGTTCTGGAGAATTTGCTATACTATTTAGTTTACTAAACTCCGCCCATTGTATATAGTTTTGGAAGCTTATATTCCTATTATAAAGAATTCTGTAATAATTAATTTGAATTATTATTAAAATTCTGCTTAAAATAATAAATTAAGCATAAAATACTTGCTCATTTTTAATTTACAGCTCTTTACCATCCAAGTCATCAGCTGGTACCGGTACAGGTACCGGTACCACAGAAGCTAGAGCTGAAGCTGGGAACGAGGAACTGACGCCGACACCGATATCATTAGCTCATGAAAATTTTGTCAAAAGAAGACGATGCGATTATTCGGATTCGAAAATTCAAAACCGCCTCACGAACATTGGAATCGCTGTCAGCAACAGTAATATTGGATATAATTTTTTTACGAGCAGAATTTCAGCTGAAGCTCAACAACCAGTACCGGGACCAGTGCCAGTTGTACCATTAAACCACCAACCTGATAAAACCTTCAATGACATTGCTACTGCCACAGTTTCAAGAATATCTCCTCCAGCTCATCCAGCCAATATCTCCGTAATTCCCGATTCTCGAATTTGTTATTCGGAACTGGGGGCAACGGTTGACAGCGGAGATTCAACGGATGTTGCCATAAAGCAAGAACCCCAATTTGGTATTGATATTAATAGTGAAGATTATCAAGGAAACACGTTCGATCATACAGAATCAGAACCAACCACAACTGGTAACCAAGGAAATGATGACCTTGACCCGTTAGATCCTGACCAAGGAATAGAACACAGTAATATTAAGTGTGAAATCGAGGAATTTGAATTTAAATATGAAAATCCAGGTGGTGGCAGTACGGACGCTAGTAGTGCTTCCAACTTGAGATTAGTTGACGATCCACCAAATTTCACATCAGCATCAGCTGATTCACTTTCACATTCATCTCACTACACTCCCGATGTGGTGGGATCATGGGGATTTGTCCCGGACCCGGGTGAGCAGGTCAGTGACCTTTACCCTGTATCTTCGCTTCGTCCGGTACCACTTGAAATGTCCGGTCTCGGGCCCGATCCCGGTCCCGGTGCCAGTTACCACCTACATAATTCAGATGCCTACACTAGGGCCGATGATGTGAATGAAGATAACCGACATTTCCGATTTTCCGTCTCTCACCCAAACCTACAGCCGGATCAAGTAATGAACTCAAATCTTAATACTGATTCTGTTCCAGTACAAAATCTCAACGAAAACCTCCTAAAAACTTTGTATGCTCGTAATAACAATAATAGAAACAGACGAGAACTGAGTGAATTTCATAGCCCAGTGGATGTGGAGGGTAGTGTAATGATTCGCAAGAAATCACTCGGACAAAGCGGATTAACCTATAGGTGCCACGTACCAAATTGCAGCTCCTCATTTAAATCAGCCTACAATTTGCGTTACCATATTAAATGCAAGCATACTGACAATTCACAACATTTTTAAAGAATGTGACCTGTGAAATTTGTGACAAGAGATTTTTTTCCAGAGGTGAATTAAATAAACATTCTGTGGTCCACACGGATGAACGACCCTTTCAATGTCCTTTTGAAGGATGCACGTCCGCCTACAAGAGAAAAAATAAGCTTAAGCTCCACCTTCAAAATAATCACACCAACAATAGAATTAACAAATTTAGAAAGAAAATTTTAAGCTAGTCAATCTATATACGTTTTTTTAAGTTTCCGCTGCGACAATATACTTCAATCTCGTCTAATTTAAAACTTGCTAAACCCAACTCTTAAACAACTGTAATTTCATGTCTTTTTAATGCAGTATTTCAGTCTCGGTCTCAGTATAGTGCAAAAAATAATTATGTTTTAAATAAATTATTACAATTAAAAGATATGCCTGTTTTTATGAATAATTTTAATTTACTTTGATTCATCTCATCACCAGATTTATTTTATAAATCTTCTTTTCAGTACAAGAAATACAGAACACACATTCAAAAATTGGGGCATTGTAATATTTTAATTCCCTAAATATCTTTGCATATATCACGTTCATTATATATACCAACTTCAATTATTTACCACGAATCAACATAACTACCTAGGTATATATGAAGATTTTTTTAGCAAAACAGGATAAGTCCGCCAAAGCAAATTTTAAAGAAACAACGAATAGTGAATAAAAGGTGACAGGATTATTTGTTTGAACTCAATGTTTTTACACTTTTTCCTGTATTAAACAATTTACGCACGGCAATTGTCTTCTGCAAACTACGAAAACACTCGAAAACCAAATTTAAATCAGAATTGCTTATGTTTTAAGTAGGTGGACTTATCCCATTTTGCCAAAACTCATTCAATGGACTCAATCGACCGTTTTGTCAAAAAACGAAATTTTTGCTATTTTAAAAAATTGCTTTTGCTGAACTTTGGCCTTTACTATTCAACACAGTAACGTATCTAGTTGAATTAGTTAATTAGTACACACTTTATGGAAATAACCTTATTTTTAAAAACAGTTTACTTATCCCGTTTTGCCAAACAACTCTTTATGTGTACCTTACGCCTCCCACACACATTCAATGTATGTTTGTTAAATTTCTTGGGCCATTGCTTATTTTTTTTACCACCGCATGATCCCTTGATCATCAGGGCTGTGTACCCTTGAGTCCCTCTCCTTAATAAAGGCACACTGCATTATGTATACAGTATCCCCAAAGATTTGGGTCGCCCTTCAAGACGTATAAATCGTTCGCCTTCAGTACCATCCCCAAAGATGCGGATGCAGATTGGGGGTTTGTTTTGTGTGATGTATTTAACAACATATTATAGTGAGCGCATACTTTACTACACTATACTGTCACATCATGAAAAATATTACAAAAGTTCCACCCCTTCAAATCACTGGAGGGTTGTCGTTGTCGTGTGACATCTGCATCCCTGTATTGTCCATTGCTTATTGTTTTTACTTGCCCTACTTGATTAGCTATAGCAGAGTGATATTACACACAACGCTCAAATTTTAAACTGGCAACTATTTTTAATTTGTTTTTAGTTGCTATTTTCGTTACCTCGTCCAATTTTATTGGATTATAATCATAATACTAATAAATCAGTATTCAAAAGTAAAATAACAGTAATATGGAAACTACTCAAGAAATTACTACTGGAAATACAGAACTTATTGTTATTGACTTAATTTTCAGATGTAGTTGTAGTTACTGGTGTCAACTTTGCGACTATACAACAAAGAGAATGTCACATATAACCCGTCATAAAAGCACAAATATTCATCAAAATAATTACAACGCCCGGGCCGTGTTGGGGGCGCAAAAAGGAATGACCATTTGCGAAAAAAAGAAGGCAAAATAAATTGTGCAAAGTGTAAAAAAGAATTTAAACCATTTCAATCCCGTGCAAATAAGAGGTGCAGCATCGTAGTTAATAAAGCTAAGAAATTTTCTTGCTATTTCTGTGAATACAAAACAGTAACATTCTGTCTACTAGATGTGCACATGAGAAAACACACTGGGGAGAAGCCTTACAAATGTAAACGGTGCGAATTTGAATCTGCACGATCCTCAGGACTCCAATTTCACGTTCGAGAGAATCACGATCATATATTGTACAAGTGTAAGCATTGCAATTTTACTGCACAAACCCTTCGTAAATTAAGAGGACACAGGGAGATAGAGCATACAGGTGTTAGAAAGTCTAAATACCTATGCGAGATATGTGGATATCAAACCAAAAATCCACAACACTTTAGTCGCCATAAGGAATCCCACGAAGAGGGCAAATCCTCCTACAAATTCAAATGCAATCAATGCCAATTTAAATCTTATGATTCTTGGGCTTTAAAGTACCATAAGCGAATTCATGCGGGTGTGAAGGCATTCAGCTGTGAACAGTGCAATATTTCTTTTACATTTAAAGGTAATCTCAAAGCGCATCGTGAAACTGTTCACGAAAACATCAAACGATTCCTTTGCACTTCCACAGGATGTAACTTCAAGACAAACCTTAAAGCTAATTTAAAGTCACACATTGCAATTCATCATTCTGACGAGATGCCGTACCGCTGCAAATTTTGCCCATACCAGGTAAAACAGAAGCAAAGTTTACATAACCATGAAAGGAGCCATGACAAAAAAAAACAAGAAAAAATAAAACATAAAAATCATCAGAAAATAATATGAATAAAAAGTTTTGCTAAAATAACTTAAGTAAAAGCATTTGAAATGTCTGTAGAGTGAGGATACCTAATGAGCTAGGCAAGAATAACGCCGGTGCGTTTGCACTAGGTACGAATTTTCCTGGCGCCAGTTTGCAGAGTACCAGACCAGTAATACAAATGGGCTCGGTAAGAATGTCCATAGTACGAGTATGGGCGTCGCACGAATTTCTGAAATTTAGGAACTCCTATCTTCATTACCTTATCTATTGCAAAAATGAGACGTTTTAACAAGGCACGTCATCATTTTGGAAAATTTATCATTCTATATTGCATGTGTCTACAAGGGGAATTTACGTGGCATCATTTATATCCAACCCCTATACCCTCTGTAGTACGCAACGGGTGTGACCTAAAAAAGGATAATTTACGTCCGCCTACAAGAGAAAAAATAAGCTCACGCTCCACCTTTAGAATAATCATACCAACAACTATAAAATTAACAAATTTCGTAAACAAATTTCCGCTGCGATATTAGAAGTACTTTCTTACTTTTTCGATATCTTTCTACAATGCAGTAATTGTATTTAAGTCTCGGTATACAGTGAAATAAATATATATATACATGTTTCAAATAAATTATTACAAGTAGCATGTTTATTTGTAAGAATAATTTGAATTCAATTTGATTCATCTTGTCAACAGATTTATTTTATGAATTTTCGTCAATTCATGAAATCTATTAAAAATTATAGTATTGCTAAGTCTTGTTTTTACATTACTTAGTACATGCCTGTCACCATATGTATACGACATTAAAACTACAGTAATTAATTCTAATTTCTATTTTGCTGTAACGTCCCTGCCTACTTGCTTTTGAAGTAGGTATATCGTCTGTGAAGAGCCAAAATGGCCCATAATATCCAATTTCAGCTACAATCAAAATGAGCTATGCCATAAAAACATGAGAAACATACGTCAAATGTTAATGAAGAGTTTTTGAAAAAAGTAAAACGTTCTATTTACATGTTTTTAAAAAAAGTAAAACGTTCTATTTACATGTTTTTAAAAAGTGGAAAATGTTCCATTGACATGTTTTTGAAAATGTTCAAAATGTTCTAATTCCATGTGTTTGAAAAGGTGCAAAATGTTCTAATTCCATGTGTTTGAAAAGGTGCAAAATTTTCTAATTGCATGTTTTTGAAAAGGTGCCAAAATTTCTAATTAAAATTTTTTTTAGCTAAAATTGGATATGGGCCATTTTAATGTTATATTTTCGTGTTTTTGGAAAGGTGCAAAATGTTTTAATTTCATGTTATTGAAAATTGTAAAATGTTCTATTTACATATTTTTGAAAATTTGCAAAAATTTCTTATTCCATGTTTTTGAAAAGTGCAAAATGTTGTATTTAAATGCTCTCAAGACATATTGAATATTTTTGTAGATAGCTGATATTGTTTTTAGCTAAAAATGGATATATGGGTCATTCTGGTTCTTCACAGACGATATATATTATGACGCCCGTATTGCGATATGCAATAGAAGTATGTCCCCTTGTCAAGTTCCTTGGGCCATTGCATATCTTTTACCACAACCACAGGATCGCGTGACTAGCAGCTCTGTGTACCCTTAAGTCCCTCTCCCTAAATGCACACACCATTATATAAGTACATTAACCCCAAAGACGAATGCAGATGTAAGGGATGTTTTAGTCAGTGCATTTAACAACAGAGTGAGCAGATACTATACTAAAACTACTGTCACATCATGAAAAATATAACAAAAGTTTCACCCCTTCAAATCACTGGAGGGTTGTCGTTGTCGTGTGACATCTACATCCCTGTATTATTGTCCTTTGCGTATTGTTTTTACCTACTCTACTTAATTAGCTATTGCAGAGTGATGACAATATTCAAATTTTAAACAACTGTTTTTCATTAGTGTGCTTAGTTGCTATTTTTCTTACCTGGCATAATTTTATTGGATCATATTATGATACTATAAATAAATATTTGAAAGCACAATGTATTCAATGGAAACTAAAGAAATTATTACTGGAAATACAGAAATTATCGTTATTGACGTTATTTTCAGATGTAGTTGTAGTTACTGGTGTCAACTTTGCGACTATACAACGAAGAAAGGGGGGCATATAGCCCGTCATAAAAGCACAAATATTCATCAAAATAAATACAACGCCCGTGTTGGAGATGCAAAAACGAATGACCATTTGCAAAAAAAGGAAGATACAAAGAATTGTGTAAAGTGTAAAAAAGAATTTCAACCATTTCAACCCCCTGCATATACGAGATACAGTAGAATAGCTAATAAAGCCAATAAGGAATTTTCTTGTTATTTCTGCGGCTACAAAGCATCAACATTCGGTCTACTAGATGAGCACATGAGAAAACATACTGGGGAGAAGCCTTACAAATGTAAAGAGTGCAAATTTGAATCTGCACGATCCTCAGGGCTCCGATATCATGTCCAAGACAATCATGATCATGAAACATTGTACAGGTGTAAGGAGTGCAATTTTACTGCTCAAACACGTCGTAAGTTAAGATACCACAGGGAGGTAGAGCATGGAGATAGCGAGGGAAATAAGTTTGCATACGTATGCGAGATATGTGGATATCAACCCAAATGTCAGGAGCACATTAGCCGCCATAGGAAGTTCCACGAGGAGGACAAATCCTCCTGGAAATTCAATTGCAATCAATGCCAATTTAAATGCCATGATTCTTGGGCTTTAAAGTACCATAAGCGAATTCATGCGGGTGTGAAGGCATTCAGCTGTGAACAGTGCAATATTTCTTTTACATTTAAAGGTAATCTCAAAGCGCATCGTGAAACTGTTCACGAAAACATCAAACGATTCCTTTGCACTTCCACAGGATGTAACTTCAAGACAAACCTTAAAGCTAATTTAAAGTCACACATTGCAATTCATCATTCCGTCGAGATGCCGTACCGCTGCAAATTTTGCCCATACAAGGCAAAACAGAAGCAAAGTTTACAAAACCATGAAAGAAGCCATGACAAAAAAAAGAAACAAAACAACTTAAAAAAAATTAACACAAAATAATTAATGTCAATAATGTCGTAATTAGTTGGCACTGTGCGAAACTAAAAATATTTAAAATGCCTATATAGTAGGTATGGCTTTTTCTACTTCGATAGTGAAAGTGAAAAGTGAACACAGTGAACACAGTGAACACACACAGTGAGCTGCTTTATTAAGATTAATTTAAAAACAGGTGATTTATATTTGGGCTAAAAGTTGCGGCAAATAGAACTTTCTCTCCCTTTCTCACTGGCGCATATTTTTCAAATCTAATTTCTTTACTTATTGCACTTAATGTGACTGACGTGACTGTGAGAGTGAGAGAATGACTGAAAAAGTGAAAACTAAAATAGAAAATCTGGAATTAAATAATACTAATTAATTTTTAATTAGTCAGGCGCACCGAAATTAATTATAGGACAAGCAGAACATATGATATGATTTCAACCGAGCATATAATACTCCATACTTGAGTTCGATTGATCAACCGTGTTTTGCAAATGGCAAGAATAATTAATTATTATGAAAACAAACAAAGCAATACGACCAACAAAACAATAGGTTCTTTTTATATGTTTTAAGTATCGAAAAAACTATTACAGATAACACTTTTTAACATGAGTTTGTACTCGATCAAAGTGCGTTTTATGTGCAAGTCCTGCCGGGCCTTCTTCAAGTATGTCGATCAGTTCATCGCTCACAAACTGGAAAAGCACTTGATTCAATTTGAAAATATCAAGAGCATCGTCTTTGAAGAAAGCGTCTTTCAGCATTGGTCAGAATATTCTAAATTATGTGATCAATAATCAATAATGATGGTCTGTAATGTGATTACTATGTTTGATTATTATGTCATTATTATTATGTATGTTGATCATTTTCTTCCATTGTATTTTCAGCCCCTTGCCATCTGTATTATCAACTACAGCCACGACTGGAACCCAAGAGCCGACACCAACACCAACATCGATAGAATCTCGCAATAAAAATCTGTTAAACACCACTGCCATAGTAACAGGAACAGAAACACGGACAGCTCAAGCCAATATTTACGTACTTCCCGATTCTCGAATTTATAGCTCACCATTAGAAGTCGGTTTAAAATCAAAAATATCATCTACGACTTCGAGTGATCCAATAGGTGGCAAGTCAGATCCTGTACTTTTACCTGATAGTATGGTAAAGCAAGAACCCTTATTCAGTATTGACGGTGGTAAAGAGTATCAACCAAACTCGTTCGAAACAGAATCAGAACCAGCAGAACCAGCAACGCCTGGTTACGATGGGAAAGATGACCTGGACCCATTAGATCCTGACCATGCAGCTAATAATGTCAAGTGCGAAATCGCCGAGTTTAATTTTGAAAGCGAAAATGAAGGGGATAGTAGTGATGCAGACGCTAGTAATACTTCCAATTTTCGATTAGTTGACGACGATCCACCAAATATCGCATTAGCTGATTCCCTATCACAGCCATTTCACTATAAACAGAGTCACGTTAATATTAGTGACCTTGCCCCGCCATCGTCATCGCTTCCGGTTCCGCTTGAAGTGTTCGGTTACCACACACCGAATTCGGATGCATATGTGGAAGTGGATGACCGAGGTAACAGACATTTTAAATTCTCCTCGTCTTCACAACCACTGCCGGATCAAAACTCGAATTCTACTGCAGCAACTCAAAATACTTACCAAAATCACTACAAAACTTTTTATGACGGCAATAATGGACGAAGTCGAAGTGCGATTCATAGACCAGTAGAAAGTAGTTCTTCAAGGAGTAGCAAGAGAACATTTCGGCAAAGCACCCGAGAGCGACCATACAAGTGTGAAGTACCAAATTGTGACTCCTCATTTTCCTTACCCTACAGTTTAAACTACCACATGAAATCAAAGCACAGTGAAGATTCCCATTTAAAAAGATTTTCTTGTGAGATTTGTCAAAAATGTTTTTATTCCAAAGGTGAAGTCATTAAACATGGTGTGGTCCACACGGATGCGAGGCCGTTTCGGTGTCATTTTGAAGGATGTACGGCGACTTATAAAAGAAAAAATAAACTAACGCTCCACCTTCAACTTAATCATACTGATAGTCAGTTGGAATAACAAACATATTAATAGTTAATTATTAGTTTATAGTAATTAATTAATTACAAAAGTACATTAACGGATTCTTAATATTTTTAAAGCTTCTACTTAACCATGTTTATTTACCATTTCTATTTCTCAAAAACTTTTGTGCTATGTTACCAATTGTAAAAATGCCATGTAATTTACCTGTGTGTCAGTAGTAAGTACAAAGTAATATGTAAATGCGTTCTTCTATAGCTTTATTTGAGTATTTCAGTTTGTGTTCTGCAAATGCGTGTTTTTTAGTGAATAAATTCCAATATTTTGCAATATGTGATTCAATTACATTCCTGTATAGTGACTGGTACAATCTGCAACTCAAATTTGATTTTGTAGGTTATTAGCCTAATAGCGTACACGCACCATCGCCAACGCGCAGATGATCTAAAAAAATAAAATACGGAGAGCATTATTATTATAGCTATTTGGCTTATTATAGCTTAGCACTTGTAAGAATTAGGAATTTAATTATTTATAAAATACTACTACGTGTATTAATTCAAATCTTGCAATTCAGTTTGTATCCTTATGGAATATGTATGTACGTACGCATCTTAAATAATGAATGATGAAAATATTTTCATTTTTGCATAGCACATCCAATACGCATTGACATTAATGACACTGAAATTACATGTAAAGTTTCTTCACTTTTGCTTTTAGTCCAAGTAATCGTCAGAATACAAGCATATATCGTATGTGAAGAATCAAAATGACCCATATCCAATTTAAGCTGAAATCAAAATATGCTATGTCATAAAAACAAAATGAAAAACTTGCTTAAAATGCTAATTAGGAGTTTTAAGAGTTTTTAAAAAAAGGAAAATGTCCTATTTACATAAATGATTTTGAAAAGGTGCAAAATGTTGTGATTTCATGTTTTTGAAAATGTGCAAAATGTTCTAATTCCATGTTTTCAAAAAGGTGCAAAAATGCCTAATTCTGTTTGAAAAGGTGCAAAATGTTCTATTTAAATTCTTTTAAGATTTATCTGAATATTTTTGTAGATAGTGGATATTGTTTATTAGCTAAAAATGTATATGGGTCATTTTGGTTCTTCACATATTACGTTATTTACCTGTTGGCGCGTCAACAGAAAAAGTGAGGTCTGGCAAGGATGAAGCTGCCGTTTACTTGCATGTTATCCTTGCCAGACCTCACTTTTGAATTTTGAATACTTTTGATTGTCGCTAATCTAATGTACTTGGGCTTACGTAAACGTAACTTCCATCGTCCTCCAGAGTATAAGGCAGTTTAAATTTATAAACACGATCGGACAACATCCGGTTCCTGTATCCGGGGTATTTATCTGAAACCATTTTAATCTCCCGTCGATAAATCATATTTCTCGATGGAAACTAAAACATAATTAACCTTCTACATTGCTTATGGCTATATATGCTCTATTTAATGAGAACTATGAAGGCGGTTAATTTTCTTACATTTTAATCATATGTATAGTACAAAAAAGATTTGGATTAAAAGAATGAATTTGCAATCTCCAAGAAAACGCTGACTCATGTTCGTCTTTTTGACATCCTTTAAAGACAAAGCATAATTGATCATCCAGAATTTGCCAATTTATCTCCGAATTTGTTTCCGCTCCTTTCCAAAGTAATTTTATTATTTTTTATCTCCATTTATTAAACTCATATAGGAAACAGAAGCAGCATAGTTTTATTAGTTTTTGCTATTTGACGCAGTCTTCCCAGCAAAAATCTTCTATAGAATATTGGAACTAACAATAGTTCTGATCGCATTTGGTTTTCCATCACACACACACAGAATTTAGCACTTAACAGGAATCAGGAACAGGTGTGAGTAATTATAAGAAGATGCAAAACTTTTATCCTTATCAATTCAATTATGATCACATTTCCAATCGGAAGTGCATGAGTCGTCCCGTGCTCAGCAAAGTATTGATCTTTACCCTGGTCTTGGTTCTTACTGGTTTGATAGTTGGTGTACTAGTCAGCAGACGTAAGATACAATGCTTTTTCATACGAATTTGTAAAATTATTTTGGAATTTGGACCGCTGTGCTGTGTAAATCTGATTACATGATTATTTCTTTGAATTTTCGTACAGATTACGACTCAAGCAGCGAAAATGTAGACGGTGTGATTGTAAAAAAATATAATGGTTAATATTTTATTATTTTATTTATTTAAAATTTCTGAACTAATAAACATTCAATTGTAAAAAAAATTACTGACATAATGAAACAAACAATTTAAAAAAAACGTTTTTAAAATCTGAATAATTATGGGATTATTATTTTTATATGTGAACTTAGATGCTGATAAATGCTTAGGTATGGGCAGCGGCCGCCCTTTGTGCTTAAACAATGGGACTTGTACGAATTTAAATGGATCTTATAACTGCGTCTGCGCATTGGGCTTCAAAGGGAGGCATTGTGAAATTAATGTAAACGACTGTCAAGCTGATGACGAAAATGAACTTTGTTTCAATGGCGGCACATGCGTGGACGGAATTAACAATCATAGCTGCGCCTGCGCTGACGGGTATATAGGCCACATGTGTAAAAGTAAGCCATCAAAATACCCATCTAATACAAGGACAACGACCCGCGCGATTCAAACTTGGAAGTTTACCGCTATATGCGCGCTGCATTTGTAGAGACCCGCGTAGTTTTAAAAATATTTACGGGCATTTGATTTCACAATCGCAGTAGCCCAACAAAATATATCCGTCTTTTTATTATTTTTTATACAGCTCCCACCTGTCTAGCCACTCAAAAGTTGACTCGACAAACCATGCCCACTGTCACTGTTAGTAAGTTACAAGCTGATTTATGATAATTGTATTAAAATGCCCAAAAAAAAATATGTACCTAAGAAAGTTAATTAATTTTTTGGCTTCTTTCTAAGCGTGCGGTGGCTTGATAGAAATACCTGGATTTCCTGCTCGAACTTCATTTCTCTTGGACTACAAGTCCAACATTACGCATCTAAAAAGGGAGAAGTGCTTGTGGTCTTTTAGTAATTTAAATAGCGTTGGATCCTACTTTGTGACACGGATCAGAGTGACACTGTTGTGCGACGGATTTGTGAACTCTGGCCGAGCCTTGTCTGTTGTTTGTTGTTGACTGGAAATATAAAAATGGAGACTGGTTCCTATCTAGCAACCAATTGAGGTAATTTTATTATTACGAATGTCCTTTCTTTATAGCGTCAAGCAAATGCAGGTATGTGATTTATTTAATTCCGTGTGTGTGTGTGTGTGTGTGTGTGTGTGTGTAGGAAAAAATCTGAGAGCTACACCTCCACGTATGAAGACCGTAAATTATTTTTAAGCTACACCTCCAACAGCACGTTGAGCTCTGCACCTGGATTTCTTCTTCAAGTGGATATTCTTCACACAGAACGCAAGAATTCTGGGACTAATTTCGTTTACCTCACATCTCCAGGAAATGGAACCTTTGGCCCTTTCAGACAATCATATGACTACTTTTCCATAGTTATAAATCCTCAGCAGTCAAATACCACTCTGAAAGTTCACTATTTGGACACTAAGGACAAGCTTGGTGGATCTTGCAATCGTTTTGACACGCTGGATCTTTATGAAATTTACTCGAACCGTCAACCAAAGAGGCTTGTGAGGTATAATACAAAATTAAGCCAATTGTGGAATTTTATAAATACCAATTAATTTTCCTATAGATTTCTATCACAGGAAACATATAGTCAGTGAAGAACCAAAATGACCCATATCCAATTTAAGCTACAATCAAAATGATCTATGTCATAAAAACAAAAGGAGAAACATGCGTAAAATGTTAATTACGAGATTTTGAAAAGTGTAAATTGTTCTATTTACATGTTTTCGAAAAGGTGCAAACTGTTCTACTTACATGTTTTCGAAAAGGTGCAAAATGTTCTAATTTTATGTTTTTGAAAAGGTGCAAAATGTTCAATTTGCATGTTTTTGAAAACTGTAAAATGTTCTAATTACAAATTTTTGAAAACTGTAAAATGTTCTAATTACAAATTTTTGAAAAGTGCAAAACGTTCTATTGAAATGATTTCAAGACATGTTTCAATATTTGTGTAGATAATGGATTTTGTTTTTACCTACAAATGGATATGGGTCATTTTGGTTCTTCACAGACGATATTGTCTTTAGTAGTCTAATTCAATAAAAAACATTGTTTTTTTTCAAACAAGGCATCGGTCGGTTGAAGAATAAAATTAAACTTTTTATACATTCAAAATTATTGCTATTAAAATTTTACAGGATGTGCACAAGTTTTGAGAGTCCAATTTCCTACATTTCCGAGTATCCATTTTTAGCCACATTCCATACACTCGAGGCGACAGTTGGCAGAGGATTTCAACTCTCTTGGAAATGAAGAAACATCAAGAATATTACATCTGTCATCCGTAGGACCAGAGTAAAGTGTACCACTTGAACTGCCAGCATTAAATTACTTGTAAAATAGCGTTAACATTCGAAATCCATAGTTATATATTTACATTTCCTGTAAAAGTAATATAGTCTTTAATTATAACTAAAACTACATGGTTTTAAAAAGTTCAAAATGTTCTAACTATACATGGTTTTGAGGGGAAAACTGTTCCAACTAGATCATCCTAAAAAGTGCAAAATATTCTAACTACATAATTTTAAAACACAATTTGCTCTAGCTAAATGGCTTAAAAAAGTTCAATTTGCTCTAACTACATAGTTTTAAAAAGTTCAAAATGTTCTAACCACTTAATTTTGAGTAGCAAACTGTTCTAACTACATGATTTTCAAAAGTGCAAAATGTTTTAATTGCATGTTTTGAAAATTTTAAAATGTTCTAGTTACAAAATATTACAAATGCAAAATGATCTGAATACAACGTTTGAAAAGTGCAAAAAGCTATAACTACATATAATATTCAAAAGCACGTAATAAGAAAATTTTGCACTTCTCAAAATTATGTAATTATATTAGTGTGCAAATTAGAACCCTGCGGCCCTGTAGTTAGACAATTTTGGACTGTTTGAAACCATATATGTAGTTAGATAAGTTTGCAACTTAAAATGTAGTTAGATTAGTTTTCAACATAAAACCCTTTGGTTAGAACAGTCTGTGACTAATCGTAAGTTTATGTATTTAGTGAATTTTGATGTAGTTTTTGAACTATTTGTAGTTTTAAAATCCATTAAGTTAGAACTTTTTGTGTTTTAGAATATGATGCAATTAGAGCAATTTGAAATTTTCATAAGCATATAATTATGAATTGGTCAGCAAAAGGTTCTAACCACATTCAGGTGCGGACGTTTGTTGAAAAGATTATTCGTTTAATAAGTATGTATTAATATATTTACATATTGAAGTTTTTTCCCTTACGCTATATACATTATAGAATGTGCATTAATTTAAGACTGGACCATCATTGACACTGCTTTCTTTAACACTATAATCAGCATAAATGGGGCTGGGATAATTAATTATAATTCTTTCTTGCTTAGCAAGTTGTGCTTGATGATTTTCCTCATCAAAGTCCATCGTTCCCGTATGTTGCATACTCGTACCTTTATACTCATCTTCAGTCCGTCCCCACAGTATTTGCATATAGATCAACCAAGGTTTCTCCCGCTTAAGATGTTGAACAATTTCAGGAGAAGACCTTATTATTGGGTGGAGGTGGTAGTAACTAATTTCCGCACAAAATAATCCCGCAGCGACCGACAGTCCAAATGTGATGACCTTGAAAATGACGCTCACGTTTTTGAATTGTAAAGGCTTGGCGCCCTTCGTCTTACTATTTCTAATATCTACCAACGCCTTCTTATAAGGCTCCGTCTCGTTGGCGTTCTCGTTCTGCTGATTCCGCATCCATTCCTTCCCAGAGGTTTCAAATTTTCTCACAATGTCACTATGCCATTTAGTAATTATTCCTGTATAAGAAGGAAAAATAAATTGGAAAATAAAAAATCCCCAGAACTAGATATCGTCTGTGAAGAACCAAAATGACTCATTTCCATTTTTAGCTAAAAACATAATGCACTATCTACAAAAATATTGAAATATGTCTTGAAAGCATTTAAATAGAATATTGAGTACTTTTCAAAAACATGTAAATACAACAATTTGCACTTTTCAAAAACATGGAATTAGAACATTTTGAACTTTTCAAAAACATTGGATTAGAAAATTTTGCACCTTTTCAAAAACATGAAATTAAAACAATTTGAACTTTTAAAAAACATGTAAATAGAACATTTTAAACTTTTCAAAAACATGTAAATAGAAGGATTTGCACTTTTCAAAAACATGTAAATAGAATAATTTGCACTTTTCAAAAGCTTGTAAATAGAACAATTTGCACTTTTCAAAAACATGTAAACAGAACAATTTGCACTTTTCAAAAACATGGAATTAGAAAATTTTGCACCTTTTCAAAAACATGAAATTAAAACAATTTGCGCTTTTCAAAAACATGTAAATAGAACAATTTGCACTTTTCAAAAACATGTAAATAGAACAATTTAAACTTTTCAAAACCTCCTTATTAACATTGTACGCATGCTTCTCATTTTGTTTTTATGACATAGCTCATTTTGATTGTAGCTTAAATTGGAAATGGGTCATTTTGGTTCTTATTTACTCAAGAAAATCCTAGTTCCCCGTTTTACCTGTCTCATAATAGGATGAGGAAATGTAGCTGAAAGCATTCGTGTAGATTGAATTCTTTTGTAGGCCGATGGTAACCCAAGTTCTTGTGATAGGAAGTTGTGTTCTAAAGATTGGACTTGGTCCATAGTCCAACGTGAGATTCTTCCCAACGACTTGGTTCAGAACTGTATGCCAGCCAATGCAGACGGTAGCAGGTTCTATGAATGAGTTGAGAACACACTTGGCTGGGTTGTTCCTCACTAAATTATTTTTAAATCTGTCTCTCAAATTAACAATTATAGGGGACTGTCCTTTTATAAAATAATTGTAGCCCACAATCCCAGTCATATCAAAGTAGATTTTGTATTCAGGACTCTCTGCCAGCTCGAGAAAATTCGTAGGGATTTTATCCGGTAAAGGAAAGGATATGGCAGTGAGTAGATTGCACTTGTAGCCCGTCCCAAGAATTATTATCGAAAGCAAATACATCCCCGCCAGAAATTCAAGCCCATGTGGAAGTGTGTTAGACTGTTCTAGGCAGATTTTGCATATAATCTCACACGACCGCACAATGGATAATTTTTTCGGATGGTACTCCCGAATTGACAAGTACACTACGGGGATAATAGCAAGAATTGTTGTCAGAATTAAAAGCCAAACTTCAGGTTGGAATGAGTACACGATCGCCTCCGGCTTGAGGGCCGCTTTTGGATGTGCAGTTGAAAAAATGAGATCAGCTGAGCCAAACGATGTTGTAAAGTCAATGAGGCCATTTCTATCACGAGTATGAGCTAGAACAATGGCCAGATCCGATTTTTTATAGTACACATCACCAAATAGACCTGTCCACGTCCCGTTCTTTAATTTTGTCCCTGTCGGTTTACCTTTGGGAGCATCCAACTCGTATGTAAAATTGTATTTGATAGAAGCAGAATGAATTATTTCGTAATTTGCACCTTCGAATACTTCGATCCCATTTTGAACTGTCGAATAGACGTAGGGTGGAAATTGGTTTCCAGAGATTTTTAGATGTTTCCCGTGTAAAATGGAACATGCCATATTGATTATTATTGTTGTGGTGGTTTAAATTTTAAACTAATTTTAAAAACTAATAAATTATTTTTTAAAACCAACATAAAGTTGGAAATTATTGTGTGTTGTCGGATATGTCGGTTTTGCTACAATAAGTCGTCAGTTCTGTTGGAACTACTGACGGTTTTTTTTCAGGACTTTCGTATAATCAATCATACTATTAAGTGAAAGTTCCCAATTCCGTCAAGGATACATAGGGCTCTAATTACAGAAACGAGGTTGCTTCCATTTGTATAATTTATTAAAGGAGTGTGAGATAAAATATATGTATCACAAATTATTTAGCGTGAGATTCCGAAAACGAGTATATTATGCGTAGTTATAGCAATAAAATTATTTATCATACAAGTTATCTCGGTACGCTGTTGTCTTTAATTGCTGATACTGATAAGCGTCGCTTTTGCTATAGTAAGCTTGTAAAATTAATTGGGCATGACTGCCTCACTGTAATAGGTCACTATGTAAAGGAGGGTTTATAAGTAAATAAAAAATTCGGTGCATCGTGCCAGATTTGTCCACCGTGGGCTAGAAGTAGATGCTGAGCTTTCAGTGGGCATGCATTTTAACAAAACAGTGGAGCCTAGTTAAAGCAACGTGGTCTATTGTGGTGTGATGTGATCTTGTATGGTCTTTTCTGGTCCAGTCTAGTCTGATCTGGTCTGGGCCGCCCATGTCCGCACCAGTCCGGTCCGGTCAAAAACAGTCCACAACCTTCCGTAAGTAGGGGTGATGCCAGAACAGACTTAAAAATAAATTATAGCTCATTAATGGGGCATGCATTGTCAAAGTTGGATATGAGTTAGCATTTTGGGAGAACACCCCAATCTTAAACTTAAAATTCGATTTTACGCCGCTCGTTGTCTCAGTCCCAGCAAAGTACAATACATACCTGCCTGCTCGCATTTGTGGTCACTTAAAAGTTGTTTGAAGAAAATCTTTTCAAAATTGTGACCTATGGAGTGTACTTCCAACAGACGGATAGACAGACAGGCAGACAAACGGACATGACCATTTCAATAGATGCTGAAGCTCAGCATCTAAAAATACGCTAATGGTCTACTTGCATAGTTGTAAGGGAATGATTTCGATTTATTGATAGAGTCAAACGATCAGTTTCAAATGTCACGACATTGTAGACGTCAACTTTAAGCGTTTACTTTGCTAATAAGCTTATGCCAGTACCAGCATACTTCTCTGTGATACAACTATGCTATGCAGTTAGTTAGACACGTGTAGGGTAGCGCGTTAGAATTTTAGAATGATTCCAACAAATATAAGTGACTTTAGCCTGTCCAAAGTAAATAAGTGATCCATAACCATTGGTGTGAATATTTCAATACGACAGCTGCATGACAAAAGCCAATTCTAGAACGTCGCCCCCGACTTCTATTTGAGACCCGCACGTGCCGAACCAAACAAATACGACAATTATATATTATGCATGTGTACAGTAGACAGTGACAGTGAAATGAATTATTGAAGTATTTACTCAAGTATGCTTCCACTAGCCGCTAACACGATGTTCCAAGACATTAATTAGTATCTACAGTTTATCCATTATGCCTATTATTATACCAGTGTAACCAGAGGTGATTTATTAAAACATGGATAATTAAAAAGGCAGTTAATTAATAAGGCTCTGCGACTTCACCTAATTAATTAAAATATTTTAAAGTAAGACACCATTTTAGAAATTTTATGAGAAACAATTTATTCAAAATACTTACATATATGTTCCAAATTATAGTGGGTTATACGCAGTTTAAGTTTTGTACTTATAACAAATTGCAACTTGCAAATTTGCGGATAATGTAAACAGGTACATTACAATGGTTGATACATTTTGAGCGTAATTAATTTTATTATAGTTGACGAAAGTAAAGATCCAAGAAAATTTGAGATTATATTATACCCTCTTCATTCCATGATTCATTACAGTGTAGTGTTATCAGTCACCATTATGATGGTGTGATTGCGTATCTATAATCTATAAGCGATAATATTTATGGATTAACGCGCTTCTAATTCTACCTAAATGGCTCTATGATAAGATAGTAGAAAGCAGGTACTATTCCTTTAATACCAAAATGCCATACCATAGAAGCATCTATTGATACATTGTCTGTGAAGAACCAAAATGAGCCATTACCAATTTAAGCTAGAATCAAAATGTGCTAGGTCATAATAACAAAAGGAGAAATATACGTACAATGTTAATTAAGAGTTTTTGAAAAGCGTAAAATGTTCTATTTACATATTTTTAAAAAATGCAAAATGTTGTATTTACATGTTTTTGAAAAGTGCAAAATATTCTATTTAAATGCTTTCAAGACATGTTTCAACACTTTTGTAGGTAATAGATATTATATACCAGTACAGGTTGGTCTGGCGGTTAACTAGAATGGTGATTCCTACTGGTTAAGCAACAGTCCAAGCGCATTCTGAAATGGATGGGTGACCTGTGCTTGGTAATCCTGCAAGGCTCGGTGGTATGTACGTTGCAGGTCCTAGAGAGTCATTCTCTAGGCTTTCTAGAGTTCCCTTCTCTAGAAAAAGTAGTCAGAAATAATAAAATCAAATAACTAATAATAGTTATTTCTGGGCTTCCCAGTTTAGATCTCTTAACACCATGCTATACAAAATAATAAAAATGTAAATCGCCCACCGTCCGTCTCCAATAGAGTACGACAATTTGGGAGTCAAGGGTCATGAGGGAAAATATAGAGGTGCCTGAATGTCAGTATATCAATAGCATTCCGATTTCAAACCGCCGAAGTCACACACACAGCAACTCATACAGTAATGCTTAGCGTTTGATTAATATTTTGTTAAATTATTTTAAATAAGATATCTCGCCTAGCTATAGGCTATTATGAATGACCACTTTTTTTAAACGCAGTCGCATCCATGTCATCATCTTAACATTACCTGAACGGCTATCTTTAAAATAGCATGTCAGTTATTCCCACGTGGAGCCATCCACCCTACCGATGAAACCATTTATGAACGGTTCCAAGCGTGATTTAAAAAATATATTTTGACGGCTGTCGGCTAACTTGTAGGTAAATTTTGTAGGCCACCTAGAAGGTTCGGCTGACCCTCGTCGGCTAACTTGTAGCGACAATTGTCGACTGTCGGCTAACTTGAACCTTTTTTTGGTTGTAGACTGTCGGCTAATTTGAACCTTTTTTCGACTGTCGGTTAGCTTAAAACTTGGAATTTGTGTAAAAATGGTCTAAAAAGTTTAAAAACGGCAATAAAAGAAAAATCGCTGCGTGTTGACAAAATTGTAACCGAACCTACGTAGGTATGTGAATATCTTATTATGTGGAAGAAAGAAAGAAACAAATAATTTCGACATTATAATATTGAGTATGGTTGCACACTTCATATTACATTTAAGTGCTTTGAAGATTCACTAAACTGAAAGACCCAAAACGCATACGTAAAGTACTTATCAGCATTTATTAGTATGTACATAGCCTTTCAATATTAGTAGTCATAACTCTGGCAATATGCAGTGTGTGTCCAGTATTGAAATATCCCTCAGATGCCACAGCCCTTTGCTTGGATCAACCACGCTGAGCCTATCCGTTGCATTTAAACGGGGCAGATGGAGTTTGAAGATTCATTGATTAATTATGGCACTAATGGTTTAATTGATTGTCTCAAATGAGGTTAAACAGTTAAGCAGATATATTGTCTTCAATTTGGGATTTTTTTCAATATAATTAAGAGCTCCTGGAGTCTGTAGTGTGAAGACAAAATAAAAATTAAGATTTCCATACTTTTGCCAAAGCATCGAAAAAACTTATTCTATGACTTTCTGTCAATGGTTCAGCATATAACCAATTCAAAGTACTTGGCGGGAAATGACCCAACCAAAAACCAAACTACAGCACAGCAAGCAGTATTCCCGCCAAGTACTTTGAATTGGTTATATGCTGATCCATTGACAGAAAGTCATAGAATAAGTTTTTCGATGCTTTGGTCAAAGCTAGAAAATCTTAATTTTTGTTTTGTCTTCACACAGACTCCAGGAGCTCATAATTATACTGAAATAAATCCCAAATTGAAGACAATATATCTGCTCACCTGTTTAACCTCATTTGAGACATTCAATTACACCATTAGTGCCGTAATTAATTAATGAATCTTCAAGCTACATCTGCCTCATTTGAATGCAATGGTTAGGCTGGGCCTGTTTGATCCAAGGAACACCAGCGCCACCGCAATTTCATTTCAATACTGGACCAGTCAGCGGACATACTATTAATAAACACCTCTAGGAGGTAGATTTACATCCCGGGGGAGGAGTTAATCTAGACCCCCGAGTGATATATTTACGTCTCTGGGATATATATTTACACCCCTTTGACAACACATGGATTCGACGAGCGCGGATTTCAAAACATTTAGATTTGACATTCCCCGACTCGAAATCTAATATACGACACAGGTACGTCAATTTCAGAGGTGTCTATTTTGAAATTGTCTCAAAAATAAATATAAAATTCAGTTTTTTCAGTGAGTAAACGTGTAAATGGAGGAGAAAAAGTCTGATGAGCTTGATTACAGCTGCTGGGAATGCGGACAACTTGGACACGAAAGTTCGTCGTGTGATAAATTGACTGGATCCAGTCATGAACAATTCAAACTATCACATTTGTTTTATATTTTCATCAACAAATACGAATCACGAATTATTGATTTCAAGCCGACATACCACAAATCATATTATGCATAATGCGTGTAACTTGTAATATTGGTTATACCCAGTCTGAGATGAAGAGGTGAGTAGCTCGACAAGGTTTTCACCTTCGGAATGTGCCGAAATCTGAATAGATTTAGCGTCGTCATTTTCCTTTTCACTGTTCTTTTCTTCACTATCTAAATCACTCCTTCCCATAACTTCGGCAAGCTCATGACTGGAAAACTGCATGACTGTCTATAACTCATGTAGATCTAAAATTATACTTTCAGGTAAAAGTTAAAAAAAAATTAAAATTCAATTACTCACAAGACGCATCTACGATCTCAAAAACGCATCTACAAAAGATAGAAAATAGTTTTCACTCTCACAAATCATGAAAATTGCGGTCGGTGAAGATGATTTCTAAATCGCGCAGCGATTTGAACCCGCGCAGGCGCGATGAAGGTAGTTGATTTACCTACCTGGGGTGTTGATTAACTCCTCTGCACTCCTGGGATGTAAATATAATCCCCGAGGATATATATGTACCTCCACAGGGAGTTAATTAATATCTTTTGTAGGGAAGTTAATCTACCTCCAAGGGGTGTTTATTAATAGTATGTCCGCTGACTGTGGACACACTTATGTGTACGGGAAACATACGAAGCTAGATAACTAGAGTCTCTAATAGCTATGGTATGTATCTTAACCAAATCAAACAATGCCATTCACGATTTCAGTGTCTTTACGAGCCTCAAGAACCACGAATACTGCTTTATACCTACCTACTATCAACATAATTTCCCGGGATTTTTATGTTGATATTACTGCGATTAAAAAAATGACTTACCAATTAGCAACTCCAAACACTTGGTTACGAAATTAATGCGTTAACTATAATTAACCAGCTTGCAATCAGAAGAGACTGAAACACACTTCTGTAAATGAAATGAACACGTTTGCTGCTGAATATAGCATGGTAGATTATACCAAGGATCGTGCTTAAATGATGTCATTGGAAGGGTCAGTGGGTATAATCGGATACCTATGTCATGCCATATCAGTGATAGCCATCTGTGCAATACTGAAGCCTATGCATAGGGTTCTAAAAATTAAGAATTTTTGATGACATCATTTACGGACGATCCTCAATACCTATTTGGATTGTATAGTGATTGGATAGGAATACAAACGTGGCGCTCAAATATTTTCGCCTTTAGGAAACTCGAGTCAAAACTATGGGCATGATATAGGTTGTGGTTGGGATGAAACACCAATCCACTGCCATGCCACTCACACTTACTAGTCAGCAATTCAATGCAGTCTCGTTTGCTGCGGCTGTCGCGCGTGGCAATGGCTATTTGGATGGTAACCGAAAGTGATATCTGGTGGTTCTGGTATAGCTTAGCTGCCGTTTGTTTGCATGCCACATTTCGGTACCCCAGTGGGTACGACAAGTCACGATAAGACTTAGAGTGTTGTTACCCACAACACAATACAAAAGTAACGACTATAGTGAGTAGAAATTTAGCAAAAAGCTGTCTTTCCCCGAAAATCAGTGAAAAATTCGCTGTGTGGTTATGACGTTAAAGCCATTACATTTACATTTACATTGTTTTTAGCTAAAAATGAATATGGGTCATTTTGGTTATTCACAGACAATATGTAACTCGAATATTATTTCCCGATTCTTACAATCTATCTTATCTATATTCATCTATAGCACTATTGCATTTCAAATCAATAACCGCATGGCTCTATTTTGAAAAATGTGTAACCTACTATCAAGGGCAATTTATCATGGTAGCCTTCATATACTAGTGGGTTACTATGTTAACTAACTACTAACTAACTCTACTGCTAACTGCTACTAAATCTGTTTAGAAATGGAGATACATGGTTATACACTTTGGTGTAGCAACCATATTTAAATATTTTTATTTTGTAAATAAATTCGTTAGTATTTCTAAAAATGATCAGAAACATTATAGTAAATAGTTTATATTTTTGATTGCTGAAATTAATCGACATTTTGACAATAAGTCCATTAAAATGCTACAATAGTATAATTTAAATAAAATTGATAGCCTGCGGCTTTGTAAAAAATGTATTTATCCTAATTTAACTGCTCCTAATCTATACATATAACTTTTATAGCGGGGCTATTAATTGCTTGCGAGTCAGTTCATTACTTACTATTTATTTATTGTAACTAAAACTAAATAATTCCATATAGCTATAAAAATGGCATTACACAAAAGGTTGTGAATGTCATTTTTAATGTCAACACATAGTGCACTAAATAAGTGTGAAGCTCATATTACGCCATTTGTACAGTTTAAAGTGCAAATATATATTCAGCTGCATTAAACTACTATAAAGAAAGTGAAGAAACAAAATGACCCATATCCAATTGAAGCTAGAACTAAAATGAAATGTCGTAAAAACAGTAAATGAGAAAGATGTGTGTAAGTGTTTGAAAGGTACAAAATCACATGTTCTTGAAAAAATTCGCAATTTTATTTTTCATTGATTTTTTTTTTCAAAAATTACAAAAATTCCCTATTTTTAGATGTTTTTAAAAATGCAAAATGTTCTTTTTACTTGTTATTGACAGGTGCAAAATGTTTTGTTTACACGTGTTTTGAAAGGTACAAATTGATCCGTTTACAAGTTTTTGAAAATTTTCCAAAATTTCATATTTGACTTGCTTTTGAAATAAGTTGTATAAAAATTTCTATTTAAATGCTTTCAAGATTTGTGATGTTTCAAATTTTGGTAGATAGTAGATTTTAGTTTTGAAAATTTGAAAAAAACGAAATTTTTTAAAATTTTCAAAATTTTATTTTTTTTTGTATTTCTTACACTTTGAAATGGTTTTTTGCACAAAAATTTCAAAAAAAAAGTTTCAAAATTTTGAATCAAAATAAATAATGTGGATGAAAAAACCATTACATATACAATTTAAGGCCTTTTTCGTTTTTTCGAAAAATAATTTTATCGAAAAAAACTCACGAAGCGCACCATGTTGTTAAGCAAATCTAAGTTATTTTGGATGCTCTTTTCAAAAAAAATACGGCGGGAAAATCCGTGAGGATACGTTGGTGCGTGTTGCTCGTAAGTGACCCCTGGAGGTAAACTAAAGTTAATATAAACATACTAACTAGTAAACATCTACAAATATTTATCTTGTCCCAGTAGCCCCGTGTGGGGGGAGTAAACCACGAAAAGCACTGCGTCCTTATTCTTTCGGGACACACTGTATAGTATATGTATATACTATCCACGACGACTCAAGAGGTGTTAGTTAGAGAGCCTCCAACTTGTAACAATAATCAATAATTCCAAAACGGATTTTGATTACGAAGTTTTTAAACACGCAAATAGAAATGCAATTAATGGGTCCTTCACGGGACCTCTCACAAAACAATTGAAATACATAACTTGTGTTCTAGTGTATATATTCCATTCCATGCGTTTTCCTGCGTGGACAAATGGATTTCCTTCTAGTATAGTACAACAAAAGCACAATTAAAAGGCGTCAGTGAAAAACCGAAATGACCAATATCCATTATTAGCTAAAAACAATATCAACTATCTAAAAAAATATTCAAATATGTCTTGAGAGCATGTAAATACAACATTTTGAATTTTCAAAAACATAGAATTAGAACATTTTTGTACCTTTTCAAAAACATGGAATAGACATTTTTATACCTTTTCACTGTTTGCACCTTCAAATTCATACGCTCTTCTCTTCCTCTTCCTCTTCCTGGTATGAGTATGTAAGTGTGTTTGGTGCTTGGCTCTCACTCGCAAGGAGCTCTGGTTCACTAGTCAGTAATATTTTTTGCCTATATTGTCTGTCCACACACCTGTACCTGCCTGCCTGCCTATCAGCCAGCCTACCGCCAAATCGCCATCGCCTATTCAATTCAGGCCTATTGCTATTGCGAATTGTGAAATTGCGAATTGCGACTATTGCCTATTCATTGCCACATTGCCATTGCCTGTATATATTTAAACAAAAATTAAAAAACGAAATAAAATTGTATATACATGTATAAAAATAAAAACAGGCATTTAATTTATTGCTGATAAGTGGACGAAAAAATATTTTATACACGACAAGAATTGGAAACTTTTCGGTGACTGTGACTACATCAGTATGCTATTATTGTTTTGTTCATGAAAAGTGTTTAAAGCCAAGGTACAACTGCCGTCTCTTGAAGTTAATGGTAATAGTGTGAAATCCGCGTATAAGGGATGCCGCTGGACCGGCAAAATAGTCCCCTTACTGCTGGATCTGGATGTGGACACATTTTACGGTAGAAGGGATTTCTCTTAGAACTAGACACAACACATAATTTAGATATAAATATTTGAAATTTTTAGTTTTAATCACAACATGGCCACGAACGAAATATACAGCTTTGTTCAATAGATACAAATTGTTTGGATTATTTAAAAGTCATTTGATGTAGTTTGCTTCGGTTCTTTGTTAGTTTTATTCTGACGAATACGTTTGATTATATATGTTGTATAGGTAGGTTTGAGAATATCTACTTGTTTACGGGTTTTGAACTTTTGCAAGATTTCGTACTTTTGATCTGTGGTAGACGAATTCCTTTTTAGATGCTGAGCAAGCATCTATTGGTCTGGTGTCTGGTGTCTGTCTGTCTGTCTGTCCGCATGTCGGTTGGTCGCACGCTACAGGTCGCATTTTTGAAGATTTTAAATAAAAACCTTTTGTAATCGCCCAGAAAAGCGAGGGAGAAGTGCTGTATAGTTTTTGGTAATTATTCAATTTATAGTTTGTTCGCAATTGTTCGTTAAACCGACCAAGAATAAACTCCATTTTTCAAGATAAAAAAAAGGGCAAAAAATACATGGAAGGTACATACGGAGCTGAGAGCTTGTCAAGTTTCGCCATTGAAAATACTAAAATACACATGGAACATTTTCACGAGTTTCCAATGCGATTAAAGGTACTGCTCACAATATGTACGTTCACATGCCACTCTAGTGTAGTGGTCGTGGTTCGTGGTACTGGGACTGCGACATGGAGGAGAAAAATATCCACGCTCAATACTGGAGTCCACACATCGAGCACCAGTTTAGCTATTCTCCTTCCTCGACATACCTAGGTATATAGGTGTTCAGGGGTCGTCCACAATGACGTCCTTGGACAAAATAAACATACATAGGTATATAGGTTATTAATGTTCGGGGGTAGTCCACAATGACGTCCTTGGACAAAATAAACATACAAAGGTATATAGGTTATTAATGTCCACAAAGACGTCCTTGGACAAAATAAACATACATAGGTATATTGGTTATTAATGTTCGGGGGTCGTCCACAATGACGTCCTTAGACAAAATAAACATACATAGGTATATAGGTTATTAATGTTCGGGGGTCGTCCACAATGACGTCCTTGGACAAAATAAACATGACAAAATAAACATACATAGGTATATAGGTTATTAATGTTTGGGGGTCGTCAACAATGACGTCCTTGGACAAAATAAACATACATAGGTATATAGGTTTATAATGTTCGGGGGTCGTCAACAATGACGTCTTTGGACAAAATAAACATACATAGGTATATAGGTTATAATTCATAATTGTTCAAGGGTCGTCTACAATAACGTCCCTTGATAAAATTAACATACAGGTATATAGGTTAATAATGTTCAGGGGTCGTCCACAATGACGTCCTTGGAAAAAATAACATAGTTTTTATTTAACAATATGCGATAAACATACCTCGGTTAATACTATTCCGGGATCGTCCATAATGACGTCTATTGAAAAAATACCATAGTATTTAATACCCTTATTTCTAACTTTTAAATATTTTCAAACCTAGATTATTTATGTTCGGGAGTCGTCCAAAATGACGTCCTTCAAAAAAATAACATAGATTTTACTCTCACCCTTTCCAACCTAAAAAATGTTTTCAACCTTTTGAACAGTATGCAATAAACATACCAAGGGATATGGGTTAATATTATTCAGGGATCGTTCATAATGACGTCATTCAAATATCATAGTTTTAGGTACCCGGTTTATAACTGTATAATATTTTCGAACCTTTGTTTATTACTGCTTGCCTTGTACATTGGTATATTTCCTATTGATAGTAGGGGAGGCTCCATAAATGACGTCATTTGTGAATGGTGCAATTTATAAATATTCTTAAGCTATATTTAACCACATGCTACGTACATTCGTATATGGCTTATTGATGGTAGGGGAGCTTCCACAAATCTTATATCATCTTTTAGCGTAACAGAAATTGTCTTGCGCCTTTGTGAAAGCTCAGCATCTACTTCGGGCCCGCCCCCGGTCGACAAATCCGGCGCGAAGCGCCGGATTTTTCTCTTCGTCGACATTGTCAACTTATAAGGAAGCAGTAAAGTTGAGGTGTTTTACCCTGAGCCAAATTCGGGGTTCAATTAAATTGCACCCGGGTTCGGATCCGGACCCGAACCCGAACCCAAAGACCCGGGTCGCACCCGGATCCGATCAGAGCTCTGACGGTGAGTCATGCTCCAAACGGGAAGTCATGCCCAATTTAATAATTGTGAGAAATCATAAAAAAAAATTTTTAACATAAATTCCAAACTTACTACGAAATAAATGTCGAACAGTTTTGCTTCTTCGGCAGTTACACAGATAGAATCATCAATATTGCTAGCATTAAAAGCAACTTTTTTGTGAAACTTGCTAAGCCGGATTTGTCGACCGGGGGCCCGAAGTAGATGCTGAGCTTCAACAAAGGAGCAAGATAATTTAAGTAACACTAAAAGATGATATTAAATTTATGGAAGCTCCCCTACCATCAATTAGCCATATACAAATGTACGGGGCATGCAGTTTAAAAATTATGAAATTTCTTGAGAACTGCACCATTTACAAATGACTTCATTTATAAAGGCTCCTCTACCATAACTAAGCCAGATAAGAATGTACGTGGCAAGCAGTTACAAATTAGGTTGAAAAACATTTTAAAAGCTGAAAATGGAGGTACCTACTTAAAACTATGATATTTGAAGGACAGCATTATAGACAATCCCTCAACATCTGTAACCTATATGGGTAAGATCATGAAATGTAGTTAAAATAGGTTGGAATAAATTTTAAAGTTGGAAATATGGGTACTCAAAACTATGTTTGAAGGACGTCATTACGGACGATCCCTGAACATCTGTAACCTATAATTATAGGTGTGTCCATAACATGTAGTTGAAGTAAGTTGGAAAATTATATTAAAGTTGGAATTGAGCGTTCCTAATACTATGATGTTAGAAGGACGTCTGTATGGACGATCCCTGAACATATGTAACCTATAATTATAGGTTTTTACATGACATGCACTTAAACTAGGTTGCAAAACATTTTTAAGTTTGAAATGGGGTACTTAAAACTATAATGTTTAAAATACGTCATTATGGACGATTCGTAACCATCTTCACCATATAATTATAGGGTTTCCAATGTCATGTAGTCAGAATAGGTTGAACAAAATTTTAAAAGTTGAAAATGGGGGTACTCAAAACTATGGTGTTTGAACGACGTCCTTGTGGACGATCCCTGAACATCTGTAACCTATCATTATAGTATGTCAGTGACATGTAGCTAAAATAAGTTGGTAAATATATTAATGTTGAAATTATGGGTTCTTAAAACTATGATGTTTGAAGAACGTCTTTATGGACGATCCCTGAACATCTGTAACCTATAAATATCGGTACGTCCATGACATGTAGTTAAAATAGGTTGGAAGAAATTTAAATGCTGCAAATGGGGGTTATTAAAACTATGATGTTTGAAAGACGTTTTTATGGATGATCCCTGAAAATCTGTAACCTATTTACTAAGGTAGATATTATGTCTCTTTAATTAAGCCAAGTGCACTGTGTCTGTTGAGTCGTGAATCTCGCCATCCTTCCTTGAGTGGCTCATGTAATACTGTTATTGGTTGTTGTTGTCGGTGGGAATGCCCATAGATTTTACACTGGGTGTGTTTAAACGAACAAAAATACATGTAGATTTTCTAGTAGATTATTATGAACCTAGCTTGCAATCACAGGAGCACTGAGACCCGGTTATTGCAGTTAAAACTATACAGCGCGTCTACATCGTATTGGTAAGATTTTAAAATTGTTTCACAAATGTGACCTGTGGCGTACGGATCGACCATAGTTCGTAGTGGCTGCATTCGTAGTGTGTTGTTTCGTCGAACTTTTTTCGTAGTTGCCAGCATTCGTTGTCAAGCTGTATTTGTAGTAATGACATTATTCGTTGTAACAATTTTTTTCTGCTCTGATATCTCTCTTTTTACACGTTGTGGTAAAATATTGTTGGTAAAATGGAATCCTCTCTTGAAACCAGTGATTTTGAGTTCGAAAAATCGGGTTATTGTGAAGACAATGTAAGTGTTGACGGAATTAAATTCGAAGTTATTGGAAAAACGAAACGTGGGGTCATGAGGTTGGTACGTTTAATGGCTTTGAATATAAAGAAAGAGAAGCAGAAAATGCAAGCTGGTACTATGGTGCCGCCAGATTAATGGTCGTGCTTATCCCGGGCGACTTATACTTCACACTAATAAGACTGTCACTGTGACTAACGACCATAAGGGACACATACCGTCATGTGTTGAGCACACAAAGACTAAATATTTGACCGAATTAAGAGAAAACACCTTTTATAGGTGGAATACTAATATTTTAATTTTTTAAATACTTTACATTATTTTTATCTGTACTGTTTTTACAAATATTTGATCATGATTCTTGAATTCGTACGTTGAACCTCATTAACCAACGGCCCTTCTAAGAGCCATCACTGTCTCCAAAGAGCAAAAAATTCATACAACTAATAATGTCAACTACGAACACAGCTTGACAACGAATGCTGTCAACTACGAGAAAAAATTTCGACGAAACAACACACTACGAATGCAGCCACTACGAACAGGGGCGTAACCGTGGCGTACAACAACGAAATGGAGGGCAGACAGACAGAAAGGAGGACGGACGGAAAAAAACCGTTTTATTAGATGCTCTATGAACTAAAGCTCAGCATCTAAAAAGCTGCATGCGAACTGCCGTCACCTTCTGTATATTTGACATTGCATTTACGTAGGCAGCATTAAGCAAACATAATCTTGCTAAATAATGTGATTGCCGCGGGAATTTATCTATACCAAAAATACTCGACATTGTTTGACAAGTTTCGTAAACTCCGTTTTGGATTTATGCACTACATTTCATTTATTAACGTCAAAGCTCACGTAGCAACAAAATCTAAGCACACCAGCCAAGACTTTCCACCCTAGGCAAGGCAAACCCTTTAGAGCAAGACTTAATAAACTATCCCCTAAGAAAGAAATTAAATTCATCACTCACACTAAAATAACATTTTATTTACAACTAGGTAGAGTAGAAAAAAGTGGTCCCGACCTAAAGCAGTGTGAAAGACAAAGGAATACAACCCGGGTACCAGAACTACGTTAAGAGTATGAACCGTTTGCACCCTGTAGCATAAGCATGCGTAAAAACACGCAAAAGGGCTGGCTTGAATTCGGGCCGGCTTGAAATCGGGCCGGTTGAAATCGGGCCGGCTTGAAATCGGGCCGGCTTGAAATCGGGCCGGCTTGAAAGATCTGGGTCGAACCTGGACCTGATTGGAGCTTTTATCGTAGTTATGTCTCAATTTCATGAATAAGAATGAATGTAGATTATAATTATAAAAATGATAATCAAGACAGAAGTAATTATTCAGCGATAGTGGACGCATGTATATTGACTTTCGACCTCCACGCTGGCTGATTAATCACACTCAGAAGTTGAGCAAACTCCATCAGTGATCAAAAGTTTACGTACCTATACACAAAAATACATAAATTGATTATGGTGTTATAGATTTGTTTTTGCATAGTTTAGCATGCGAACACTCAGAATATCCAATGAATTAGACTAACAGTGACGTATCGAGTAAAAAGCTGTAGCTTAAGCTAAACTCTTCAAAGTAGCCCCAGCAAACGTTTTCTATTACTTGCTATTCTTGCTAAATATTACGACTGTTTTGCATACCAATTGTATTCCACGGTCAATTTCCGAGTGAGATGAAAACTTTAGAAATAAAACCGTAGTGTCGTAATGCTTCTAATAACTCCTACTCCTGTATATGTTTTAGCTCCCGAGTCTCTGATAACTCTTGGCGGACTTTGCCAAAGTTTGATATTACTCCCTGAACTCCCGGGTCTTTATAAAACCAGGGGTCTTTATGGATCTTTTATGCTTTTTTTGCTTTGTTAAGTCTGTATTTTTTAAATTACATACTTCCAAGTCCGTGACAAAGTCTGATCTGACTCCCTAGTGTCTCATAACTCTCGGGTCTGCAGCTAAGTTTGATTGAGGTAACTTCATTTAGGGTAGATACGCAAAAAAATAATTTGAAATCGCTAGAGCGTTCTTCTGTCACACACGTGCGTTATGTATTTGACAGATGTGACTTATTTTTCTTATTATTGCATCCCATTTATTTGTAGTCAAATCATCAAATGCGTACAGTTCGAAAATTCCTAATGACTCCTTTCCTTTCACTAAACAGGACTTTCTAGTCAAGGCGGATGTTTATAAGATCACTTTGAGGGCATTAAGTACTTGGAATTAAAAGATATTCAGTTTCCGGGTTTCGGATATATGGGATTTGGATACTGCAGTGGTAGTACTGAAATTATTTCTCCAAATGTAGTAAACACAGGTAAGATTAGGAATATTAAAATAATCCTCGCTCTCTAAGTATCAATTTCCCCAAGTAATTTAATTACATTATAAGATTTTTGGCTCAGATATCATACCGTAATTAATTTGTCAGTTTAAGTTCCATGAATCAAATCCAGACAGATTTCACTGTGTGATAATAATTGAATGATAAAATAATAGAACACACACCCAAAATGCCCACAAAATCATTGAAGGAAGGTAAAGCTAAAAGACGTCCCCAAAAAAATGTGAATGAAAAACTTGGAATTCCTTTACAGACGTCGTTGGGAGTAGTTTTCCCCGTGGCGGAGTCCTTCGAATCCATTCTCTCGTCGAAAAATGCAATTCATAATTACTTTTATTCCTTATATTCCGTAACATTGGTTTAATCAGAACTCAGAACCAGCACCAGGGCCAGGGCCAGACCAGACCAGACGGAGGTTTCTGTAACTTTCACTCACACTTCACGCATATTACAACATTTTCAATTTAAATGTTCATTTACACAATTGAAAAAGTTATGCGTCGATTTCATTCATGGTGTAATAAAATTCTTCAAGGAGTATTGCCTATTGCAAACTAATACTTTCCCGGATTTTACAAAGGCTTTAAAATTTTGTTAATAAATAGTCTAGCACTTAGTAAGGAGCTTCTGGTATTAGGTTTACGTTGTGAATTAAATTGAATTTAAATTCAGAATAAACTACAATTACTTGGAAATCATAGTAAGTAGTATGGGCGTTGAAATGTGCACTATTAGTTTTTGGTTCGCGTGCAAGCAGTGTGGATTCTCCTTCGAAAATATTGATTTTTTCATTGAACATAAACGGCAAAAACATTTTCTGGACGTTCACAGGATCCGATGTATCGTTTTCGAAGAGAGAATTATTGAAATTGAGGAAGAGTAAGTAAAGCATTAATTTAGCTTTCATTTTGTTGACTTATGCAGTTGGGAGCTTATTATGAAAAGAAAGTAATTAATTAAATCCTTAATTAAGTATGCAAAAATCAAAAATAATGTTGAGTGCAGAAGGTCAGTAAGTAAGTAGGTACTGCGAGGGTTATAGAAAAGTACATAATGACCTGAGATTTTTTTGTAATTTACTTAAAAAAAACGTCGACTTAAAACTTTCCATGTAAGTTGCAAAGTGCAAAATGTTCTATTCACCATATATTTGAAAATTTGCCAATTTTTGAAAAGTGTAAAATGTTCCACTTACACTTACAGAGTTTTGAAAATCGTAAAATGTTGTGTGCATTTTGTTTTAAATGTGTAAACACTGTAACCTGTTCTATTTACCATGTTATTGAAAAGCGTGAAATTTTCTATTTATAGTTGTTTTTGAAGTGTAAAATGTTCTATTTACACGTTTTTGAAAAGTTCAAAATGTTCTATTTTAATTGTTTTTGAAAAGTGTAAAATGTTCTATTTACGCTTTTTTAAAAAGTTCAAAATATTCTATTTAATTGTTTTTTAAACCCGTAAAATGTTCTATTTACAATGTTTTTGAAAAGTATAGAATGTTCTACTTACCTACATGTTTTTGAAACGTGCAAAATGTTCTATTTACCTGCTCGTATGACCACGGTACTTTAATTTTCGTTGACATTTCATTTAGTTTTGAGATAAAACGAATTAATTCTTTTGATAAACTTTAATTGTTTGTAGGAACTATAGTGACCAAATAGCGGATTTGATATTGAACTAATATCTGATACTTGCTAACTACACGCAACTATAAAAAAAATGCATGACACATACGATAACAGTTAATTTTAATTTTCTTTCCAGTCCACTACCTCTCCCTCCATCACCGGATCAGTGTTTAGCCAAGAAACCGAAACTTGACAACAAAAATCCTGCCAAAACAACTCCAGCAGCAGCTGTGAATTTAGCACAAGAAACTTTAATCAGCCCTGTACCGGAACAGATTCCAAATAATAATAACCATGTTGCTCATGAAAGCTGTGATATTCACAATCAAAATAAATCGTTGCCACCGCCAGTACCAGTACCTTTACCATCACCAAGCCCACACCATTTGGAAGTACCACTTCCGAATTTGACCTCTGACCAAATGTCATCTTCAGATCTAGAAACTGAAGTCATGAAAGAGGAAACAAGTGATACTGACCCTACTACTACTACTGCTACTACTACTACTACGGCCGTTTCTGTATCCCTTCCGGACCCAGCTTCACCGAAACCGAACGTGACCTTGAGCATGGATGTCAAAGAAGAAGAAGAAGACGCAGAAGAAGATGAAAAGGAGAACCAGATCGACTCCCAAAGTACTTTGCCTCAGACGCTGACGGTATCAAAAATTGTGGTGGAAGTAGTCCCTGACTTGAATACGACCAGCGCCGAACCCAATACCAACACCAACACAGATACTGTTCCCAAGGCAGTGGCGGATCAAGCAACTGCAAAAACTGAAAGTGAGGCAATGGAAGTTGAAGAGATTAAAACCGAATTAGCAGAATTTGAAAGCTACAATATGGAAAAACTCATAGAAGTGGCTAAAAAGGTAACCGTTAAAATCAATCTTAGCAAGAACAATGCTCTTCTCCGAGAAGAAAAAACATTCACCTCTGACCTCAATCTACTAGCTGAAGTCGCCTCACATGACTGTTCCATGAGCGCTGCTACAAAGAGTACCAACACAGGAGGCGAAAAACCCGCGATTGACATCGCTAGTACTGAAGAAACCACCACCCAGTCCTCACTCAGTACTGAGGCTACCAGAATTAATGTGACTTCTACACCGGTAGCGGCACCGGTACCGGTACCGGCACCGACACCGACACCGACTGTCCCTAAGAATATTCCCACAATTAATGACACCATCACTACAGTACATTCTGAAAGCATTAAAGCCGAAATTAACACCCCGGCCCTTACAACGCCCGACATTGCTGCTGAGGCATCCCGAATTAATGCCACCGCCACCATCACTCCCAGCATTACTGCTGAACCTACCAAAGCCCAAATCCAAAGTAATGTCACATGCGGTCCAAATAGCACCATAACTAATGCCGCTACGGTTAATCCCAGTGCAGCGAATACCTCTACAATTTATAGTGCCGAAGCTAATGCCTCCCCCGTTAAGAAATTCACAGCTAATACCTCTCCTACAATTAGTAGCACCCCAGAAAAAATTCAAACCCTGAGAACAGACGGGCTTGTAAAAACCACCACCACCACCGCCTCAACTAATACAACCCCAACTAAATCACCTACCAGCACCGGTACCGGCACCAGCCTCAGCCTCAGTCCTGTTATAACCTGCATAACCATTGACAGCTCCTCAGAATCCGATTCTGAGCCGGCATTATCAATATCTAGCCACGTTGTGGAGCCCCAACAACAACAACAGCAGCAGCAATTACTCCTACTATCATCACCCCAAAAATTACAACTGCAGCTCCAACAATTGCAACACCCACTCTTGCCGCAGCCTCAACTGCAACATCAACAACAACAACAACTGCCACTTCAAACTAAAAACAAAAACAAGAAGAAAACAACAAAATCCCCGGCCCCTTCCCTCCCCCTAGGAGATTGGCTCCTGCGAGAAAAAGAAATGTCCAGGTCTAAATTGTACTCGACACCTACAAATATAATTCTGCTCGACCCTGACCCGGCTCTAGTGGATGTGGGAGTAATCACCCCAGCCAATTCCATTTCGTGCAAGCTCTGCTGTAAGAAACTGCTCTCGGAGAGAGAGGTCAAAGTCCATGTAAAGCACTGCTGGCTGTATAATAAGAAACTTCATCGCTACTGTATCCTGTGCAAGAGGAAGTTTGAGGACTCTTTTGACTACAACAAACATTTCAAGTCTCACCTGAGTAGGGAGGAGAAGACGAGGGCGAGCCAGTCAAAGTTCAAATGTAATGTGTGTTCCAAGGAATTCCTCACAAAGACGTCCTTCAAATTCCACACAGAGTCTCATAAAAGAAGCCATCACAGTAAACTAGAATTGGAGCAACAACGACGGGAGCCGCAGCCGAAAGAACAATCCTCAAGCCCTTAATTAAAATTCTAAATTAAGTATGTACAGTTTATTATTAGTGTGTCATGAGTGATGAGGGAAGAAGCAAAATGGCCCATGTCTGGTTTATGCTGAAATTAAAATGAGCTCTGTGTTAAAAAAATAGTATAATTTCAATTACGAATTTTTAAAATGTGCGGCAAATGGTCCTATTAACGTGTTTTTGAAAAATCTAAAAACATTTAATTGGGAGGTTTTTGAAAAGCGTAAGTAGTTCTATTTGCATGTTTTAGAAAAGTATAAATTGTTGTATGTACATGTTTTTGAAAAGTGTAAATTGCGCTATTTACATGTTTTTGAAAAGTGTAAATTGTGCTATTTACATGTTTTTGAAATGTGTAAATTGTTGTATTTGCATGTTTTTGAAAAGTGTAAAAAGCTCAGTTTACATGTTCTTAAAAAGTGTAACCTATTTAATTACATGTTTTCTTCAAAGCGTGCAAAAATGTCTATTTGAAAGTTTCCAAAGTATGCAAAACTTCTATTTACATGTTTTTAAGTAAGTTGTGCAAAATGTTCTATTTACCTCAACCTCCTCGTAGGATTCACATATTTTAATTTTTTGTAGATGATGCATTTAAAAATGCAATAGTTTTTAGCCTAAAAACAGACATGGGCCATTTTTGAGTCTTCGCTTGCGATATGATTCTTTTCTTAAATTAAAGCTTGAATTAAACTTTCAATTTAGAACTTCACATAAATAACTTTTTAGCTCGAATATCCGAATTTCCCAAACTTTTCTTGTACAGTTCCAGAAGACGAAGAACCAGAGAAATAGAAGCCAGATGCTAGATGCAAGAGGTCTACAATGTGAAAAAAAACTAGGTACATAATTAGTAATATTATATTAAACTGTTACTATATCATTATATTTGTTAAGACTTAATTATTATTATTGTATTTGTACTTTTGTTGTGATTAAGTTACTAAATTGTAAGTATATTATATAGGAAATTACAACACTTGCTAGTTCTAATCGTAAGAAGTGGCAAACCCGTTTACAATAATAAAATTATTATTACAAAAGGCAATTTAAGAGAAGCTCGGTGAAAGCGTAGCGTGTGTAAGTATTTAAGTTGTATAATTAATTATTAACGTGTCAGTTGTGTTAAAGAATGAGTGCACAATCCATATACCTACGTTATTTTGCTGAAATCAAAACGTACGTTTTGGTTTATAAGTTTATTTAATCTGAAACAAAATGAAGTTTTTTTTACTGACCACAATATAAATGCGCTTTATATAAATTATATCGTCTGTGAAGAACCAAAATGACCCATATCCAATTTAAGCTTCAATCAAAATGAGCAATGTCATTAAAACAATATGAGAAACGTACGTAAAATGTTAATTATGTTTTTGAAAAGTGCAAATTGTTCTATTTTCATGATTTTGAAAAGTGTAAAATGTTCTATTTACAAGATTTTATGAAAAGTTTAAAATGTTTTATTTACATGATTTAAAAAAGTAAAATTTTCTATTTAAATGATTTTGAAAAGTGTAAAATGCTCTATAAGCTCTATTAATATATTTTGGAAAAGTGCAAAATATGTAATTTTAATACTTTCAAGACATGTTTCAATATTTGTGTAGATAGTGGATATTGTTTTTAGCTACACATGGAAATGGGTCATTTTGGTTCTTCACATACGATATATAGTTATCACTATATTATAACCATCTTGACACATTGACAGTAGTATCAATAGCTGCTCAATATTTATAGATTGTTGAGTGTATAATGAAGTGCGTTGGAAAAAGTGCGTTTTGATTTCGATAATTGCGATGTATTAAAATGCATTTCATTCTTTAAAGATGACATCATTATTTTAGTGTTCAATATTTTGATGGTTTGAAAATTTGAAATAGAGAGTGACAGGAAGTATAAAATAAAACGCGAACATGATGTACGTATGCATGAAGAGGACTTTTATTCACTTTATTTTTTGCATTTATTTCATCTAATAGTTAGTTCTAAAAATTGTGAAATATATTTTTGTATAGTGTATAGGTAAAAGATCCTAACTACAAACTTGTAGAAGATCACGCGAACAGGCTTAGGTGTTAATTTTGACAGTGGTTTATCGGTAAATTTTAAAATTTTGCTATGTGGGGAAATCAATTAAGTTAGCTCTACTACATGCAAATTATAAGTAATATTTAAAAAAGCCAGTTACTGTTGTTTGCTTGGTTTTTACGAGCATGTAGAATCTTATAAAAAATCTAATAATAATTCTTGTCGACTTCGATTTTTTATGCTTAAACTAATACAAGTTTATCTGATTACATCTATTTGCTTTAGAATCTTTAACTTTAAGATTTCATATTCTTTTTCAATGGTGAACGAGTTCTTTTTCCTCTTCGTCGACATTTTAAATACATATATTGAAGCATCAAAGTTTAAGTCTAAAGGCAGATCCACTATCACCAGCCCTAAAAGCCTTGCCTTGTAATCTGCAAATAGATTACAAATCTATTAACAAATCTTACTTAAATGTAAGATAATGTTAATGCTTTGGTAAGCAAAAATTAGTTATTCACTGACATACAGTAGGTCCTTACTACTTTGGTCATACATTTCCCCATGCATTTTTATTAATTGTTTAAAAAATCCCTTATAAGTGACCTAAATTTCCAAAAATTGGTCCAAAATATGTCCCTTATAATCGAATTATCCCTTATATTGGTTCCCTTAAATCCGGATAATTTTACCATTGAAAGCATTGCGGGCCAACCAAATATTTGAAATCGGCCCCTTAAAGCCAGATATCCCTTTAAAGCGGATTCCTTATTAGCGGATTTCACTGTATATGTAAAAGCGCTGTGCGCTACAAAAAACTCTTTACTGGATTTTTAGTAACTAACAGCGAAATCTGTAAAATAAACGGAAAATCCGGAAAGCTTGTCTATGCTAAAGTATTGTTCCATTTTTAATTGTGTTGTCTCAGTCCAGGGGTTAAAGATAAAGTCACCTACACCGGAGGTGCGATATCTAACCGGGATTTTGGTTAACTTCATGCAAATAGCAGTGCTAACCAAAATTTTCGTTGATCGCAAATTTTCGTTGATCTGTTAACCGACTGGGCTGTAGATGTTGGAGTAGGAGTAGCAGCTTAACCCGTTAGAAACTATTACTAGCTTAATCGGTAAACAATTAACGGCTTAATCGGTTAGAAATTAACATCTTAATCGGTTACACATTAACAACTTAATCGGTTAGAAACTATCAGCTTAATCGGTTAGAAATTAATAGTTTAATTGGTTAGAAACTAACAGCTTAATTGGTTACAAATTAACGGTTTAATCGGTTAGAAATTAACAGCTTAATCGGTTAGTTAACAGCTATACGTGGTAAATTAACCCTTATTTTTCTAACAGCGTGCTTACTCTACAACGTTGAGTTTGAAACGTTTTCAACCAATCAGTAATAGAAAATTAATCATCTGGCCACAATCACCCTCTCTCACCCTACATATATTATGCGATGATATTTTGTTTTGAATAGCTATATTGCCATTGTCGTGGCTTAATTAGGTGACGTCATTATAAGTTTAACTAAATAATGATTGACCTACATAATACATAAGTTAGTAATGTATACATTACACTTGGTAGGTTAAATTTTATTGCTGTTACGGTAGGACTATTAGTAATTGCATGGGCAGGTCTCATTAATAGCTGAATGGTTTTTTGTTGTCGGAGTTCAGATTCTTAGGTAGAGTACTGAATTGGGTAGACAGGCATTATAATAATAGTGTTTTTATCAGCAAACAGCTGTTGCTGTTACGCAGTTAAGTAATTACTGTTACTACAGCAACAACCAACATCAAAATACATACCTGAGTGGATGGCAGTTCAGGCTGAGGCATTTGGCAGTGGGAAGCAGAATTGTATTGTGTGTTTGTCTTTTGTATTTTGTGTGGGAGTGGGAAGCTCACAAGTCAGAATCGATTTTCATTAGATTTCCTCTTTGATGCGGAATGTTTGAATTCATTTTCATCATTTCATCCATTCAATTCAATCAAACCCACGACACGACCACGACACACTAAAACGAGACTAACTAAACTTATATCTTATACAATTATCTTTTAATTTTAGTTAACTTTACTTCTTACAACTATCGCAGCAATGAAGTACCTATAATTAATCGTTATCTTTTCCTGTTCGTATTCCATTAGGTACAATTTTGATACCTACAGTTTGTTGCTATATTATAAGAAAATGTAATTTATTATACAAGTGACAAGCAAGAAGTGAACTATAGTAGTAAATTCTCGACATCGTCCGTCATGAATTTCCAATCAATTTCTGTCTGGTGTGTGTGTAAGCTGTGTCGAGCATCTTTTCAGAAAATCGAAGAATTTCTCAAGCATAAATTTGAGAAGCATTTAATTGAACTTCAAAGTATTAAATGCATCATTTTGGAGGAAGCAAAATATGATCAGGATGATGAACAATATCACGAGTAAGTTCTACAAATATCAATAATTTCTATATTGTAGGTAATAATAAAATTAATGTATTTCAATATTTCAGCTTCACATTTCAACAAACAAGAAGTCCGCCACCCTCTCAAAATACAAACATTGATGATGATGTCGCCATTATCGTTCCAACTAAAGCCACACTAAAACCGTTACCAGTCACAGTGAAGGATGAACCGCATTGCAGTTTCAATGATCCTAATCCTAATCCAGAAGATTCCAAAAAAATAGCGAATTCCAATAATAAATCATATTCCACGTCACCATCACCTGCACCGGCTACGGTTATTAAAACTGAAACCAATGTTATTTTTCAAGACAACGCTGAAGATTCTGATGGCGAAACTGCCAATTCCGCACCAGTTCTGCACCACCCCCCACAAGACCCACAAATTAAACAGGAATGGGTGGAGGTAGAAATGGAAGAGGTCTCAAGTACGAATGACGATAATTTCAGGAACATTAAATCAGAAACTATTGCCCCTGACCTTGACCTTGACCCTGAGAGTTCTGATTTTTCTCAGAGTGTCGACGTCAACATTGACAGCAACTTCAACGGTCATCTTCCCCAACCAAAAACTGTGTTAAAAGATTGTCACGGTCACAGTGACAAGGATAGAAGAATATCTTTAGAATCAAGTCCTACAACGAAACCGAAGCCAAAAACCCGGGTAACTTCTTCAAAAGTAAAAACACTAACTAATAATTCCATTTTTGAATGTCAACTTTGCGGAAAGCAATTTGACCGTGAGCCGGAATTTAAAATTCATGCTACAATCTGTCTACTATTCAACAAGAACAAGTACAAGCAAATGGAACCAACATCAAAAGAAACAGGGGAAGTGAAAGTGAAAGCCCCTAAAATACAATCCTGTTTGACAACTAGTGAAAATGAGAGAGACCGGCACCGGGATCGGCAAGAAAATCCTGATACTGATGAGCCTATGATTTTTAATCCTTATGGTTGTCCTACCTCTGATTTAAAATCTATATATTTTACGAAAACAAAAACAGGGAGCATAGTCAAAAGTAAAAATAGTAAAACTCCGACGACTGGTACTGGGACTGGTACTGGTAGAGGGTTGAAGCAAAGAAAAGTTCGCCAAAAAGGGAAACTCTGGATTCCTCCTGTTCTCGAAAATCCCTTAGAATTACAGTATAGCCTCCCGTGTCTGACCTAATTTGTTTCGGATATTCGGATCTGACTGAAAAAAATCGGATATCGGAGGTATTTTAAATTATTACCATAAAAAATTAAAAATCATTAAAAATACATTAAAATGTGTTTATTGATAATTTATTTAAAGTAATTTTGGTTATACAAATATTTAAGATTTTTTGAAACCACTTAATTTTTGCAGATACAGAATATCGTATGTGAACAGCCAAAATGACCTTTATTCAGTTTTAGCTAAACAATATCCATTATCTACAAAAATACTGAAATATGTCTTCCTAGCAAATAAATAGAATGCTATGCAATTTTCAAATATATGTAAATCGAACATTTTACACTTTTCAAAAACATGGAATTAGAACATTTTACACTTTTCAAAAACATGTAGCTATAGAACATTTTAATTTTTTTAAAACATATAAATCGAACACTTTACGATTTTCAAAAACTCTTAATTAACATATTACGCCTGTTTCTTATTTTTTTAATGACATAGCACATTTTGATTCCAGCTTAAATTGGATACGGATCATTTTGACTCTTCGCATACGAAGTAAATCTAGTTTAATTTGGTTGGCCTTTGGTTGGTTGAAAAAATCCAGTCCTCCTATACTTAAATACCTAAAATCCCCATATGGTACATCTACTTAGTTTTTTACCCTTTGTGTAAAAAAGTAGATGTACATGACTGACAGTAAAAACAGGTCAGTACATTACTTTATCATCCTATTTTTTTATTCCGTAAATAGATTTATTCCAAGAAAAAAGAATTGAATTTCGACTTCTTACCACAGTTAGCAGTCAGGAATTTCTATTTTTTAGGATTTGATTTGCAGTATTAAGAACTTATTAATTTTATTAATTATTTAAAACACATTATTTTAAAAGGTATAACCCTTTGAAATAATTAATACAAATCTAGTCAAAATATGTGTATGTTATTCTTAATTCTATTGCCACACATACAAAGAACAGCGTATAAAAGCCATGCGCCACAATATTATGCACAGGTAAAAATCGGTATAAATTAATTAATTAAAATTCCTATTCGTTCTCATGTAAATAATAAATTATGTCATACGTTTCCACGGAAATAATTAATTAAAATCTAATCAATTTGAGTTCTTGTCCATTGTCCATTATTACGCTAAATATTACACAACATGCTATCAGCCAATACATAGTCACATCGATAGTAATTAAAAATAATGCATAATTAATTAGTTAGATACCGATACCAACTCTCATTAAACGGCGTTCTGAAAATTACGTCTACAAGTGGAGAAACGGGAATATAAAGTATGGGATTCAAAACTGTTTATTATTTAATTGCATAATATTTTATTAATTTTAATTAATGTCATAAATTAACTGTAAGATTATTATTAAAATGCGTTATTTATCCATTGAGTCAATTTGGCTTCAGCCCATAGCCACATTTTTAGATATACCATTCAGGAGTGTAGTAAACTTAACATAGGAATTTTATGACATGAATAACATTGGACACTTCCCTCATTAAATTAAGCACACTGCGGTCCTGTCCTCCTACCACATATAATAGCTAACTTGCAATTAACGTGACTTGATTTTCGGCTTTCAAAAGAGATGCAGAAATACGAATTCTGTAAACTTTACATAATACTAACACCTATTTACAAGCCCATTGCATAATATGCCTGTTTTCAATTTTACATTTGAAACCTGGAAATTATAAATTCAATTTTTTAAATGGCATTTACTTAACGTGGGGATTTAAAAAAAATCATTTCCCTCCTGCACGGTTTTTTCTTTGTATTTTTCGAATACAAATCATAATGCTACTTAAATACCATTTGAAACAATCATTTTTTTTATCAAGCATGCAGAATTCGAATATCTATACATTACATCTCATTTGAAAACTGGAAAATCACGTCATGTTGGTTTCTTCTACATAGTAAAATTATTGTAGGTCTGTAATATGTAATATGATTCTGATCAAAAAAATTAGTAATTAAATGCTTCAGGTGCTTTAAGTCTAATTTTTTATGGGACGGGAAACAATAGGAGAAGCGTACGGCAGTCGGCAGTGCTAATAAACTAATATATCGTGGGCGAACGATCAAATCCGTTAACTTCCATTATTGGTTAGAAGCAAATCCGTTAACTTCCATTTTTGCTAAGAAGCAAATCCGCTAAATTCCACTTTTGATTTAAATAAGCGTTTTAGCTGGCCAATTCATAATAACGTGGTTATAAAACGTTCAAAATGCTCTAATTGCATATTTTCAAACGCAAAACCTTCTGACTGTATGGATTTTAAAACTGCAAATGGTTCTTACTACATGATTTTAAAAATAGAGCTGCTCTAACCTCATGACTTAAAAAACTCAAAATCCACTAAATACTGGATGTTAGTCGCAAACTGTTTTAACTACATACATGATTTCAAACGCGAAATGTTTTAACTACATGGTTTCAAGTCGCAAACCAATCTACATACATGTTTTTAAAGAGTGCAAAATGTTCTAACTACATAAGTGGTTTTTGAAAAGTACAAAATATTCCAACTACATAAATAGTTTTTAGGAAGTATAAAATGTTCTAACTAAATGGTTTTTAGTTGCAAATTAATCTAACTACATGGTTTTAAAATATACAATACGTTTTAATTGCTTGTTTCTAAGATTTTAAACTTTTCTAGTTGCAAAATATTACACAGCGGAAAAAGTTGTAAATACAACATTTAAGAAGTGCAAAAATATCTAACTACCTATATGATATCCAAAAGCAAGTAGAACATTTTGCACTTTTAAAATTCATGTAATTAGTTTGCAACTAAACTCCACGTAGTTAGAACATTTTCTACTTTGTAAAACGATGCAGCTAGATTAGTTTGCAACTTAAAACTATGTAGTTAGAACATTTTGTACTTTTTAAAAACCTTTTATGCAGTTAGAACATATTGTACTATTTAAAAACCATTTATGCAGTTAAAACATTTTGTACTTTTTAAAACCATGTAGTTAGAGCAAATTGCATTTTAAAATCATGTGGTTAGAATATTTTGCACTTTTTAAAACCATGCAGTTAGATTAGTTTGCCACTTAAAACCTGGTAGTTAGAACATTTTAAACTTTTTAAAAACATTTAGTTAGAACAATTTGCGTTTTGAAATCATGTAGTTAAAACAGTTTGCGACTAAAATCGTGTATTTAGTGCATTTTGAAGTTGCTTAAATCATGCAGTTAGAGCAGTTCTATATTTAAAATCATGTAGTTAGAACCATTTGCAGCTTTAAAATCCATAAAGTTAGAAGGTTTTGTGTTTGAAAGTATGCAATTATTAGAGCAATTGATAATCATGTTATTATGAATTAATCAGCTTTTATTTAAATCAAAAGTGGAACTTAGCGGATCTGCTTCGTGGCAAAAATGGAAGTTAGCGGATTTGCTTCTAACGCTAACCAATAATGGAAGTTAACGGATTTGATCCTTCGCCCACGATATGTAGTTACAATTTAGTATGCTACACACTGTACCGCACCAGCCAACTGAAGATTTCAAGGTTGCAACGTAGGTCCTAAGAGTTTGATCAATTTCAGTATTGCAGTGCAGTTTATGGGTTTAAGAAAGATTGGATTGTGAATATGGGGAGACGATGGCTTGGCTTTGCCTTTTGCCTTAAGGGTTTCGAAATCGTCCATAAATGATGTCAAGGGTAGGGTGGGTGGGTCTGGTAGGGTACTAAAGGTATGTCTTGTTAAAGATAGCCGTTGACGCAATGCTTGTGTGAAGACATGGGGATGAGTAGGTCTTAAAAGAATGGTAATTTGAATGACATATTTTACGGACCATTTCTGATTTGTTTTGGCTTTGGCCTTTGGCTTTGGTTTAGTTGGCGTTTATCAATGTAATCTGACAGATGTAATTTATCCTTGCTCCCTGCAAAATCCCAATTGCCGCTCTGACAGATTTTCTCCCGGTGGCGTATGTTTAAACTTTAAATTCTGTGAAGATGCTAAAAGATTTGAATCTTTTCGTCTTTTCGACGATCGAATGTTGAGAGTCGACGTCGGCTGTGCTTGCTGTATGTGCCTGTTCTGTTGTGATCTCTCTCTCTCTCTGATCTGACTCATGCAAGCCTTCAGTTTCAGTTCAGTTGAATCCGGATACGGACCCGAGTAATAGGAGAAAGATAATTAATAATTAAACCTGTTAATAAATTGTAATAGTGAGTTCCAGTTTCCAGTCAGCCTCATTTCGATATACTGTTCAATCGCGCCTGAATCAGGAAGAATTGAAGGAAGGTAAGGAATTTTACATTTCATTAATTCGTTCATTTCAAAATTTCAGATGTCCAGAGGACGAATGGTGAAATGCTGTTTTAAAACAAACAATTCAGTAACTTTGAAAGTTGAATATTGAATTGAAACTTGGTTGTTTGTATTTGTTTGTTGTTAATTGTTGATTATAGATTGGTGGTGACACATTAATTATAGAGATTATCAATTGTAATTTCAAGTTTGTAATTTAGTAATTACCATCCGAATGGTTTTAACTTTGTTGTTCGTACAGCTTCTGTCATCTGTGGCTGTTCGATGCTGGACGTTAATTATGTTACATTTATTTTGATATTAATTTTATAGTTAAATCAGTCTGTGGTTTAATTTAAAATTGTGGGCTAGCAAAGAGAAACTACAGTTGACAGTCAGTGATAATAAACACTAATTTGGTACTATTCTGCATGTAATGCCAACTCACAACTGCTAAATCATAATCGGGAATAAAGTCAGCTATCAGTTTTTGTCTTTCAGTTAGTTGCGAAATAATAATTCAGTACTAATTCATATTAGAAATTGCAATTCAAAATGTGTCTAATCGGTACTTATCACTTACTTCATACTTAACAACATCTTCCAAATCGACATAAAATAGAAATGGTCAATAGTTAGCGTTAAATTTATGTAAACTATAAAATGTGAAATGTGACTAAGATTGACAACTGATGATTGAGGCTTCATTTATTTTTTGATATCTACTAAATTTGGTGGTATAATAAATTACTACCGTGTTCGCTTCAGCTCACAAATAGAGGCAATTAAATGGGCAGGTTCCACCCATGACCCATGAATTACTTAGGCACTGCAGACTTGTTCTTACAGCAAACAATTTAGTTCAGTTTGTAGAATTTTAGACGATGAGTAATTATCCAAAATGCATAACTGACTTACTTTTGAAGCTGCTTCGGGGAATATAGTTAACGTCATTTTATTATATTGAATTGTTTGTAGATATAAGAAATTTTGTTGATTTTTGTTGATTTACTCACTCTCGGTTGTACTAATAATAATTACATGTATTTTAATTTGTACATTTTCAGAATTGACAGTAATTCCGAAGAATCCAAAACCTTAGGTTTGTATTGAATACATCGTTTACATCACGATAGATGTAACTTGGGCGAAATCCGTCTACATGAAATCGATCATCCACGCGTAATAACAAATAGAAATTGAAACAATTTCAATTTTTTTGGCTGACTGACGACTGGAGGATCCCAATTTCACTGTTGTCTATTAAACGTGGAGATTTCTTATTCGTGTATTTATATGACACGAAATAGAAGGACGATAGTAGCTAATACACAGCATAGAAGCAACAACATCTCCAATAAATACTACTCACTGTCTACATCACAAAGGTTTTTTTTGTTTGCCAAATTATTCCTTCATTAATTACATTTGACTTTGAATTAACATACTAGCCATTATAGTTAATTGTGCATTAATTGTGTAGTAGATTTCATATGATAGCCGTCGTTGATCATAGTTGTTTTTACCTTTATGCTTTTGTTGAATTAAATATTTACTTAAACTTAAATCTAGCATTGAAATTTGCAATTTTGAATTTTATTTATAATGTAATTTGAAAGTAGAAGTTATAATATATAAAAATCTATCATGTATTTTTATCAGAGTTTGGAAGCAAACCATCAAGTAAGAAAAAATGGAAGAGCACGACCAGCAACTACTAAACCTCCAGCTATCTTATCTGTACAACAATGTACCGGTTAATCTACCAAAAATTAAACAAGTTTCAACACCAATAATCCCTGCAACTGCTATTAAAGCTGAAAAAATTGAAGCTCAATTTTCATCAATCTTTAAAAACGAAATCAAAGTGGAAGATGAGTCATCCGTTGCATTTCCAGAAAACTCCAATCTAAGCCCTGATTCACTCAAATGTCGTTTCTGCTTCAAAACTAAAGCAAGCAAACGGGATTTAGTTCTACACGAGCGGATTCATACCGGCCTCAAGGAATTTAAGTGTAAGCATTGCGCAAGAGAATTTACTTGGAAGCAACCCTGGCTTAAGCACGAAGGGAGTTGTAGCAGAAGTAGTCTTAATACGCACCGAAGTCGTGGTCGGCCGCCAGCTCGTAAAACAAAATCAACGTCATTCAGCCTGATTAATAACAAGCAAGAAAATCCCGGGAGTGATTCCATGGATGAAAGTACCCGCACCCCCCCTCCAGCTCCAGCTGTAGGGGCTAGGGTAGCAAAAGACCACCGATTAGTTCTTACCGAGAACATTAATCAAGTTCCGAACATTGGGCGATACAAATGCAATTGTTGTCCCCGTCGTTTTGCATCCATGTCCACAGCTCAAAATCATCAGAACGTCCACAAATTAGGCATGGAATCCGAACACGGTAACCCGTATGAGAATTCCCATGAAAATCAGAATGTAAAGGCAGACACTACAGTTAAGGCCAAGGCCAGTCGAAGTTCCTCCAAAGTTCGATCAAGACCTAAGAAAATTAAAAGAAATCTATCTTCAAAGAAAAAAACACGCTCTGCTGCAGCATCCACAATTATTGGTCATCGACGTATTCGTCAAAAGGAACAACGCCAACAAAAAAAGATTGTTGCTAATAATTTAAAGTTAACGACGGGGTCGGTGTCCGTGTCCAAGAATGGGTCTTCTAAGTATCGACGGAACCGGAATATTCGTAGCAAGCACTTGCAGACTAATAAGCCAAAGCCAATGTTAAATTCGTTTGTTCCTGTTCGTGGCGGTCGTGTCAAGCGCATCACATATACTTGTTCTTACTGTCCTAGGGGATTTACTCAAAGATGTAACTTTTTGAATCACGAAAGGCAGCATACAGGAGAGGAACCCTTTTCTTGTGACCGTTGTGGTTCCAAATTTAAAGCTGCATCGGGTCTTTCGTACCATCGCATCAAATCCAGAAGTTCCCCTTGCTCATCAAGGTACACTGGTACTGGTGTCGGTGTCAACAAGTCCAAAATTGACTCTGAAAAGTAATTTTTTTTACAATTTTTGAATGTGGTGGTGAGTAGCAAGGAGGTGGTGTAGTATCATTCTCAGTTGTTGACCGCTGATGAATTATTTTTTAAATTGTAAAACAGCTAAGTAATGGATTTGTATTTAACCGTAGTAAAGAAATTGCCAATTATTTTCATATTTAATTAGAGTTTTTCCTAACCTAATAGATTGTGTGGCTTGAAAGAATTAATTAATTGTCGTTTAAAATTTTTACTATATTGACAAATAATAAATTTAATTTCTATCGAAATTATTACTTAAAATAATATAAAAATGTAAAAATTGTACCTTTTGACTAAATAATTATTCATATTATGCAGTATTCATGTTTTTTCCTCTCGTGTTTGTTTGGATTAATAATCTACATTTTTGTGTGTGTGTTTTCTAAAATAATTAATTACTTTTAAATATAATTAATCGCGGATGTGCGGTGGTCGATATATGATTAATAATTGCTGGAAACTGTTTAATTGAATTCATAGCACTATAATTCAGAACTTTAATGATAATGTGAAATTATAATATATCGTATATTTTAGTATAGTGTTACAATAATGAATTATTATGTTTCGTGAAGATTTCTAGGATGTTGATAAAAATGAATTAATTGGATAATGATTTATGTATTGGTATTTAAATAGTACATCACTTACATGTCGTTTTCCAGGTCTATTTTCAAACTAATTTAAGTCGTGCTTATTATTCATACGTTGTTTTGTGATGAGCTGTAATTAGTTATATTGGTGAATTAATTGACTGCTTAGGATCTCAGTTGGATTTGGATATGATAATAATAATTTCATTCTTGTCACTGTCATTTTAGTAATAATTCTTTTTATTGTAATTGACATAATATGTGCGTATGAATTTCATTAATAAAAGTATAAGTACCTACATACTGGGTTCTGCACATTCGTTGAATTAAAGAGCTTTTACATTTACATATATAGCGTCTGTGAAGAACCAAAATGACCCATATCTATTTTTAGCTAAAAACAATATCAACTATATCTACAAAAATATTCAAATATGCCTTGAGAGCATTTAAATAGAACATTTTGCACTTTTCAAAAATATGTAAATACAACATCTTACGCCTTTTCGAAAATATGGAATTAGAACATTTTGCACCTTTTCGAAAACATAGAATTAGAACATTTTGCACCTTTTCAAAACATGTAAATAGGACATTTTACGTTGTTGAAAAACTCATAATTAATATTTTACGCATGTTTCTCATTTTGTTTTTTTGGCATAGCTCATTCTGATTATAGCTTAAAATGAATATGGGTCATTTTGATTCTTCACCGACGATATGGCATTCATTACTGCATCAGCTAAATATTATGTATTTAAAAAAAGTTATTTACGCTCGAATCTCAGTTTCCGGTTATCACCATCTATCAACTAGCATTCTTCACAATACGACAACACCAAAGATTCGCTGCTACCGACTACGAGTGTAAAGTCGTTCGTCAGAATAGTCGGAAATCCGACAGGATAACGTAAAGTGCAAACAGCTTCCCATCATTTTCCCCACTGACGAGGAAACTTGATCATCACTTGCAGTGCAGATAGACCCGTTTGTTCAGCTGAAACTCAACAGGAAAGAGACGCTTTATGTCTCCTACCGCATCCTTTCATATTTCTGAGCAAAAGGAAGAATCACGAATCGTTTTCAACCCACTTCTGCGAGATAAAAACATGTGAATATGCACCATTTGACTGTTGCACAGGAATTTTTAAATTCTTTAAGTTATCGTCCACAAATGATGTCATCGAATTATCCCCATTTGTAAGGCCCTATGACCCCCTGTCATTAGCTTAACAATGTCGTATAAGATTATCTTTATCATGGGATGTCATCAGAAGTATCCATCCAGACCGATTGACCCTGACTATAATCCTCACGAATCATTATATAGGCGCCACTGCTTTACTTAGATACGTTAGGTATTATTGTCAATAAATGACGTCACGTGCAGGGTCAACGGGTCAACTTGGTCACTGATGGTTGATGACATCGCATGTTAAAGATAACCATTTGGGTAGTAGTTATGCTGGTGACATTAGGGTCATATATTAGGGTCCTAGAAATCGGAGTATTTCGATGACATCATTTATGGACAATCTTGTTACTGTTTTTGGATCATGTACTTAAGTAATAGGAATGTATGAGAATCACCATTTCTGGATATTGCGGATAGTAGGTGTGTCAAATCAATTTCACTTAAATGTATGCTAAATGCTGTAAACGTTACTTAAAAACTACTACGCAAGTTTTAGATTTTTGTCATTGATCTAGTAACTTTCGTTCGTGACGGGATATCCCGTCGAGGCCCAGGCAACATAAAAATTGCATGCATTGAAACTACATAGGAGTCAACAGACTCAATTCTTTAGGCAGTAAATTATGTACCTACTTAAAAATGCTGGATGAAATAAAACTATTTTCAAAAATAACATGAAGTTTTTTTTAGTTTTTTAAAGTTGCGGTTGGTATACTTTACACGCTTAGAAAAATATTCGCAGATTTTTATCTTTGTCGCTATTAATTTGAAATCAGAGAGCATGCTATAAAGCCACCGTGTGGAGCTATTAAACTGCTCGATTTTAATGGAATACTGTGTACACAAAAAAGTAATAGACTAAAAAAACTATAAATATTCAGAAACTAGTAAAGCATTTTAGCCGACATTTAGTTTGTTTTTGTTTATTTAGCCAAGCCAAGTCGGAAGTCCACTTAAGAAAATAAACAAGTAGATTTTAATAGCTAAATTGTAGGTAGGGAGTGAAACACAGTGCAAAAAGTACTTATCGTTTAAAAGCTTAATTTATAGTATTTACATAATATGGATCATGCTCGTAAGTACTTAATTGGACATGCTTATTTACATTTAGTTATTTGTGGAAATCTCATCTCACAGTTTATCACCATCTTACTGGTTTTCTTCACATCACAGAAAAGATTCGCTCAGCTACCGACTACGAGTGTAAAGTCGTTCGTCAGAATCGTCGGAATTCAGACAGGATAACGTAAAGTGCAAACAGCTTCTCACAATTTTCCCCACTGATCGAATCTTCAACGATTCTTCCACAAATCTTCCTCGTGTGCAGGTGCAGGGTGCAGATAGACCCGTCTGCGCTCGGCTGGTTAGAGACGCTTTCTGTGCAGTACCGCATCCTTTCACAGTTTTGAGCAAAAGGAAGAATCACGAAGCGACCCACACGCGGAAAACGCGTTTGCCAGATTTCAAGGTAAATCACATTAATTAAAATCAATTGCTAACACATTTTGTTTATTTAATCACCCCCCACTCCTACGACCCACATCCACATCCGCATGTTTAAACTGGCCTGAAGAATTGAGAAATATTTAATAGCTTGACAATAATTAAAAAATTGATGAAATTCTGCTTGCACTGAGGAAATAAGTAATAATAATTTATTTTAATTAACGTAATTCTTCCAATATCCCAATTACCGTATATCCTATAATAGTACGCCCCGCGTACTATCCAAATTTGGACCTCTCAGACCCGCGTACTATTACAGACCCGCGTACTAAATAAAATGTAGAAATTCCCCATTTATGGAAATTATTCTATCAAGCCATAACCTTGCAAACAACAAGATTATCAAAACAGATACTTCATTTACAAATAGATTTTAACAAAAAAATTTAGATAATTTAAATAAAAATTTCCTAGCTGCATGAATTTCAGAAAATGCACAATGGCTTTAAACTATTTGTGTTAAAGTTTTAAATATTTAAGCTACACGTGTATTAAAATAGGTAATTGTTACAAAATCTAATTTTTAAAATTTCAAAATTTTTTATGTACAAATAATTAAAAAAATTTTAATGTTTAGGGCACCAATTTTATAAATTGCATTTATTTAGATAATGCAATATTTATGTACACAAAGTTTTTAGCACTATTGTTTTCACTGTAATATATTATACAAAAATATTAAAACAACACACCTAACTAGTAAATACCTATGCTTGAAAAAACTCAATGCATTTTGACATAGGCCCATACAATAGCTAATTGTATAAAACTAATTAATCTGATGGCAATAAAAAACACATAAAAACAGACCCGCGTACTATTACAGACCCGCGTACTATTCATTCTGAGGCCCTTCAGACCCGCGTACTATTACAGACCCGCGTACTATTCATTCTGAGGCCCTTCAGACCCGCGTACTATTACAGACCCGCGTACTAATACAGACCCGCGCACTATTCTAGGATATACGGTAAGTACATACAATTATACGCTTGAAAAAATGTAGGCGAATTTACCATACAGTACTGTAAGTACTTTGCTAATTTGTAACTGATTTTGATGTTACTCCGACATCGACAGCAGAAACAGAGACGACAAGGGTCAACCCGAATTTCTGTCAGTCCAGTCATTGATTTACAGAGTTTTATGTTGGACTGTGTACCGCGCTTTTCCATTCCATTTCCGGGCCGCTTACCGATATGCCGATATGGCGATATCCTCATCCCTACCGTCGAAAATTGCAAAACTCGTTTACTATCAGTCCTGCCAAAGTTAACATTTAAACCTGTTAAGCCGATCTTACAAGACTGTAGTTAAGATATTTTTTAAGGTGGTGTATAGCCATGATTTAATAGACAAAAAAGAATGAAGGCGAAGGCAAAAATAATAAATAATAAAAATAAGAAAATAAATTAACAATATTTTTAAAGAAAGATGTTTTTGAGTATTTTGAGTGTTTAATTTAAGAAATTAATTGATATAATATAATTATTTTTATTTAGAAAAACACCAACGAAATATTTACTAGATCTCCTGGCAGTATACCACAACTTAATTACTTGGGCGCCAGCTTTCAGTCCAGCCAGGCTGAGCCAGGCAGCTTTTAGCGTATAACATTCAAACATTCCATTGAGATTCAGAGAAGATGAAACAAGTATTAAAAAGGAATAAATTATTATAAGAAACCGGGAGCACTGGAGACGCTGGAATAGCTGGTATTGTGGTGGCTGGATCTGGATGCTGGACTGGAACTGCTTCGCTTCAAGTTACTTGTTTTGTGTAGACGAATGGATCGATAAATATCGATACATACTTGAGTTCCAACCACCACTTCCTTGAATTGCAAATTCAAAATTAAATTGTACTTACCGACTACTTACAGAGATTAACATTTTATAAGTTTTTATTATGCATCAAAAGGTACTTACTATTTTACTAATACCCTTCCATCTTCATTATCTTAATCTTAATTTTATGACTAATAATAATTGTATAAAATAATATCAATTTTAGTAAATCATGGGTCTGGATCGTATTTCCGTTTGGTTCGTGTGTAAGCTATGTCAAGCCACATTTCCAAACCTGGAAAAATTCCTTTCTCACAAAATTGATGCACATTTTGAAGAATTCGAAAATGCTGACTGCATCGTCTTTGAAGAATCAACAAACTATGAAACGGACAAGTAAGGAGACTAGTAGAGATTTTTGATCTGTTTATTTCTTGCATATACAATTATTTATTTACGTATGATTTGCAAACGTCTAAATGGTCTAAATGACCAAATATATTTCAAGGAGCTCCACTGTTGGCGAAATTCTATAGAATAGTATAGAATTTATTCGTGGATGTTGTTGGATTTCGATAACTCTTAATAATTTTGAGAAACTGGTGGGTCCATATATTGGGTGTACTGACTATTTTATATATTTATTGATATGGCCGATGAACAGTTTTGACAGCGTAATTATGTATGACTTCAAATGATGTTGAAAATAATAATAAAATAACGTCAGTTCAGAATCTGTTATTGCCACAATAAATTGTTTGGAAAAAAATTAACTTCGTTTAAAATTGTATACTAAGCTAGATCGCCTGTGAAGAATCACATTGACCCATGTGATATCCATTTTTAACTAAACACAAAATTCATTATTATCTAACATATTAAAAAGTAAAATATCGGCATCCTAAAGTCATGTATGTAAATGGAACATTTTACACTTGCCAAAAACATGTGAATACAACATTTTGCACTTTTTTAAAACATGTAAATTACTTACAACATTTTACACTTTTTAAAAACTTGTAAATAGGACATTTTACACTTTTCAAAAACATGCAATTTGCACAATTTATTATTTTCAAAAACATGTGTGAATATTATAATTTACAACAATTTTCAAAAAGATGTACTTAAATAACACAATTTACATTTTTCAAAAACATGCTTTTATTCATGCTGTGGCTTTTTATTTGTAATTTATTGTTTTTTGTTTCCATTTCCAGTCTACCGATGCGAAATTACCGTGGAGCCCAAATCAAAAAAGCAACTACTGCCCCCGTTCACATTCACATTAAAGAAGAGCCCCAGTGTATTTTTGGTATTGGGATTGACAGTGACGCCGAAGAACCGGAGCCGGAACCGGATCCGGATCTGGAACCAAACACAATCACCAACATAAATTCTGAATGGGTTCAAGACGACGTCGTGGATGCTCATGCTGGTCCTGACTCTGACCAAGTTTTAGACTCTCCTGATTTTATGAATTCATCCGCCTCTGTTGCTTTGATCCTTCATCAGTCTCAACCCAAAAAACCGAGCAGTTTTTCCAATAAATGCAATAATAAGCCATGTCCAAAATCCAAAAAGCCAAACTCTATTAATTTCAATCACGACAACAGCAGCAGCAGCAGAACCAGCACCAGTAGCACCAGTAGCAACATGGATGTTAAGGAAATAATGGCTCCAAATCCTTTCGAGTGCAAATTATGCTTCAAAAAATTTAGTATTGAACCTGCATTTCGAATTCATGCAACTATCTGTCAACTCTACAACGGAAAAAAAAATATTGATCAGAAAGTTGTGCAACAGCAACAACAGCAACCATTACAATATCATCGTCCAAAAATCGTCGGCCCATCTTCTCCTCGACCAGAACCTGATTTTCTATCTTTACTCCAGACAAGTTCTGGCGAATCATTCAAATTTAAATCCGACGAAAAGAGCAGCTACATGGAGCGGCCACAAATAAAAAAAGACGCGGATGAAAAACGAAAAGGAAGACCCTACCGTTGGGGCATTAGTCCACAGAGAAAATATCAATGTACTGAGCCTTATTGTGGTAAAGCGTACTGCTCCAAACAAAACTTATCACTTCACATCAAATATAATCACAATGAAAATAATGTAAGACGATTTGTGTGTAAATTTTGCAAGAGTCGATTTAATTGGAAACAATGCCTGAAAAATCATTTATCCAAAGTTCACGATTCTCAACTAAGCGAAAGTGAGGAGCAGGAATTTGCACGGCAGGAAAAATTTGCAAGATCATATGCTCATGTTCGTCGTCGAAATATCGTTAGTCAGCAGAACAACACGGCTACAACAACAACAACAACAACTGAGCCAGAACCTAATTTTCTATCTCTACTCCAGAAGACAAGTTTTCCGGTTGCCGAGTCTGACGAAGACGGTGACGGTGACGATGACGAAGACGGCACCGAACCAAAAGTGAGAACAAAAGCTAGTAAAAAACCGACGATGATGTCAAAGTCGAAAGGGAAGCGGATTCAAAGACGAAAAGGGAGACCGTACCGTTGGGGCATAAGTCCTAAGAGGAAATATAAATGTCCCGAAGCGGACTGTGGCAAAACATACTGTGCCAAACAAAGTTTGCAACTTCACATCAATTATAATCACAATGAAAATAATGTGCGACGATTCCAGTGTAAATTTTGCGGAAAAAGATATAATTGGAAACATGTTTGGAAAACTCATGTGCAGAAAGTTCACAACGTTGAGGTGTCAGAATGAAAATGTATTTTTTGTATTTTTTTTTTCAAACACTAAATTCTTATAATTCTTTCTGTTTAAATTACTTTTATGAAGGCTTAAAGACTTACATATCGTCTGTGAAGAACCAAAATGACCCATATCCAATTTAAGCTAGAATCAAAATGAGCTACAGTAGCGGCAACCGAAAGTGAGGTCTGGCAAGGATAAATTTTGCATGCAAGTAAACGGCAGCTTTATCCTTGCCAGACCTCACTTTCGGTTGCCGCACCAATATGTCATCAAAACAAAATGAGAAACATGTTTAAAATGTTAATTTAGGCGTTTTTGTAAAACGTAAAATGTTCAATTTTCATATTTTTCAACAATGTAAAATGTCCTATTTACATGTTTTTGAAAAGTGCAAAATGTTCTAATTGTATGTTTTTGAAATGGTGCAAAATGTTCTAATTTCATGTTTTCGAAATAATGCAAAATGCTCTAATTTCATGTTTTTTAAAAGGTGCAAGATGTTCTATGTACATGTTTTCGAAAAGGTTCAAAATGTTCTAATTTCATGTTTTCGAAATGGCGCAAAATGTTTTATTCCATGTTTTCGAAAAGATGCAAAATGTTCTGTTTAAAATGAACTGAACTCAAGACATGTTTCAATATTTTTGTAGATAGTACATTTTGTTTTTAGCTACAAAATATGCAAATGGGTCATGGGTTGTTATTTTAGTTCTTCATAGACGATATATTAAATATTAAATACTTGGAAAAATATTGGCGAATATATAGCTGTTAATGTGTAACCCATTTTGCTGTTACTCCGATCCCGGTCAGTTAATGATTATTTAACATGCACCGCTGTTACATGAAGTAAAATGATTTTCCTATCCTCCAAAATTTAAAAATTAAGAATTAAATCTGTCAAAGTTAAGCGCCGTTAACCCTTTCAGCGCTATATTACAAAGACTGCAGACAAGATCTTTTCTAAGCATACTAATTAATAACTATAGAAGCAAACGTTGGTTAGTTGTACATATTATTATGTAATTAGTGAAATATTTTTACTTTGTGTAGTTGTACCATTGTACCGTTAAAATTTTAAAAATATAACCTTAAACATTAATAAATTCTTTTAAAACTCTTGAAAAAGGAAACCCCCTGTAATTTTCCTATTTGTTTTTATTTGTAGGTTGCTATTTATAAATTTTGAAGTATTGTTACATGTATTTGTAAACTTTAACTGTCATACTTGTCGGAATGTCGAGTGAAGGCTGCAATTATACCGCGTTAGGTGCCAGACTTTGAAAGCTGAATTTTTAGATCTGTAATAAGTAAGTTTAAATATGAGATTTGTCATGTCGATTTTGTATTATTTAACAGCTAAGCACATTATTGCCAATTAAATTGCCCAAAATTTATGTCTGTATGTTTATGTATTACACCAATTATGTAGTTTTATTTGTAAATAACTATTGCTACAGTGGCTGCTTATTTACTCAATATTTTTAGTGTGAAATAATATGTAAATTGTGATACCGCCATTAGTTGCACCCGTAAAAGTGGCTCCACATTAGTTGCATCCTGGTATTAGTCACCCCCGCTTAACTCGTACCTGCCATTTTCGCCCCCACAATCTATAAGTATATTTAAGCGGGGGTGACTAATACCCGGGTGCGACTAATGTGGGTGCCAGTAATGTGGTAGCAAGTGATACAGGGGCGACTTTCACAGGTACGACCATTACACGAACCGTAAATTGTACACGAGTACCGGTAATTAAATGTTTTTATCAGTATTAGTTTGACTATGTTGTTCGCGACAGGAATTTAGTAAAGCACCTACTAAGTATATGCTGACTCGTGTTTTTCGAGTTCTAACAAAATTATTACATAACTTTTACGTTAGGCGCATTTATGGTAAATGACAATGAGAATGACAAGGTTATAGGTTATATTCAATAATAGTTTAGTGTGTAATATTTGTAATTATTATTAATTTACATCGTCGTCAGTTTTGTTTAGAATTAATTATTTTTTAAACAAGCAATGCTTTGTATAATACTGTACTTGCAAAGAATGTTACATAAATATTAAAGTGCGAGCTGATTTGAAATTAAATTTGATATTGCATTGGAATTTTCGAAAACATTTTTGTTTACATAATACATTTATTTGATATTTGCTTCACGCAATTTGACCATGAAACTGGGAAATGCAAATGCAAGTAGCTATAGCCATAATTATTATTCAAGAAGAGCAGAAGCAAGATTCTCGCTTCTCCCTGCCAGTGAAGTGGCGGAGTTTTCAAATTCATTCATTCATCACAATATCACAAAACAAAATCACAAAATATAAATCGCAATCAAAGAATTTCAATAATTTAATACATAACTACAATATACGGAAAAATTGTAAAAAAAGAAGGTAAATCTAAAAACGAGCTGTATTTGTAATTACGTAGGTGCCTAAATAAGTTATAAAATCAACAATAAATAAATTAGTACTTTATTTAAATTATACAGCAGGAACTTTTAAAATCGTCACGACTTTATTTGGTTACCGATTTACTTACGACTACGACATTCACAACATTGACAGTTCACGTATTACGACTCAGCACACATCGACGACACATCCCCAGTTATTTAGAATGTTAAATGTACAAAATGTGAAATAGGTAGTGCTTCTACATATAACTGATAATCTCATCGCCAAATAATTTTCTTTCCAGCTCGAACATAAACATAATGTGTGCAGATCTAATTCCTGTATGGTTTTTGTGTAAATTGTGTCAAGCCTCATTTCAAAAACTGGAAAACTTCATTGAGCACAAGAAACACAAACATTTCAATGAATTCCAAAATTGTACATGTATAGTTTTCGAGGAAACAACGCATCAAAATCCGCCTCAAGAGTAAGATATATTTAACTTTCAATTTCCCTATATATACCTTTTCACTAACCCAGGGCCGGATAATGTTGAATGTAGCCAGCGTAGGTTGTACGTAGCCCCCGCTGCTTGAATTTTTAAAAAACATGTAAATGGGACATTTTGCAGTTTTCAAAAATATGTAAAAAAATGTTTTGACTTTTCAAAAGCATGCAAAATAAATAATTTTGTACATTTCAAAAACATGAAAATACATAAAACATTTTGCAATTTGTTCCAAACATGTATATAAAACATTTTGCACTTTTCTGAATCAAGTATATAAATAACATTTTCTACTTTTCTAAAACATGTAATACATACAACGTCTTGATTATCTAATTAAAACCATCAATAAAATCAAAATAGTGGTTTTTGCATGGAAACAAATTTCTGCCTAAAACCAATTCCTTTGTCTGGCCCTGCCATATCCATTATCGTTACATTTTATTAAGTAATAAAGTTTATATTAAAAATATTACGACTTCTCGCGTTGCAACTTGCAAGATATTAGTAAAGTAGTTGTAAAAGTCCAATTATTTTAGTAAATAATAAAATTGTTTTCTTACTTAGCATACTGAAAAAGTTTATTTCCACCTTTGATTACAGTTTCCTTTATAACCAGCCACAACTAAGTCAAGACAAATTATGTGATCACAATCAAATTAACCAAAGTAAGGAGTTCAGAGTTGACTGTCCGTTCCCAGTTTCAAACACCACTGCTCAACATGTTAATAACGCAGATCCATCCACTACTTTTGACACTGACCCGCAAGAGTCATTAAACTCACGTCCGCTGCCAAGTAGCTCAAGATCAATACCAATACCAACCTCCTCCAAATCACCCAACATATTAAACGAAAATAAAAGCAGTTATCCGAATTCATCTCCGTCGGATGATCTGCCTCATGACCCATACAGTTTCCAAATAAAATCCGAGTGCGGCGGAACCGATAGTGAAAGCAATGATGTAGATAATACCTTTTTGTACCCAAATATTGTTTACGAAAATTCGGATTCAGATGCGGATACAGATGCGCCCATCAAAATTGATCCAGATCCAGACGCAGCTCCCAATAAAAATTCAGATGATGGTTTATTATTGACCCCACAAAATAGTAGCTCTCCAAAGGCCCACACTTCCCGTTCGAATCTTCAACAGATTAGCGATAACGAACCCACATCCAAATCGAATCTTAATAAAAAATCACGATTAAGACGTAAAAAGGTCAAAGTTTCAACAACAACGAAAACGAATAGTAAAAGTAACATCAAGAAAGATTCCTCTGATTCGTCCGTCACCGTAGTCTTGTTAAGACCCTTCATCTGTGAAATGTGTGGACGAGGGTTTAAAACTCGGAAAACAATGCTATCCCATCACATAACTCATTCTGACCTTCGACCTCATCGTTGTTCCCGACCTGATTGTCCTGCAGCGTTCAAATCTAAAATAAGTCTGTATCGACATGAAAAGGATTTCCACTCCAACGTTAAACCATACCGCTGTCCCCAATCAAGCTGTTCCAAGTCCTTCAAAACAAAACTGTGTGTCAATCGGCATTTTGAACGAGCTCATACAGTGAGGGAACGGGTCCAATGTCCGGAGCTCAACTGTGACAAATTACTCGCGTCAAACCAGAGTTTAAAGAGCCATCTTAAACTGCAGCACGGTCACTATGGGGGAAAGGAGCGGGAGAAGCGCTGTGTCTGTGACATTTGTGGGAAACAATTTGCCTGGAATGCCCTTTTACAGGATCATATGCTCTCCCATTCTGAGGAGAGACCGTATAATTGCACCGTTGAGGGCTGCTCTAGAACATTTAAGCGAAAACGAGATATTACTACACATGTTCAAAAACGACATACCAATAATAATACAGATAGTGGTGGTGTTCCGGTGGGAGAGTAAAAAATAGCGAGCAAATTGTTTAAACACTTATACACAGTGATTCAGTAATAAAAATAAAATTGTAGCGCATCTCTTTTAAATCGATAAAGTGTCACTGTTTTTTATTATGGTACTTTTTGAATTAATTTTCCATGTTGGTCTTTCATCTTCATGCGGCTGGGAATTGTGCGCATTAGTTTAACATCCCATAATGTCATCTAATATAACTAATTTTTATGTGTCGTTCAAGTACTTGCATATATAATTTTTGTACATCGCTTTTTTATTTACTATACTTTCGTGCTTTAAAACTGCAAAATGCTCTATTGGCATGTTTTAGAACAATTCAAAATACTCTTTTAGCATAATATTATAAAGACAACTTTATTCAAACAAATAAATTGAGACCGTCCTTCACAAAGAAAAGCCCAATGTACTCAATATACGAATCAAACATTTTATAAATTTAGGCTATGATTTTTATAAGAGATGTATAAATTAATTTAAGGTATAGGGCTAAACATTAGGAACAGCTGACAGTTGAGAACAATCTCATGATGTTGACAGAATTGGACTGCATGATTTCTTCAGCACTGTCGTAAACAATATCTTTGATAAAACAGAATAATATAGTGCTTGTGATTTCATAAAATCAGGAATAAATTTAGTAATCGACATAAAAATGTACCCCGAATACTAAAATAAAAATACAAAACATTCGCTTTAAATATTTTACGAACAATCAACATTTTAACTTTTCATAGATAGTGTATTTTGTATCTATAGCTAAAAATGGAAATGGGTCATATTGAGTCTTCACTGTCGACTGTCGATATTCAGTTTCCACCCAGTAACACAGTTCAATAACAATGTGGCAATTTGCAACAAATTTTGGAGTTTTGATTCACTCCATATATGTACAATCATCGATTTTCTTTATTGATATACTTTTTCTATTTCGATTATTATTGTATTTCATTTTCATTAATATACTTACGATTAGAAATACTCCATAATTACATGCTATATATTATATATAGGTACTGAGAAGCAATTACTGCTTAGCAATTGCAATTATAACACTATTAGTGGTATATGGGGGCAATGTTAATTAGGAGTTTTTGAAAGGTGTATAATGTTCTATTTACATGGTTTTGAAAGGCGTAAACTGTTCTATTTAAGTATACTATACATGTTTTGATGTTTTTCAACAATGCAAAATATCCATTTACATATTTTGATGTTTTTTAACAATGCAAAATATCCATTTACATGTTTTTCAACAATGCAAAATGTTCTAATTTCATGTTTTTGAAAAGGTGCCAAAATTTCTAAATCCATGTTTTTGAAAAGGTGCAGAATTTTCTAATTCCATGGGTTTCAAAAGTGCAAAATGCTCTATTTAAGTGCTCTCAAGATACGTTTGAATATTTTTGTAGATATTTGATGTTGTTTTTAGCTAAAAATGAATATGGGTCATTTTGGTTCTTCACAAACGATATCGTACTTAAGTTACAACAGTTAGTACAAAGTACTAAAATTAAAGTAGCAAACTACATGCATAAGTAGTACTATGTACATAACAAGCTGTAAGGTACCTAAGATTATTAGCGCGACTTGAGACTGCGACTGCTATTTTTTGTTTTATTGATCTTACTATAATTAAGCAGCAGCCGTGTCTACTGTAATAATTACTTATGAATTTTTAATTTAAAATGAATAGTGTAAGAAATAAAGTATTCCAACACACGAGACCAAACTGGTGTTCTAAATTGTAAAAAATGCGAGGAGGCGATAGGAGAAAATACGAAAAAAAAATGAAATACTGACTGGACTGAAGTTCACTTAAATCTGAAGTACTGACTAATCTGATACTGGTAACTGGTACTATAATAACCGAAGTAAAAAGAAAGTCTAAAAATCCGGCGCTTCGCGCCGGATTTGTCGAACGTGGGCTGGCCCAAAGTAGATGCTGAGCTTCAACAAAGGCGCAAGACAATTTATGTTACGCTAAAAGATAATACAAGATTTGTGGAAGCTCCCCTACAATCAATAAGACATACCAATGTTCGTAGCATGTAGTTTAATATAGCTGAAATTTTTTTATAAATTGCACCATTCACAAATAACGTCATTATGGACAATCCCTGAATATCTGTTACGCATATAGGTAAGTACGTGACATGTAGTTAAAATAGGATGGAAACAAATTTAAAGTTAAAACTTGGGATATTAGAAACTATGGTATTTGAAGGACGTTATCATGGACGATCTCTGAACATCTATAACACATATAGGTCAGTCCGTGACATGTAGAAGAAATTTTCACGTGACATCATTTGCGCGTCACCCTTAACCTGCTTACCTTATGTGAATGCGATAACAGCTGAGTGGGGCTGTCTGAAAGAAATTTTCACGTGACGTCATTTGCGCGTCACCCCCAGCCTGCTTACCTAATGTGAATGCAACAGCAGCTGGGTGGGGGTGTCTAAAAGAAATTTTCGCCTGACGTCATTTGCGCGTCACCCCTAACCTGCTTACTTAATGTGAATGCAACAGCAGCTGGGTGGGGGTGTCTAAAAGAAATTTTCGCCTGACGTCATTTGCGCGTCACCCCTAACCTGCTTACCTAATGTGAATGCAACAGCAGCTGGGTAGGGGTGTCTAAAAGAAATTTTCACGTGACGTCATTTGCGCGTCATCCCTAGCCTGCTTTCTCAATGTTAATGCGACAGCAGCTGGGTGGGGCTGTTTAAAAGAAATTTTCGCCTAACGTCATTTGCGCGTTACCCCTACCCTGCTTACCTAATGTGAATGCAACAGCAGATGGGTGGGGGTGTTTAAAAGAAATTTTCACGTGACGTCATTCGCGCGTCAACCCTAGCCTGCTTACCTAATTTGAATGCGATAGCAGCTGGGTGGGGTGTTTAAAAGAAATTTTTACGTGACGTCATTTGCGCGTCACCCCTAGCCTGTTTACCTAATGTGAATGCGATAGCAGCTAGGTGGGGGTGTCTAAAAGAAATTTTTACGTGACGTAATTTGCGCGTCACCCTTGCATCAGACAATCAGACTACATGTCATTGCCATTGAATACTGTAGCTGAGGTTGGCTGGGGCTGGGTCTGTACTATAAGATATACTTGTATTCGCCGCGCAGAGCTTTAAAATTAAGGGGTATGTACATGAATTCTCTATTTGTTTACACGCATGATTCGCTTTTTTGGAAAGCTCACTTTTCTGAGTTTTGACAAGGGTCCAGTTAACTGTTAATTGTAAAGAAATGGACAGTCCGATCAAATTAGAAAAACAATACAGACCTGCGCGCGCGCATTTGTGATCGTTTAAAAAAAATTGAAGGTCATAGCTTGAAAGCTGTGACCTGTAGTGTACGGCCAACAGACAGACAGACAGACAGACAGACAGACAGACAGACGGACGGACATGACCATCACAAAAATCACAATAGATGCTTGCTCAGCATCTAAAAACTAAAAGTCAAGTAAGTCTTGTAAAAAGTAAAAAATCGCAACTTTTAAAAATGCTCTAGATTTCCTGTTTGTAGCGCAAAGTTTTGAAATATTTTTAAAGTGTCACTGACTGCTCTGCTACTGCTTTACTGCTAATGAAGAACGAAGCTAATGTAAAACTTCAGAATCAAAAAATAATTACATTTAATTACGGAAAATTTCAAAAAGAAGACTACCTACAGGAGCTCTATTTGTAATTACGTAGGCGCCTAACTAGTAAGTAAATTATAAAACCATAATGACAAATGTAAGTACTTTATTTAAAGTTTACAGGGAGAAATCGTTACGACTTATTTTGTTACCGATTTACGACACAAAATTCCCAGCGTATTACGAATTACGACTCAGCAACACAACTCAGCACTATATACTGACTGTTGTATTTTGTTCACAATTGTTTGTGAATATTTTGTATCTTGAGATCACAACACAATCACAATTTACATTGTTCACAATGCAGTTTAGCAGGCTAAGATTGTGACAGCGAAAGATTGTGATTGTTCACAAACCGTTCGTTAGTGACGAGTGGAAAAACATGTTTGATCTTGTTTGCTGCTATGTCATTGTGATGGGTATTGTGATGGTTCACAAGCCAGTTTTACTAGTTTGTGGTTGTGATCCCACAATCACAAACAAAATCACTATTGTGATTTGTGAACAAAATAAAACAGTACTCAGCACACAGCGACAGCGGCACAGCACAGCCAGTTATTTAGAATGTTAAAAGTACAAAATGTAAAATATGTGGTGCTTCTACATAATATAACTGATTTCATCACCAAATAATTTTCTTTTTTAGCTCGAACATACAGCATAATGTGTGCAGATCTAATTCCTGTGTGGTTTTGGTGTAAATCGTGCCAAGCCTCATTTCAAAAACTGGAAAATTTCATTGAGCACAAGAAAAACAGACATTTCATTGAATTTCAAAAACGTCAATGCATAGTTTTCGAGGAGACAAAACATCTAAAACGGCCCCAAGAGTAAGATATATTTAACTGTCATTTTCTCTATAGACCTTTTCACCTTTTCATGACCCATTATTTATCCAATATGCGTCCAATTTAGCTATTTAATTAGTTGTAAAGTTGTAAGTTGTATTCCATTCCTATATCAGTTGTGAATTACCTACTGAAAAATTGTATTTCAACCTTTTATTACAGTTTCCTTTACAAGCAGTCACACCTAAGTCAAGGCAAATGCGATCACAACCAATCTAACGAAAGTAAAGAACCATCCATAGCTGACAGTCCGTTCCCAGCTTCCGCTTCGGGCTCCGGCGGGACCGATAGTGACAGCGATGATGTAGATGATACCTTTTTGTACCCAAACGTTGTTTACGACAATTCGGATTCAGATGCAGATGCACCCATCAAAGTTGATCCAGACGCAGACCCAGGCAGAGCTCCGACTAAAAATGCAGATGATGAGTTATTGACTCCACAAAATAGCCCAAGTTCCCGGTCAAATCGCGATAACGACGAACCCACATCCAATCCAACGGATCTTACTAAAAGACGAACAAGGCGTAGAAAAGTCAAAGTTTCAACAAACACAGATAATAAGGATTCCTCTGATTCGTCCTTCGTCGAGAGACCCTTCATCTGTAAAACGTGTGGACGGGGATTTAAAACTCGGAAAACATTGCTTTCCCATCACGTTACTCATTCTGACCTTCGACCTCATCGCTGTTCCCGACCTGATTGCGATGCAGCGTTTAAGTCTAAAATGAGTCTGTATGCACATGAAAAGAATTTCCACTCCAATGTTAAACCCTACAACTGTCCCCAATCAGGTTGTTCCAAGTCCTTCAAAACAAAAAAATGTGTCAATCGACATTTTGAGCGGGCTCATACGGTGAGGGAGCGGGTCCAGTGTCCCGAGTGTGGCAAATTATTCGCTGCAAACCAGAATTTAAAAAGCCATCTTAAATTTCAGCACGGCCACAACGGGGGAAAGGAGCTGGAGAAGCGCTGTGTCTGTGAGATTTGTGGAAAGCAATTTGCCTGGAATGCCCTTTTACAGGATCATAAGCTCTCCCATTCCGAGGAAAGGCCATTCAATTGCACCGTTGAGGGCTGCTTTAAAGCATTTAAGCGATTAAAAGATGTTACTACACATGTTCAAAAACGACATGCCACTACTAATACTAATGCAGATAGTGGTGGTGTTCCGGTGGGAGAGTAAAAAATAACAAGCAAAAAGCAAAAAGCTAAACACACAGCATTTCCAAAATATTGTAATAAAAAAGCTTCCAAATTATGTAAATAGGTAGAAATAATTCAAATACTTCTTACACAGTAATTCAGTATTCAAAACAAAATTGTCACTCATCTCTTTTGAATCGACCAAGTGGCAGTGTTTTTATTTATGTTGCTAATTGAATTTTGAATTTTAATTTTCAATTTGATCTTTCATCTTCAGGGCTGGGGATTGTGTACATTTCTTTAACATCCTAAAATCTAACAAATAAATTTTATGTGTCGTTTACTTATTTGCATATTATGCATATATAATTTTTTACATCCCTTTCTGAATTACTATACGTTATAGTGCTTAACAACTGCAAAGTGTTCTATTTGAATGTTTTTGCAAAATTCAAAATTTTAGATTTTTTAAAACTACACAAAATATTCTTCTAGCATTATATGTATTCAAAAACACAAAAATTGACACTATGTTCAACACAAAGAAAAGCCCAATGTACTCAGTATACGAATCAACATTTTTCTAAATCTAAACCACGCTTTTCAGGTATAAGAGATGCATAAATTAATTTAAAGTATAGTGCTAAACATTAGGAACAATTGAGAACAATAATGATAATGATGTTGACAGAATTGGATTGATTTCTTTAGCATTGGCGTAAACAATATCTTCGATAAGACAAGACAATGATAGTGCTTATGATTTCATAAAGTCAAGAAAAACGTTTGTAATCGTACGCCGATTACTTGATTTAAAAATACAAAAATATTCGTTTTGAATATTTTTTAAAAGCACGAGCTACTCTTTTTGCATATTTTTTTAAATACAAAATATTCTTTTCACATATTTTAGGAAAAATGAACATTTTAATTGTTTATAGTTAGTGCATTTAGTATCTATAGCTAAAAATGGAAATAGGTCATATTAAGTCTTCACTGTCGACATTCAGTTTCTACCCAATAACACATTTGAATAATAATATGGCAATTTACTACCAACTTTGGGGTATTGCTTCACTGCAACCATTGATTATCTTGATTGATACTTTTTTATTTCGATTATTATTGTATCTTATTTTAAATAATATACTTACGATTAGATCTACTTCGTAGTTACATGCTATATATATAGGTACTGAGAAGCAATTACTACTTAGCAAGCAATTGCAATTATGACACTACTATTAGTATATTGGGCAACGCAAGCAAAATTAGGCTTCGATAGTCAGAGGGGGTGTACATCAGCCGAAAACACATTATACTTAAAGGTGGATAGGATATCCTACTTGTTTAAGTAGCAAACTACTTATAGGTAGTACTAGTACTATGCAACAAGTCAATCAATCAAAATAAAGTATGTACCTAAGTAATAATTTATTCCAACACATGAAAACAAACTGGTTGTAAAAAATGCGAGGCAAGGCGAAAGCGAGAAAATATGAAAAAAGCGAAATGCTGACTGGGCTAAAGTTCAATTAAATCTGAAGTACTGATTACTGATCTAAAATACTGACAACTGAAGTAAAAAGTAAAAGTCTAAAAACTAAAAAGTAAAAGTACCTACATAAAAAAATTAATTAAAAATCGTAACTTCTAAAATACTCTAGAGACTCTAGACTTCCTCTCTGTAGCGCAAAGTTTTGAAATATTTTTAAAGTGCTTAATCTTACTCTTACTTAAATAAAAATCTTCAGAAACAAAAAATAATTACAAAAGGAGCTCGATTAAATTTGTAATTACGTAGGCGCCTACTTAAGTAATTAAATTATTTAACTCAATCACAAATAATGTAAATAATTTATTCAAAGTTTACAGGGAGAAATCGTTACGACTTATTTCGTTACTGGTTGTGCCGATTTACGAGTTAGCAAAATTCACAGCTAGTAAGTAACGTATTACGACTCAGCACACAGCTGCGCTGCACAGCCAGTTATTTAGAATGTTAAAATTACAAAATTTGAAATATGTGGTGCTTCTATTTAACTGAACTCATCGCCAAATAATTTTCTTTTCCAGCTCGAACATATATACACAACAGAACATATAATGTGTGCAGACATAATTCCTGTATGGTTTTTGTGTAAATTGTGCCAAACCTCATTTCAAAAACTGGAAAATTTCATTGAGCACAAGAAACACAGACATTTCATTGAATTTCAAAATTGTCAATGTATAGTTTTCGAGGAAACAACGCATCAAAATCCGCCTCAAGAGTAAGATATATTTCACTGTTGACTGTTGACTGTCAATTTCCCTTTATACCTTTTCATCACCCATTAATCATCGTTCATCGTTACATTTTATTAAGCAATATTTTATTTTCCTTACTGAAAAATTGTATTTCCACTTTTAATTACAGTTTCCTGTATAAGCAGCCACAACTAAGTCAAGACAAATGTGATCACAACCAAACTAACCAAAGTAAAGAATCATCCATAGTTGACAGTCCGTTCCCATTTTCCGCTTCGGTGTCTATTTCAAACCCCACTGCTCAACATGTTTATAACGCAGATCCATCCACTACCTTTGACACTGACCCGCACAACTCGTTGACCTCACGTCCGCTGCCAAGTAGCTCCAGACCAATACCAACCTCCTCATCGGCCAAAAACTCCAACGAAAATGAAATCAATAATCCTAATAATAATGTTCTGCTTGATGACCCATACAGTTTCCTAATAAAATCCGAATGCGGCGGGACCGATAGCGAAAGCAATGATGCAGCTGATACCTTTTTGCACCCAAACATAGTTTATAAAAATTCGGATTCGGATACGGATACAGATGTACCCATCAAAATTGATCCAGACGCAGACCCAGGCACAGCTCCGAATAAAACTGCAGATGATGGTTTATTATTGACCCCACAAAATAGCCCAAGTTCCCGTTCGAATCCCCAAAAGATTAACGATAACGAACCCACATCTAATCCAGCAGATCTTAATAAAAAACGATTAAGGCTTAAAAAAGTCAAAGTTTCAACAAGAACAAATAATAAGGATTCCTACGATTCGTCCGTCGTCTTGAGACCCTTCATCTGTGAAATGTGCGGACAGGGGTTTAAAACTCGGAAAACAATGCTTTCCCATCACGTTACTCATTCTGACCTTCGACCTCATCGCTGTTCCCGACCGGATTGTCATGCAGCGTTCAAGTCTAAAATATGTCTGTATGCACATGAAAAGGATTTCCACTCTAATGTTAAACCCTACCACTGTCCCCAATCAGGTTGTTCCAAATCCTTCAAAACAAAAAGATATGTCAATCGACATTTTGAACGGGTTCATACGGTGAGGGAACGGGTCCAATGTCCGGAATGTGGCAAATTATTTGCTTCAAACCAGATTTTAAAGGACCATCTTAAACTGCAGCACGGTCACTTTGGGGGAAAGGAGCGGAAGAAGCGCTGTGTCTGTGACATTTGTGGGAAGCAATTCGCCGGGAATGCTCTTTTACAGGATCATATGCTTTCCCATTCCGAGGAGAGACCCCACAATTGCCCCGTTGAGGGCTGCAATAGAACATTTAAACGAAAACGAACTATTACTACACATGTTCAAAAACAGCATACCAATAATAGTAATAGTGTTGGTAGTGTTACGGTGGGAGAGTAAAAAATTAAAAATAGCCAGCAAATTTTTGCATACATACAGCATTTTCAAAATATCGTAATCTTAATTTAAATACTTATACACAGTGATTCAGTAATAAAGAAAACTGTCATCTCTTAAATAAACAAAGTGTCAGTTTTTTTAATGGTACTTTTTGAATTAATATTTTAAGTTGATCTTTCACTTGGCTGTGGCTTTTGGTTCATTCGGTTGATGACTGTGTAGGTATATAACGCATATTTCTTTAACATCCTAAAGCCTAAAATCCAATAACTTCATTTTATGTGTCGTTTTATTGCATTTATAATTTTTTACATCGCTTTCTTAATTAATGTTTAAAAGTTTGATGTAAAAAGGATGTCATCAATATCCAAGTAGATCCATTGACCCTACTCATGATATCATTTATGGACGATCCCTAACACAATTGAGTAATGTGGCAATTTACAACCGGCTTTGGGGTTGTCTTCACTGCATAATGCTGAATAATATGCACAATCATCGATTTTATTTAATTAATGATATTTCATTTATTTCGATTAATATTGTATTTCATTTTCATTAATCCACAATCCATTAAAGTCAATAGTACTGATAAATTACTTTACTGATAACTGAGGTGAAGTCGAAGTCGAAGAAGTCTGAGAAAAAGTCAGAAGTAAGTAAGTAAGTAAGTCAGATAAAAATAAAAAAAAAATAAAAAAAATAATAAAAAATAAAATATTATGATTTCTAAAATGCACTAGATTTCCTGTCTGTGGCGCAAGGCTTTGAAATTTTTTGAATAAGCCAATGCAATGTATATGTATGAATGTATATGTACTTCAATGAAGTATTATGTAGTAAAATATTCTATGTTCTAGAATATCTAGAAGTTAGAAGTTTTAGAAGTCTAGAACATCTAGAATCTATAGATGATAGAGCTCACTCGCGAAAGGTACTTATACTTAGCAACTATTTTAAGCCGCAAAACTAGTTTTAATTGTTTTAAATATTACTACTATCAACTATCAACACGAACTTCATTTAACTATAATAATTATTAGAAATATCGAATGTGTAAATATCGTAAAATGTGTAGTCTTCAGATCATTAGAAGCTACACAAAACTGACAACTGACTGACACATTTAATTAGTTTGTGAACGAGTAATCGAAAAGAAAATTACAACAAGCAAGTATTTTGTGGGATTTGTGGGATGTCTTCAAATTCCATTTTGGTATGGTTTGTTTGCAAATGTGGGTCAGCCTACCAGTCAATGACTCATTTCATTGAGCACAAGAAGGAGCAACATTTTTCAGAATTTCTAAATGTCAAATGTATATGGTTTGAGGAAGGTAAAGGTGGTCCAAATCAGAACAATAAGTAAGTCAGTCAGCCAGACATTCAACTTTTGAGATATTATTTTTGTAATTAATTCAATCACGTTCGCTTGAATTTATGGAATTAAAAAAAACTAAGTTATTAATAAAAATGATAAAATAAGTTATGAACGCTATTGCTTATAAAATTTAATTTCACGTGATGAATACTTTTAACGCAGTTATAATTCATGTCTTTATATTTTTGCTCTGAAACTGAACAGCTAACTAAAATGCGTTTTTTATTATATATTTTAGTGTCACATCCCAACCATCTCAAATTAATGGTCAAGTCAGCACAAGCAGTTTAGTCGTTAATGAATATGTACCAGTTCAAATCCCAGTTATAAAAAAAGGACCACCACCAGTACCGGTACCGGAACCAATACCGGACGGATTTGGATTTGAAAGCAACGTTGGTATTGAAAAGCGGAAGGGGCAAGAGCCGAAACCGAGTTATCCACCCGAAGTTACTACCACCTCTTTTTATGAAGACGCTTGTGACAGTTGTGACGATATAATATGTCATACCGATTCCCAGCAGCAGGACATCATACAGTTAAACCTAGACATTAAAAGTGAATGGGCAGAGACGGGAAGCAATGATAAAGATGATAGCTTTTTGCGTGTCAGCAACTCAATATTTTCTCCAGCACCCTCTAATAATAGTTCTGATTCAGAGTCCGAGGCCGACTTAATAGAATTGCAACAGCTATCCACTAACCAGGATTTTCCGACTGACAACAATACTATCTTTCATACACCCGCTCAAAATCCGGCAAAAACTATCTTTCAAAGCTTAGAAAATTCCCTTCCAAGTTCACACACAAATGGTGCCGCCGCTCCTAACGAAAATAGCACATTAAATGACAAGCAAGTTTCTAGTCTCGGTCTCGGTCTCGGTCTCACAAATGAAATCTTAGATTTAAAATATCAAGTTCTTCCAACTCCAACCAAAGTCGAAGGCGACAGCGCATCCCTCAATCGTATATCGCAATCGAAACCGGAACCGGAACCGAAATGCGAATTAATTATTTACTCCACTGATAACGACAACGAGAACGACCACTCAAGCACACATCCATCTTCGCTCAACCCTTTTGCTTTTCCTACGCAAATACGAACAATGCCACCATTGAATTTGACCCGGGCCGTATCCAGACCATCAGTAATTTCAAATTCAAATGAAAATCGATTTTGGCTGAATGCAAACAAACCATTTCCACCCGAGTTCAAATGCCCGCTCTGTCGTACACAATTTAATCGGGAGGCAGATCTCAAACTTCATATGAAAATGTGCAGCATCTACAATCAACATCAACAAAAGGAGCATCGGTTAAAAGGCAGGTCGTCCATTTCCAGGGTCAGCGCCAGTTCTAGCGCCAATTCCAGCGCCAGTTTCAGCGCCAGTTCCAGCACCAGCTCTAGTCAGTCAAGTCAACTTCCACCTCCAAGTTTACCGTTAGAAAGCCACTACAGACCACCATTTGAAACTCAGAGATATTTAATACAAAATAATCAAGTAGAAAATTTCGTCACTAATAAGGCAGCAAATTCAATGAAATGTCAGGAACCATACTGTGAGGCAATATTTCCAAATTTGATGAGTCTCCAGCAACATCAGCAACATTGCCACTCGATCTCAAATTCGGATTCCAACGTGGATCATCTTCTACAACAACAGCAACAACGGTATCCTGCCTCCTTCACTCAACAGCAGCAATTAGCAGCAGCAGCTGGGCCCTCCAAAGCTTTCCTATCAACAGCAATGCAAAATCGGAATCAGAACCAGCACCACCACCTACATCAAAGAAGACACATGTCCTCCCATATCCCAAGGGAACTGCTCCAGTGCCCCGAAAATAATTGTGGGAAGGTATTTATGTCGAACCAAAGTTTGAAAAACCATGTGAGGGAGCAGCATGGGGAAGGGAGAGAAAAAAAATTTGAGTGTAGCATGTGCAAGAAAAGGTTTTCATTTAGAGCACTTCTAAACGATCATTTACTCGTCCATTCCAACTACCGTCCCCTCCAATGCCCTTTCGATGGCTGCCCCAAAACTTTTAAGAGGAAACGAGAAGTGATTAAACATGCACGGATATGTGTCTATTCCCAGGTTAACAAAAATATGTCAATAGAACAAACTATGATAACTAATCTGTTTTAATGTGTAAGAAATGGAAAACGGGAAGAATTAATTAATTGGGTGGTATATTTAATGAGATGTTTCTACTTGTACACGTGCTGTTGATAATTATCTAATACAAAAGCTCATTTTCGAAAATAAACCATGTGTATTAATAGGGGGGAATATTGAGACAAAAATATGTAGCACAATACGCGACAGCGGAGTGAGGAATTAAATTAACAAAGTTAAGAATTTACCAAAGATAGCTGATTAATTTATTGTAAATCTACTGCACCAATTATTATTTATTTTTTAATGTATTTAAGTACGTCTTTGTGTTTCCGATATCTTTGTTGCAATAAAATTTTTAAGTTTTAAAGTTTTAACCAATCAATTTGTAATTTTTAGTACAACTATTACATAATAATTAATAGATTTTGTGATTACTCCGCAAAAGCGTGTAAGTAATGCAAGCATTCTGCAAATACTGCTACTGTACGTAACAATTTTCATGTCACACAACCTTCTATTTTTAAAATATAAAATATAACTACCAACACAGGGACATTGCCGGACGAAGGAATTTCCTTAAGGGAGCAATTTGTTTCCATACAAAAACCATTATTTTGAATTTGTTGATGGTTTTCTTTGGTAAGCCAAAATGTTGTATTTACATGTTTTCGAAAAGTAGAAAATCCTTTATTTGCATGTTTTTGAAATGTACAAAAACTTTTATTTCGCATGTTTTTGAAAAATCAAAATATTATTTTTACACATTTTTGAAAAGGTGCAGAATGTTCCATTTACATGTTTTTTGAGAATTGAAGCAGCGGGGGGCTTCCTGCGCTGGCCGCATTATACGGCCCTTGTTACCAACAGGTATAAGACCAACAAGTAGATAAAAAGCAAATTATTACAGCATATGCATTCGCAATAGTAGAGTATGCTTAAACATCTATAGGTAGCAAAAATAACCCTGCCCTGTAGGTATTTGAGTTTGAGTTTGAGTGGACTTTATTTAAGTGTCAGTTCATTCAATACAATTTATACAAATATACAAAGGTATATATTTTTAATTAAATTATATAAACAATCAAAAATCAATACGAGGGGAAAGTGGAGTTGGTAGTTGTACGCACGCTGACGGCTACTGCACTGCAGTTTGCACTTTTGCTACTTTTACTTCGAGAGGTCGAGAGAGGCTTTCTTTCCGTTATCCCGTATCTGTGTCTGCACTTTTACTTTTGCCATAAGGTTTAGACATTAAGGAATCATCCGTAAATGATGTGTGTGGATTGGGGGGGAATCCGTGGGTCTAGTCAGTCTTTTAAAGAGCCATAATAATATTTTTACTTAATGTTAATTAATAGTGATGACAAGGGTGTAGGTGGGTCCTAATAGAGTAGCAATTTGGCGAAAAACATTTACGAACTACCCTTTTTTATTGGGGCTTAAGATACTTGTTTTATGCTCCCTATTCAAGGGTTGTTTAGGCGCAAAATTCAAATTCTTCTGCTAAGTGAAACAATCAAGCAATGCTATAGAAAAAACATAGCAAAATCCAAGATACAGAGTCATACAGTACTTACTATAACCATTTAAGGCATAAGGGACAAGTGACTGAGGAGGACAGAGGGCAACGAAAATATACCAAGTTTTGTTCGAGACGTCGCGAGAAATGGGAAAAATATTAATTATTGATGTTCTTCACTTGAAACATCAAACTTCCATCAAAATCACAATAAATCAAGCGTTGAACTTCTGTTGTATGTAGCTTCTCCTTTTGACACAATAATTTCGAAAATAAAAGAGCTGATAATCAATTAAATAATTATTACACCACCGACTACCGACCATCGTCAAAGTTGAAAGTCAAAATGTTTTCAAGCCCAATTCCAGTGTGGTTTGTGTGCAAATCATGCGAAGATTCCTTCACTCTCATGTCCAGATTCATTGATCACAAGAAGGACAAACATTTTTCTGAATTTCAAAATATCAAATTCATCGTCTTCGAGGAAACAACACGGGATCAAAATGAAAATCAGGAGTAAGTCCAACAACCAATTTATGTACAGTATTATTTTCATTTTGATGTTTCATTGTGACTGATGTTATAATTTTGGCCGGCTGATATATTTCTACCTATTTACATTTAAATTCATATTAGTACTAGTTGTTTATTAAGTAATTTAACAATGCTTGTTTTAATAATGCCATATATGTTATTGCAGTCCCACTCAAGAATCAACTCAAGAATCTGAATCAAGCATTGACAAGGAGAAATTAGCATTTATTGAGTCCATACCGGTTCCCCTCCCCAAACTAAGACTTGTTAAGCGAAATTCCGAGTTGTTTCATATTGTTGATAAGGCACCGGTACCGGAACCGGAGCAGATTTATTTGCCTTCTACTACTAACCTTAGTAGCCCTTCTCATGGAGAAGACGACTTTATTGGTGGCACCCCTGTAACTGTAACGCCGACGACCCCACCACCATTTCTACCTGACTTATTACTTGATGAACAAGATGTACACCTAATGAAAACTGAGGGAGGACTTGAAAATAGTAATGAGACTGAGAAAAATAATATGACTGGTGATCTTTTTCACAGTGCCGAATTTCTCCAACACATCGATGTGGATCTAGCCACGGATCTCGGAATTCTCGATTCTAATAATGCAATAACCGAAATAGACTCAGACGCTGTTTTTGATTTCCAGGGAGGTTTGATCTTCCAGAAGAGCACTTTTGATAGAAATACAGACTCTTTGGGGAATTCTGGAGAAAATGATGATGAAGTTATTCCATATTCAACAAGCACAAGCAGCTCAATAATTAGTGTACTAGGGGATGACGGTGACAGTGACAGTGACAATGATCCCCATCTGGACCCCGCACTTCAGCCTATTACAGAATTAATTATTTACGCGGGTGAAAATCCAGATGCAGAGGCTGCTGATCCACTCCAAGAGATTAGTGCTAATACAATTCCAAACAATCTCCCACTCCCACTCAAAGTGAAGAAACTAACCAACAGCAAAACCAAACTAAATGCCAAAAATGCAAGCAATAAAAAAGCCAAAGTTACTAATACTAATAAACACATTCACAATCACAACCCGTTTGTTTTTCTTACACGATTAACATCCAAACAAATCCAAGATTTTGCATCCAGGATCCAAAATGTCAAGCGAAACCAAAACAGACCAAAGAAATTATTACCTTTGAAACCAAAACCGAAGCTAATACCAAATCCTCAGTTCTTTGGATGTAAATTTTGTTCCAAAAAATACAAACGTCAACCAAGACTCAAAATGCACATTAAAATTTGTAAAAGTCGAAACAAAACAAGCAGCAAGGCAAAACAAAAACCGAAATCCCAACCAAAGCGGCCAAGACGGAGGAAGTCCAAGTCAGCTCTTAAAGTCAAAGTAGCCAATCAACCTAAGCACAAGATTTCATCTGATCCTACTAATCCGCTGCTGGTCCCGATATCAACATTCGCACCCATGATAGCTTCCAAAATTGTACAGACGTCTGGAGGGGCTAATGTCGTTCAAAAGAGTTATATCTGCAGTATTTGCCAACAAGTTTGTTCAGGACTAACCACTCTCCGTAATCATTTTGCTACACATTCCGATTTGAGACCATTCAGTTGTGCTCAGCTAAATTGTGAGAAGGCCTTCAAGACCAGGAAGAGTCTCTACAGTCACGAAAATCAGGTACACTCTGGCACCAAGGTTTTTATTTGTCCTCAAAAAGGTTGCTCCAAATCTTTTCCAGCAAGGAAGTTGCTCATCCGGCATAGGTCATCACAGCACAGGGGAAAGATTCAAGAAGCTAGTAGAATCAACAAGAAGAAGAAGAAGTGTTTAGACAAGACACAATGTAAGACCAAGACGGAGCTTAGTTCTTCGAAAACGAAGATCTTGACAATGCCACTGCCCAAGAGACCAGCGGGGTATCCCAGGGGACTAGTTCCCGAGAGTTTCAAATGTCACATCTGCAACAGGGAATTCCCATGGAAGGCCTACCTACGAAATCATTTACGTCTAATGCATTCTACTACGAGTCAGAAGTCTCAGAAGGATAAGCATTCTAATTCTCATGGTCAGGGTGACCGATCCACCACCACTTCGACTTCATCAGCAGCGGGTAAAAGGAAGAGGAAAAGTGTTGTTCGAGTCGACGTTTGAAATATATTTGCAGTATTATTGAGTTAGAAGACGATCGAAGCCAAAAAGCTACACCAATCAACTATTATTACTGACGAATGACATAGGTATTGATCCTACCGTAATATTTCATCTACATAATTTGTTACATTTTTTTCTACTTGAGTTGGAAGTCGTAATCCTGTAAAGCGTGCTTGTAAAATGTGATTTTAAATATTTTAATCTCGAATTTTGGTGAATCGTCTTATGTACTGGTTCTGGTTCTATTGTTAGCTTTAAGTACGTGCTGTTTGCGGTTAAGGGTTCAGATTTTGTACAAAAGGAATTGTCGAAGTTATACTGTGTACTAGTACATTTTTGATGTAATGTGGTTTATTGTGAGTTTTTTTTTCGTTATAAGGTATCGTACTTGAAATAATTACCCCATTCGGGTAGGTTAGTTATAAATGTTAAAGTTATATATTTTCTAGATTAATTCTTGATTATGATGGTCGACACCGGTTTAAATAATTTGGCACATCGAAAAAATGGTTACCAGAAAACTTATCATTTGTAAAGAACTTCAGAATTTACGTACTGCGGCATTCCTGGGGTGGAATTGTGTTCTGTGGCTCAACTCAGTAATACTGAGGAATGGACTGGACTGACTTATAGTAGAAATTGTAGACTGTGCTTCACGATTCACGACGATCCCAACATCGATGTATTTTTTGTTGCTTTTATATTTGCAATTCTAAATACCACGTTTGACGTTTAGTTTGTATTTAGTTAAATCTTTAAAAATGTTTCCGACTTCTTACATCACACAACAATGATTAGTTGCTAAGTAGGTTTTGTGTTCTTCGAGGAATAATCCGGAAATTAAATATTGAAATATTTTGACACCTGATAAATCGATCGTAAGTATGGTTGTGGTAGTTATTTTATTACCACTTAATATGTTTGTTATTTTTAATTGATGAAGTATGGAACTTACTATTCATAATGAAAAAACTAATTAATTTTTTAGTTGTATAGTTTCCTTACAAATTGAGTATAATGCAAAACTTAATTACTAATCGTAAGTATAAGAAAGGATGTTCAATTAGTAGGCCAGAAGAAATAGCATTAAATATGATTGAAATTGAATGCTCTAATAATAATATCATCAACCACATTTAAGCGCTTTTAGTTTTAGTATACTGTTTCGGTAATACGTGTAGTAATATTATGCAATTGTATAGATTCTTAGGTATTTTTATATAGTTTCATTATTCATTTTGTGTGTTCTAACGATTTTACATAAAAATTCCACAAAAGCAATAAAATACAAACTGTAAAATATAAATATTATTTTAATATTGCTTTTATTGCATAATGCTTATTGCTGCTAGCAATAGCAATAACCTTTTCCAAATTAGCCAGCTTTTCAAAATCATTGATCATGTTAAAATGTTAAAGCTTCAAAGCCAGCATGTTTAAAAATCTATAGGTATGTACCTACTTATATATCTATTGGTACGGAAGTAATTTTAAAGAAATATGGTTTCGACAATAAAATTGAGGAAACGATAGAAATTGAAAGCGTTAAAATTAGAATAGTTTAAAAAATCCTTTCTACAAAATTTACAGCTTTAAAGAATTGCATTTTGAACCTGACACCTCAACGCATGAAAAACATTCTAAATGATTTCAACCTAATTCGGAATTATTCATATTTCTAGTATAAGTCTCTAGCCGTTACTAATCGTTATAATACTGATCGATTGGCGATTACTAACCACCGTATCAACACTACTCATGCCCATGCTGCTGTTACTGGCAATACTCGTGATGGTATCACTATCACTAGTACTAAACATGCTCGTACTGGTCGTACTTCTCAAGCACTTCTCATACCCGCACCATTCGTACCCATGTCACTCGTACTGGCACTGGCACTTCTCGCCCCCAGCCCACTCAAACCGGCACAAGTCGTTCCCTAACGACTTGTGTTTGAACTTGGCGTACCCTTAGCACTCCTACCCGTATTTCCCAGTATCCATACCCCTTGTTTCCTATCACTCGTACCTATTCCATTTCTATCCAGCCTGAACGTACCCCACTCATTCGTTAATACCAATATTTGCTGTAAGCTCAGCAAATACTTCGGACCAGCGGTAGAAAAATCAGGCGCGAAGCGCCGTATGTTTTAATTCTGTGGCTGTGGCTTCGTTTGGAAATATTTTCAATGCAATTTTAGCATACTGCTCCGGTATTTCAGTGTGTAGTAATAATATACACTTCTATAAACCGATATGATTTGTATATAAAAATTCTACAGGTAATAAAATAAAACTGTAAAATATAAAATTCTGTTGTAATTTGAGTATCACATAATACTTAACAATAAACTGTTACATAAACCTAATGGCAGTCATTAGTATAGTCGATAAATTTATACTAAACTTTTACCTTTTGTGAATTAAAATGCGCGTACTTTAAAACTCTCACTCTGTGCTTTAAAATCTCAATTTCTACAAGTTAAAATTTGAAGATTAAAAAAATACGTAGGCAGTGCTGATTAAATTAAAATCATGGACGTGAGTGAAAAACTACTTGAAATGTCCAAAGCACAGTCAACGCACTTTTCTGAGGATCTTGCAAAATGGGAAAAAATTGCTGACCATGTATTTCAAATGTTAGAATTTGGTTCATCCGTCAAAGTTTCCCGGGTTAAAATTGGGGGTAGTGTTGGGAAGCGGATTTGTGCCCAGGTCCAGTCCGAAACGAAACGAAGCAATCAACCAGATTTGGAGCTAATTGCTTTTGTGAGTAAAGAATGGCCCCCGTTCCACAACGTACTGGAACGCTTTGCATTTGCTCTGAATCGTTTCAAAGACCCAGTTTTCGAGTATGCTTTTGTACGGATAATGGATCACTGTGTACATTTTCGAGTCAAGGATATTTATCCGAATCAAAACATCATACAAAACGATAGCAGCGATCTGAGAGGTCATACCAGTACCAGTACCAGTAATAATTCCATTTCTGTCTGCATCCACGTAGCAATGAATCTTCTATCCCCTAATGAAGAACTAAAATTGCCCGCAGTAGAAAAAGAAGCAATTCAAATCGAGCGCTCACTCCGCCACATTTCCAAACTACCCAACATGGACCGGCGCTCCAGATTCTACACGAACAACACAGCAGAGGGAGTCATGTCCTTTGTAGCGAGTCAAAGTTCATTTGTTCAACATGTGATTCGACTCGGGAAGTTGTGGAATAACCAAGTTGTGTGGGAGGATAGCTCAGAAAAATTGTACAAGAGATCAACTATTATCGAACTAGTGGCGGTCTGGGCAGGAACCAAAGAGGAGGGCGATGCAAGACAAACTGAGAGAGAAGCAAATATTCTGACAGCATTTCGAATATTTTTGATACAATTCATTGATTTTGACCGAAAAATGTTTGTTTTCTTCCCGTTCCAAGAGTATACTAACATCAACGTCTTTTACGAGGTAGGTGTTCGAGTTTGAAACAAAACAATTAATTAGTTACTAATTAATTACTTATTTAATGGGTTCGTGAAATCGTCGCACCCGTAAAAGTCGTCCCCACATTACTCACCCCCACATTACTCGCACCCCCATTACTCAAACCTACAATACTCGCACCCAGGTATTAGTCACCCCCTCGCAACTCGCCCCCGTGCATTACTTGCACCCGTACCCGTATTACTCAAAATTGTAGGTCAAATATTTGTGTGGGCGAATATGACGGGTGCGAGAAATGCAAGGGTGCGAGTTGCGAGAAGATAACTAATACCTGGGTGAGAGTAATGTGGGGGCGAATATGATGTTCGAGTAACGCACGGGTGCGAGTTGTGAGAGGATGGCTAATACCTTGGCGTAAGTAATGTGGGGGCGAATATGACGGGTGCAAGTAACGCATGGGTGCGAGTTGCGAGGGGATGACTAATACCTGGGCGTAAGTAATGTGGGTGAGAGTAATGTGGGTGAGAGTAATGTGGGGGCGAATATGATGGGTGCGACTAACGCATGGGTGCGAGTTGCGAGGGGATGACTAATACCTGGGCGTAAGTAATTTGGGGGCGAGAGATGGTGAGGCGATTTTCACGAGTGCGACTAATGGCGGTGCCATTTAATTAGTAGATATTTATAATTTTTGTCTACAGAGACACATTAATTTTCAAAAAAAAATTACAACCTATGTAATTCTATAACAGACACACTCTAAGAAGACGACAACAGTACAGGAGCAAGCCCTGATTTTGGACCCTGTCAATCCCTTCCTGAACTATGCACCAAAATTTACAAGTGAAATGAGGCGGGCTTTTCAAGTTCATGCGGAAAGTACACTTGATGGCCTTAACAAATGTAGTGGATTTCAAAAGTATTCTGCTGCTGGACTTGAATGCAATATTGAAAGATATTTTGGACTTTAAGAGATTTAAAAAATATTATTTAACTATGGAATAGTGTCTAATTTTTTTAATACTTTAGAAATAGAAACTTTTTACAAAGGATGTTACGAACTGGAGCTGGTTGTTACGAAGAGATACGAGTGAAGAATTATTTAAGATTTATTGTTTAATTTGAATAATTTATAATCAACAATTTATTGACTAAATTTATAATGAGTAGTGAATTTTGATGTAAAATCTGATGAACTGTAATGATGAAGCATAGGGAAGGAGGAAATATCAGTGAATGATAGATTGAATGACTGATTGAACGACAGATCTCATTGATATTTGGAGGATGACGGATGTCACTGATATTCCTCCGACCTGAGATTCTCTAATATTGTGAAAATAATGATAAAAGTGAAAAATATTGAATAAACGAATAGTTTATATTTTTATGTTAATATTACAACGACGTGTAATATTGATTGAACCGAAAATTACTTCAGTGGCGACAACGATAATTTATGGTCGCTAACAAAGGACATGCACAGTATATACGCTGCATGAACGATATGACTACCGTCCCGTTTATTTTCCTAAACAGGCATACTCAGGGCCGGACGAAGGAATTGCTTTGAGGCAGCAATTTTATTTCATACAAAAACCACTACATTTTGAATTTTATTGATGGGTTTCTTTGGTAAATCAAAAGGTTGTATTTAGGTACATGTTTTAGAAAAGTGCAAAATGTTCTTTTTACTTGATTTAGAAAAGTGCAAAATGTTTTATTTACACGCTTTTGAAATGTACAACATTTTTTATTTGCATGTTTTAGAAAAGTGCAAAATGTTCTTTTTACTTGATGCAGAAAAGTGCAAAATGTTCTACTTACATGTTTTGAGGAAAGTGGACAATGTTTTATTTCCATGTTTCTGAAATGTACAAAAACATTTATTTTGTATGTTTTAGAAAAGTCAAAATATTATGTCTAAATATTTTTGAAAACTGCAAAATGTTCCAGATACATATGCTTTTTGAAAATTCAAGCAGCGGGGGCTGCCTGCCCTGGTCCTATTATCCAGCCCTGATATTTGCATAAGTGGGTATACTTAATTGAAATTCTTGAGCTGATTTAGATTTATAATGAGGCCCAGCCATATTGCTTCTAATTAATTATAAATTCGCATAAATCATTAAGTCATAGCGTATGCAAATACATGAGTCACATGGGATTACAACTCTGCAAGAAAAAAAAACATTGTAATAAATTACGCAAAATCTCGCGCGTCTTTGTCTCCGTCTCTTTTCTTTCTTGAGCTGTGTGGGATGAATAATAAATTTTTAGTAGAATCTGAAACGCGTGTAAGAGAAGAGATAGTGTAATGTTATTTATTATGTTCTACAGATACGGCTATTTTAATCTTTAATACACACGTGTGTAATGTGATACACTATATTCTGTATGTACAGATTAAACAATAAATCTTTATGCGCGCATACGGCATGTATTTTTTATTTTAAACATTTTGAAGGATCAGAAAGTAGTGTACTTATGTATATCGTGACGTGTGTGAAGAACGGAAAAGACCCATATCCAATTTAAGCTACAATCAAAATGAACTATGTAATAAAAACAAAATCAGAAACATGCGTAAAATGTTAATTAGGAGTTTTTAAAAAACGTAAAATATTTTATTTACATGTTTTCGAAAAATTGCAAAATCTTCTAATTCTATGTTTTCGAAAAAGTGTAAAATGTTCTAATTCCATGTTTTCAAAAAGGTGCAAAATGTTCTAATTTCATGTGTTTGAAAAGTGTAAAACCGTCTAATTCCATGTTTCCGAAAAGGTGCAAAATGTTCTAATTCCATGTGTTTGAAAAGGTGCAAAATGTTCTAATTCCATGTTTTCGAAAAGGTGCAAAATGTTCTAATTCCATGTTTCCGAAAAGGTGCAAAATGTTCTAATTCCATGTGTTTGAAAAGGTGAAAAATGTTCTAATTCCATGTTTTCGAAAAGGTGCAAAATGTTCTAATTCCATGTTTCCGAAAAGGTGCAAAATGTTCTAATTCCATGTGTTTGAAAAGGTGCAAAATGTTCTAATTCCATGTTTCCGAAAAGGTGCAAAATGTTCTAATTCCATGTTTTCTAAAAGGTGTAAAATGTTCTATTTACATGCTCTCAAGACATATTTGCATATTTTTGTAGAAAGTGGATATTGTTTTTAGCTAAAAATGGATATGGGTGATTTTGGTTCTTCACAGACGATATATATATGTCAAAGCATTACTTCGCCAGTGCCTCAACTTACAACAGTAGTACACAGTCCAGGTCTACCCAAGTTATTTAATCCTTTTTTAATACATTTTCTTTTTTCGGGATAGTTTTGCATCACGTGGATGATTTCCCTCATCCTCGTTCAAAAAGTAGTAATAGTAATTTCTTATATAAAAAAAATATACAAATTCCCTCCCTTTCATCTTAATGGAATTTTTATTCAAGGAATATGAAGGAAAATAATCTGCGTAATCTGGAAAGAATTATTTTCACGGTCTTTTCAACTCGTATACTTTCCTGTCTTTCTAAGTAGTTAGTTCTGTAGCTGTAGCTTCAGCTTTTAAGCGTATTACTCACTGCTCCCATACTCCCATCCCACCAGCTTAATATGAAAGCACTGAATTGTGTTGTAGTAGTGTTCTGTGTACTTGCAGGCCCGGACGAAGGAATTGGTTTTATGAAGCAATTTGTTTCCATACGAAAACCACGATTTTGATTTTATTCATGGTTTTCTTTCGTAGAGCAAAATGTTGTATTTACATGTTTTAGAAAAGTGAAAAATGTTCTATTTACATTTTCTGATAAAAGTGAAAAATGTTTTATTTGCATGTTTTTGAAATGTACGAAAAAATTTATTTGTATGTTTTTGAAATGTACAAAAAACTGTTATTTGCATGTTTTTGAAATGTATAAAAAAATTTTTTTGCATGTTTTTGAAATGTACGAAAAAATTTATTTTCATGCATCGCATGAAAAGTCAAAATATTCCTTTTACATAGTTTTGAAAACTGCAAAATGCTCTAGCTCTACTTAAATGTGTTTTTGAAAATTTAAGCAGCGAGGGCTGCCTGGACTGCCCGGCCCTGTGTACTTTTACTCATCTGGAGCCTGGACGACGAGAGCTGTGGATTGTAGGAAGGATCATCCACAAATGACGTCATTCCTAGGGTCAATGGGTCTAATTGGGTGTTAGTGACATCTTGTTACATATAGCAATTTACGATATGTTTAAGCTGATAACTGGGACTGGGGCATAAGGTACTAAAAATTGGAATTTTTGATGACGTCATTTGTGGAAAATTCCTCCCATATGTGATGATACATGTGAAAGTGCTTCAAGATATTATATTACTTTATAGCTATATAATATGTAGCAGGTAGCAGGGAAGTGAAGGAATATAGAAATGCATAGTAAAGGCATTGCGCTTTAAGCGAAACGAGAACCACAACAGCCTTTTCATGTGCCGCTAAAGACTGTAGCCTACAGTCGTACATCAGTCAGAGACGAGCGAAGAAAGCAGTGTGTAAGAACCTATGTAAATAAGTGCCTTTAAGTTTAAGGAAGTTCTTTATCGTTAGTTGAAGAGTGTAAAGCTGGCATTTTTTAGCAGACATCCACATGAGCAAAGCTTCAAAGCGTTCACTGTAGCATAAAGTGATGAGGGAAAGAGATGATAATTTTAATGATTGTTTTTTGATGGGAAGCAGCCGTGTAGAACTGTTTTTGATCTTTTGTAAAAGTCAATGTTATTAACAATGTTTTAAAGTAATGCAGATTTGGTAAAAGTAATGCAAAATGTTTTTAACATTTGCAAAAACATGTTTTTGAATTTGTAGATTCCCGCGATAATCAAAATTTTGAAAGTCCGCAAACTGTGCAGACTATTTAACTCGTTTTTTAAAGAGCTCAACGCCATTATTTTTGCGCCTTGCCTTATCAGAATCAGAGCTGAACAAAGCAATTGGTTTTAGGCAGGAATTTGTTTCATTAAAAAAACCACTATTTTTGTTTTAATGATGGTTTTCTTTGGTAAAGCAAAATGTTGTATTTACATGCCTTTGAAAAGTGCAAATTATTCAATTTTTATGTCTTTAAAAAGTGCAAATTATTCCATTTACATGTCTTTGGAAAGTGCAAAATGTTGTATTTAAATGTTTTGAAAAGTGGAAAATGTCTTATTACCATGTTTTTGAAAGTACAAAAAAATACATTTCGCATGTTTTTTGAAAAGCCAAAATACTTGTTTTAACATGTTTTTGAAAACCGCAAAATGTTCTATTTAAATGTTTTTTAAAAATTTAAGCAGCGGGGGCTACCTGCGCTCGCCGCATTATCCGGCCTCCCTTGTTATGATGGGTTAAAAAGCATTATTACTCATTTGTTGTGTAAGTGGAAATTGAAATATTTGCTGGTTTTTTGAAAGTGCAAATTATTAATTACTCATTTTAGATGCTAAAAAATATACTTTATGTAATCATTTTAGAAACTGCCAGGTGATCTATTTACTCATATTTGAATACATGCTATTAATATCCCAACAAAGCCTATAATTATTTGTCCCCTGACTTCTATAGCAGATTCCTATATTATTATTGGAAATAAGGTAGTATGTAGCTATATAGTAAGTAGTAAGTATTGTCAATATCTTATTTTACTACTTCAGCCCCACCATCGTCAAAAACTAAACAGGTATACAGAAGAAAATTGTCCTTGATTTTCGTTCAAAATTGGAAAGCCCTTTCAGTACTTACATTATACTACACATTTAGCTTCATCTCTGTCATATTTGTTTTCTTTTTGACGGGTGCCGTGTAGCTGCTTTCGCTTTCTGTCTCCTTGCCTCGTGTCCATGCTATAGCATCTAACCAAGTTGATAGGTGGGAATTAAAATATAATCTAAAACACGGAATTTTCTGATGAGTACGTGTGTCTGGGACTGGAATGGGAATGCCTTATATCCCATACAGTACAAAGTGTAACTGCTACACACCTCGCATTAAACAAAACCATATCGTCTGTGAAGAACCAAAATTACCCATATCCAATTTAAGCTAGAATCAAAATGAGCTATGTCATAAAAACATAAAAAATGAAAAATGACAAACATGCGTCAAATTTTAATTACATGTTTTTAAAAAGCGTAAAATGCTCCATTTGCATGTTTTTAAAAAGCGTAAAATGCTCCATTTGCATGTTTTTGAAAAGTGTAAAATGTTCTATTTGTATGTTTTTGAAAAGTGTAAAATGTTCTATTTGTATGTTTTTGAAAAGTGTAAAATGTTCTATTTGTATGTTTTTGAAAAGTGTAAAATGTTCTATTTGTATGTTTTTGAAAAGTGTAAAATGTTCTATTTGTATGTTTTTGAAAAGTGTGAAATGTTCTATTTGCATGTTTTTAAAAAGTGCAAAATGTTATTTTTGTATGTTTTGAAAAGTGTAAAATTTTCTATTTACATGTTGTTTAAAAGTAAAAAACATTCTATTTAAATGCTTTCAAGCCGTGTTTCAATATTTGTGTAGATGTTGATATTGTTGTTTAGCTAAAAATGGATGTGGGGCATTTTGGTTCTTCACAGACGGTATCTTTATAAATGACGCTCTTGTATGTGTGTGTGCATAATTTGTGCGTTGCCCCTTACTCCGTACAAGGAAGTACAGCGCTGTAGCTAGATGCGATTTTTAGAGAATTCCCCACGGGGAAATAAACAAGAGCAACAACAGTAAAAACAACGAGAAGAATATTATTAATGATGTAAACAGCGTACCCTATATTTTGGGATATTTTGCACTTACAGTATAAATGATGACTAATACCCGAGGCATTTCCCGTACTGTGACTCTACGGAACTACCTACGCAGCTTCTTATTACTCTGTAAAAGCGTGTGAACTGTCTCCAATATAACACATTACTTGTGAGAGTTTCAATTTTCGAAATTGCAAGTTTGCTGTTTGCATCAAGACAAATATTTGTAAATTATTTTGAATTTTCCTCCGATATATATTTCCCTAATAATAGGGACGAGTTTGGCAAATTGGAGTCACAACTTATTTCCCTGGTGGACCCTTTGTCTTCTTTGTGTTGCGAGGAACAAGATGCAAATACTATTTGGTTCTAGTGTCTCTTAAGCAACACACTGTAGAATTGGCTGGCGCTGGAGCTATGAAACTGCAAAGCCACGGCAACAAGGTCATATGTCATCAGCCCAGCCGCCGAGTCAGTTTTATTAGGGATTGTCCACAAAAGACGCCATGAAAAAATCCTTATTTTCTCTATAACAATGTACCATTTCAAAAACATGTTAATGAAATATTTTGCACTTTTATCAAAACATGTAAATAGAACATTTTGCACTTTTCTGAATCAAGTAAAAAGAACAATTTGTCACTTTTCTAAAACATGTAAATGAAGCATTTTGCACATTTCAAAAACATGTTAATGAAGCATTTTGCACTTTTCAAAAACACGTACTTAGAACATTTTACACTTTTTAAAAACTTACAAATATTTTTTTAACACTTTTTTAAAACACTTAAATAAATATTTTAAGCATCTAAATGCAACTGCAAAACAAAATGGTAACAACAATTTTACACATTTCACAAAACAAGTTATTAGGTCATTTTGAACTTTAAAAAAACGTGTAAATAGAACATTTTGAACATTTAAAACAATTGTTTTATTAGGGATCGTCCACAAATGGTGTTATCAAAAAATCCTTATTTTTATGCCCCTATAGGACCCTGTCATCAGCTCAAGCACTCCGTAAATGGCTATCTTAAACATGGGGTGTCATCAGTAGCCAATTAGATAACGGGTATTGACGCGTAGTCACGACGTAATTTGTGGACGATTCCTTACGTGGAATATAAAGCGCAAATTTGAAAATTTGGATTTGAATGCTTCCAGCGTCTAGTGTCTTCAGTTCTACAGTTTTAGAGCCCAGATAGGTAGTTACAGCGTTTGAGTTTATTTCCAAGAAAATACTGAAAATAAGTAGGATTTAATCTTGTCCTTGTTTGGTGTATGATTTAGTTACACGAACGCCAACTTTTGTTGTTTTCACTCCCACCCTTCCCACGTTTATTTATGCTTTGTATTCCGGAGGTAAATTCACATGTCTGTCTGTCATCCGTTTCATCTATATATTTTTGCAGAATATTACTCACTTTAGTTTCTGCCCTGAATTCCTGAATGTGTAAACATTTTCGTAACGTCAAACGTAGGGCTTCTTGCTATTCTTCTGTCAATTTGACAGTGCACCACACGATCCCAAGTACGAGCTGTACTTAACCAGAATTCAATTTTACTATAAGTTATGTGAATTTCAACAAAGTATTTTGTGGTGTTTGTAGAATGTCATTTTGTTGAGCGTTACGTCAATGTTAGTCATCCTTTCATAACTGCGCATACTTTACATTTCCGCATGTAGATATTATGTTGATAGACGATTTGGTTCTAAACTCCATATAGCTGTAATGTACAACGTTTCCATAATACGTATATCACCATTAATATTTGTACGGCCTTATAGTGTCAGGTACAGGTGTGGGATCGTCCATAAATGATGTCGTCTCAACAGGGCTGGGCGAAAGAATTGCTTTTAGGCAGTAATTTGCTTCCATACAAAAACCACCATTTTGATTTTATTGATGGTTTTCTATAGTAAGGCAAACTTATTTGACTCAGAAAAGTGCTCAATGTTCTATTTACATGTTTTGAGAAAAGTGCTAAATCTTTTATTTGCATGTTTTTGAAATGTCAAAAAAATTTCATTTCCATGTTTTTGAAAAGTCCAAAATGTTCCATTAATACATGTTTTCTGTAAATTCAAGCAGCGGGGCTGGCCCCATTTTCCGTCCCTGCGACTCAAGGGTTTGGTGGATTTTAGTTAGGAATTGATGACACGCCCGGTTCCGTTTAAAAAGTGCTGTTTACGGAATATTCAAGCGATTTTATGGGGGTATAGAGGGAGGGGTAAAAAAAGGGCAATGTGGGTGACATTAATTGTGGACGATCCCTAAGGATAGATTAAATTTGGATTAAAATGACGGCTTTTTAATTTAATTCATTACATTGTGTAGGTTTCAAACAAACAATATATTTTTGGTCTCTATGTTTATATTCCACTTTCGACATCGACTTGGTGACTTGGCGTCTGGCATCTCTCATACATACTGTTCGTTAATGAAAGTGCTGTGTAAGCTTCTTTGCTTTTTTTTTGAGTCTTTAGACATGGAAATAGGTAAATAAATTAATCCCCTTTCTTGTAATAACGCAACATTTCATCACAAAAGGAAGGGACACTTTTATATGAAATGATAATGGAAGTGTCTTGTATTTAGAGGACGAGTGCCAATTATTTCACTATTTTGACTGTCATATCCACTGTTGTAAAACGTTGTTCTGTCAATATCAGTATCGGTCCTGCCCATTGTACTCTTACTCCTTTGTACATAATTGAAACGGACGTTCAGATAGGGTCGTAAGTATAAGCATGTTGTAAGCGCATCTCAATTTCCTGGACTTATTTTAAACCTACATATATAGAGAACTGACAAACATAGAGGGGAATGGTTTCACATGGTACGCGTCAAATTCAAAAAGATTCGCTCAAAAAAATTAAACTACTCTTGAAAAGCACATATCCAAAGTAACTTGATTGCACTTTGAGTTGTTTGGTCGCAGCGTGGCCCGCCAAAGTTTCCAAAAATCAAAAATTTGAAATTTTAGCATATTTTAGAGAAATACGTTTTTTTATAATGATCAGACTATATTTGATTACATTTATTTCAGGATTTTTGAAAATTTACATCTTTCAAAAATATGTAAATAGAACATTCCGTACTTTTCAAAAACCTGGCAAATAAAACAATTTGCGCTTTTCAAATGTAAATGAAAGGTGAGCTTTGCGAAATTCCACTAGAGGTAGCTCCAAATACTTTCATTAATTGCATGGGAAAAAATGACACCATTAAGTATTTAGGAGTTACGTTTTCTGACGAAATAGTTTTTGATGAAGTTAAGTGTGCCGAAAAATTCAACAACAAAATTGAGAAGTTAGTATCAACCCCTATGCTTAGGCAAGACCAGAAATTAAAAGTTTTGAAAGACTACCTTTGGCCAACCCTAATTTATCAATTTCAAAATGCGCCGCTAAGAAAACTTTCTACGAAATTTCTTGACGCAATTGACAAAATAATTCGAAGTGCTACTAAAGAAATGATAATGCTTCCATCTAGTACTCCAAATAACATGTTGTATTCTAGCCCTAAGGTTAAAGGATTATGACTTATAAGAGCTAAGTGGGAAGCAGGCTTACAGAATTTTAATGCAACCCTAATCCTGTCAGCATCGAAGCATCTTTTAATTCAAGAGGTTAGAGATTTGGAAGTTGAACGAACAAAATGTCTGGATTTCTTAAACATCCCTGATGATGTTAGAGACAGAATGGAAACCATTCGTGGTAAAAAAAGTAAATTTCTTCGTGACCATTTGCGGTTACTTGAATATGAGCATTGGTGCAAACTTCCGCAGAAAGGCCAGGGTGTTATTCAGTTTAAAGCATGTCCTTATGCGAATAAATGGATTCATTCTAAAAATGGGCTTTCTTCTTCCGAATGGGTCAATGCAGTTAAAATGGTGGGAAATGTTATGCCCGTCAATGCCATCCCAAGACCTGATCAAGGATCATTCCGCTGCCGCCACGGTTGCAGTGAGTCAGAAACACTAGGTCATATCCTTGGATCTTGTCCCCGGGGGGAATTGATACGTAATAATAGACACCATGCTGTAAGGCGCTTACTTGCTGAAGCCATGGTCAAACTAGGTTGGAAGGTTCTGCAAGAAGCGGAGTGCATTGGAAATGGCTCGAAAAGGGTGGATATTATAGCCTACAATCAAGATTCGCGAAAAGGATTTATTCTTGATCCTACAGTAAGAATGGAACAAAATGACGAAAATCAAGCAGAATCAGTGAATCAGGAGAAAAAATCTCATTATGAACCATGTATTCCGTATTTTCAACAGAAATTAGGCCTTGACGATATCCAGGTCATTGGGCTTTACGTCGGTGCTAGAGGCACAATTTCACAGTTCTTTGTGGACTTCCTGAAGTCTCAGTGTTTACCAGTGACGCTTATTGAAGATATTGTAACGTCAGTCCTAAAGAAATCGGTGCAAATTTGTGTTCATCACCTGTTTTCTACAAGCATTACCTAATTTTTTCTATTTAAAGTTTAAACAATCATAAATCACATTATTATGTATACCAAAAGTTTGTTCCGTATACTGAGTCTTTTGGCTATCCTCATTGGAGGACAGTGTCAAGTTTATTTTTGAATAAAGTTGTCTATATATACCATTTTATACATTTAAAAAAATCTAAATGGAATATTTTGCACTTTTCAAAAAAATGTGAATAGCACATTTTGCATTTTTCAAAAACGTGTAAATAGAACATTTTGCAATTTTCAAAAAAATATAAATGGAACAATTTGCAATTTTCAAAAACTCGTTATTTGAAAATTTTACATTTAAAAAAAAATGTAAAAAAGAATATTTATGACATTTTATAAAACACGTTATAAATTTTTTAAGCATCTAAATTGCAAACGTAAATCAATGAAAACAGAAAATTTTGCACATTTAAAAAAAAAACATGTAATTTTATTAGAAAATTTGAACTTGTTATGAACTTGTATTTAACAATTTAACATAGATTTTTACATATTGCTCATCCAACGAATCCACTATTTTTTTAATGGCATATATCTTTAATTCTATTTATTCTATAGCTTTGTATATATATATGGATCATTTTGTTTCTTTACATTAAAAACTAAAAATTCCAATTTATCAAGAATCTAAAATATTTCTTTCTGATTTCTTGAAAACCCTTTGGGCCTTTATGTATTGTAGTGCATAGTCATTTACATTAGGCTAAAAAACCCTTTAGCGTTGAGTGTACAGATTTTTATAACATTTTTGGCTCCATTTTTTACAGTCTGTTAATAGGGATGATCCATAAATGATTTCACTCAAATTATGAATCTTTTAGGACCTATTTACCCACCCCCATGTCATCGCCTTAACGTTCCGTAAAAGGTTCCGGCTACAGATATTTGGGGCGGTGCGGTTTGTCATCATCAGTACCTGACTAGACCCACTCACCCTACGGTCTACCGATGACACCATTTATGGACGATCCCATACAAGAAAACACTATACGCTTATGACACAATAATGGATCAAACTAACCGTATACATACGGTTCATTCTTCATTCATGGTGTATAGCTCTAATTATGTATACAGAACGTCTTTGCTTGGATTTGGCGTTGGCTTCTGTTAGAAATTACAAATAAGAAAAAAAAATCTTCTCAAAAAAAAAATTTGGGATGTGACTTTGGGACGTACATGCAGCGTAGCTGGCTGCATTAGGGATCGTCAAGAAATGACGTCACGTGCAGGGTCAATGCTTAGATTTGCATACTGGTCACATCCCACCTTAAAAATAGCCATTTACTTTGTGGATAAGCTGATGACAGGGGGACACAGTGTGCTAAAGAAATAGGGATTATTTATACGACACCATTTATGGACAACCCCTTAATGCTTTTTACGTGGGTCCCGACGTCCCGACCTCATCCTCTTCAAGTCTTGAGCACAAAAAAGAAGGAAAAAAGAAGTATAAAAAGAAAAGGAGGAGAAGACGGAGGACGGATAAAAAAAATTGAGTGAAAAGCTCAAGTTGGAGGAAGATGAAATGAGTGTTTTGCTTATTATAAAATGTTAAAGGCTGTTGGATGCTGGAACTGGAACTGAAACTGCATGGAAAATGGAAACGAGGATGAGATGAGTGTGGGATGAGGATCTGTGAAGGATAAGCGGGACGTGATGTGAATGATGTTAGATTCCTACGGGAGTAGAGGGAACGGGAGAAGGCCGGACGACAGTCGTTGTCGTTGCATGGGGCGAACTAGCAAGCGGATGGTATGGGATTTAAACCCGGGTAGTCTCCACATTACATTTAGTTTCTCGCACACACTCCCCACGGAAAGAAGCCTCGCAAAAAGTGGTACTGGTAACGGGACGGTAACTGGCAATTGGCAATTGGCAACATACTCTGTGGCATATAAACTGGCCACTATACAGAATACAGTAAATCGACTTTTAGGTCTGTCATATAATTAAATCTCACAATTTCTTTTCACAATTTAGTTTTCTTTTGTGTAAACTTGAAAAAGTGCTACGTGAACGTTTTACAAATTTACACAGTTCATTCAAAATAGCAGCAGATTTTTGATACTGTGAATAAAAATGTGCCGGATTTTTCCCACGTTTCCCACGTTTTTGGTTGGTTAACTAAACATTAATTCTGCAGTTTGTATAGAATCTGGGAAAGAGGGACCGGTATCGGTACCGGTACTGGCACCGGAACCGGAAGAGGAAAGTGCAGGCTTGGAAAATATGACGAGCTTTCTTCCACGTTTTATTTTAGTGAGACATAGGACAAAGATGTCAAGTTCAAGAAAGTTATAAGCAAGAAGAAAAGATCCCGACAAAAGAGAGGATTGTTTTGTGAACGTAATTCAAAGTGTGTGTAGTCGTGACTGGTAATTAGTGTAATTTTTTGTGGGACTTTTGTCTGCTGTGCAAAGTTGGGAGGGTGTGTGACATGGGAATGGTATTTTAGTTGTAGTGCAGTTGAAACGTGGAGTGAATTGTGATTTAAAGGAACCTGTTGAAGATATGCAATGGATGTGACTTTTGGTTTGTTGAAATTGTGAATACAAAGCTGTGCATGTCTTTTCCGTTTTCGTTTTCTGCGGTGGTTATAAATGGTACGCGGTAACTGTTGGTTTTGGTAATGGTGCTGGTGCTGGTATTAGTGTGCTACTGGTAATTAGTAGAAGTTCGTGAGAGTTTTAGAAATCTAGGAGGGAAAGGATTGTTGGGGTATTGTACACAATGTTTTTTAAAAGGGTGTTTAGTTTAAATTGTTTTTTGTTGTAAATTAGTTTGTTACGATGTTAGGAATTATTTTAGGATCAGTGCAAGTTTTGAAATATTTCCACCTGAATTTTAGCAATGTTTGTTTAGAAATATACCCAATATCCCTACTGAACATAAATATCGTGTGTGAAGAATAAAACAGACCAATACGTCCATATTTAGCTAAATACATAATGTTCACAATCTAAAAGAAAAAATATTGTGAGGATAAAAGCAAGGAAATCGAACATTTTTGGAATAATTTCTAGAAACGTGTATAATATTATTATTAGATTTCGGTTTTGTTTTCGGTTACGATATAAGACGTTTACGATAAAATTGAATTTTATATAACGTGTAAATACAACATTTTGGTACGTTTGAAAAATATGCAAATGGAATATTTTGCGCTTTCTTTATAAACATGTAAGCAGAAAATTTTACTGATTTACATATGTAAATGAAACATTTTGAAAATTTCAAAAACATGCTATTGAATTATTTTGTAAACAAAAACACGCTAATGAAACATTTGGCGCTTTTTAAAAACAAGCAAAAGAAACACTTTTGTACTTTTTAAAAACATGCAAACGGAACATTTTGAACTTTTTAAAAACATGCAAATGGAACGTTTTGGACTTTAAAAAAAATCATGCAAATAAGAAAATTTGCAATTTTCAAAAACGTTTAAATGAAAAATTTTGTACTTTTTAAAAACATGTGAATGGAACATTTTGCACCTTTAAAAAAAATGTAAGTGAAACATTTTGGACTTTTAAAAAAACATGCAAATATGAAAATTTGCAGTTTGCAAAAACATTTAAATGGGACATTTCTATGTGTTTGTAAAATAGTAACTAACAATTTTACAATCTTATTTTATGTTTTTTTGACATGTCATTTTAATTGCAAATTAAAAATTGGAAATTGAAAATTTTTTGAAGCAAGCTTCAATCTAAAAAGATTGAAGTGAATTCCCTTGAATTTAAAATTTCCAAATTTTATTCTTTGATTATTTTTATTTACCCCTTCGAAACTTTCAAAAAAGTATATTTAGCACATCTGTATTACTCTTGTTTAAATCTAATATATTATGTATATCAAGTTCAACGCCGTAAAAGTAATTATAAACACGATTGCTATTTCGATGATAACAATGCCTTTACCTTACAATCACGCAACGCTTACAGCTGACAGCCTTTTAGGCTGTAGGAGATTAGAAATGCTTTGTTGCTATAGTCGTAGAGTATTAAAAGTTTCTTTTTTCTAATAATCATACGCAACAAATTAATAAAAATAAAAGTATTCAGGGCAAAGGTAGACAGCTCTTACATGTTAATTTGCAAAATCAAATAACTACCAGTACCAGTACCAGTACTAGTACCGACTGCCTACTACCTGCTGTCACCACAGCAAAAATTTCAATTCCAAAAATACAAAATTCTGAAATCTTTCAGTTTTATTTCCAGAAATGTTTTTTTAAAAGTGAAACCTAATTGGTTCGCCCTTGTTGCCTGGAGCCATATAGAAAGTAAATAAAAACAAAAAGAAGAAGATGAAGACAGATTCTGTTACAGTTTACAGTGAGACATGCGTCAAGTCAAATCCAAAGTATTTCAAAATTCAAAGGAAATGTCCGTGATGCGTGTACGTCTACGATATTGAACATAGTGAATAGCCCCAATTAAAGGGAATGATATATTCTCGTTCTCGTTGAAGTTGAAGAATGAAAGAAAAATCCGTTCGGTTTATTTTACCTTAAAGTCTAAAACTGTCAAAGCATAATATATTATGACATGTAATTTTAGGTACTTTTGGTTTTGACCATTTTAATTATCGTTAGAAAAAATTGTGACAAAATGTGACTTTCTAAAATTTTAAAATTCTGTATTTGCACTATTTAAAAAATGCAAAATAGACTACTTTACAGCATTTTAAAATTTCAGAATGGACTATTTAATACACATTGTTAAAATTTCAAATTGCAAAACAGACTATTTACGCTGATTAGAAATTCATAAATGGGCTGCCTACACGTTTTTAAAAGGTCAAAATGTACTGTTTACACCTTTTTAAAATAGCTAAAATTAGCTATTTACTCATTTTTAAAATTGCAAAACGGTCTATTTACACCTTTTTAAAACATGCAAAATGGACTAATTACATATTTTTAAAAATTACGAAACAATCTATTTACACATTTTCAAAATTACGAAATGAACTAATTACACCTTTTTAAAAATTGAAAAATGGACTAATCACACATTTTTAAAAATTACAAAATGGACTAATTACAACTTTTAAAACTTGCTAAAATTGTCTAATTTACACCTTTCAAAAATTGCTAAAAAATGAACTTGTTACACGTTTTTAAAAGTGTAAAATATGTACTCAATTTACACCTTTTAAATATTACAAAATACCTAGGTACTTACGCTATACTTACATCTTTTAAAATGTCCACTCTGAACTTAACCACTTTATTTTGCACTTTTTCAGAAACCCCCAAGAAACAAAATATACTAAAAAGACACAACTTCAAAAAAAAATTAAAATCATTAAAACAAAATTAATAAAGCTTATATTCCTTTCCGCGTTAGTTTAAAATTTGTTTAAAACAAATTACATAAATTGGCAGTCTTTTTCTTCGTTTCAAAGTTTAAGCTTCAAAGTACGGCTTCTTTTCACTCTTCAACAACCACTTGAATACTATTTCAAAAATCAAAATCTGACTTGATTATATTTTACCTAGAAAAATCTCAAAGTTTAAATTTAGTAAATATCAAAAATGACATGACTAACAACTTTTTATATGTATGAAGCAGTGGAACCTATGAACAAGTTTGAAGTTTTTGTCAAGTTGTTCTGAGTAGAAATCATTTCCGATTATTAGAATGACGACGTTCAAATTTGTCTCCTCCAACAAGACTCACTCTAAGACACTGAAGGAAGATGAAGATGCGGATGAGCTGAACTTATCCTTCCAAGTGCTTCAAAACCAATTCAAAAAGTGAAAGTAATTCCAAGAGAAGGAGATCGAGAATGTATTCTCATCATCATCCACCGCAACCGGCGCTCTCAATCCTCATCTTCAACTCTCCAACTCCGATCATCTACATTTTTTTTTCATTAATATTTTGTCCTCTCATGGAAACCAATGAAATCCCTCAGAATCCCAGTAATGCAAACTCTCCTCCTGATGCGACTAGTGCCAATGTCAATAACCTCCTCAATAACCTCGTCGTGCCATCCTCAGAGATATTAAAAGTGAACCTGACAGTAGGCTACATGACAGGGTCGTCAAGGAAACCCGGGGATCAGGAGTACTCCCGACCCGGGCTCACAATCAGCGGAGCTCTCACCCTCGCTTTCACTGACTTGAAAAATCTCCATTTCTTCCGAAATATTCATATCTACACGAATGGGACTGAGTTGAAGGAGAGTCTCTCATCCGCCGGTATTTCCGTTTCAGATCCCCCCGCCAGTCATCATGGTCATGGTCACGGACATGCTCCGGGTCATGGCGGTCAAGGTCATGGTCATAGCCATGGGAGTAGTAGTAGTAGTGGTGGTAGTCATGACAGTGCTTTAGTGAGTAGCGGTGTAACGCCCTTAGCGTCTCATAATCTGGAAATTAGTTTTTTTCTGGAGATTGTCGAAACTTTTGGGAACGAGGAGACGAGTGTGAGACAAGTGGCAAATTTGTGGCGACAGAATGTGTCCGTGATTATTGGGCCACAGGAGAGTTGCCTTCATGAGGCTAAGATGGCAGCCAGTTTAAACATTCCTATGATCTCTTATGTAAGTTTGCAATTTTAAATTTTTTACCTGTGTGAATTTGTCTGAATTTTCTTTGTTAGCATTTTTGTTGTTTTTAATTTCAAATTAGCAGCTAATTTTTAATTAGGTGGGAACTTGCAAATTATTATTTAATTTTGATTAATTTTTAAAAATGCAGCTGTTGAATGTACAGGGTGGCACTTATAGCTATACCCCCCTCCCCGTTTTTTAACAGCCTTATTAGATATTATGTAGAAATAGGATCGTTTTTGCATTGTTTTTTAAAACTTTCAAACCTATGTACTTCTATTATAACTACATAACATGCAAACATTGTTTTTCTGTCAATTTTGTGAAAATATTTTCACAATTTTTAAAATCATTTTTACTGAAAATTTTATGTCAGCTGTTAGGTAATGCATAGAAACGATTTTAGAAACGATTTTGCAAATTGTGGAATAGTAAGGGGTCGTCCATAAATAATGTCATCACTATATATTGGGTCATTGGTTCTAGTCGGGTAATTATAACTTGCCATGTTAATAAAAGTAGGGTTGGGGCCGGACGAAGGAATTGCTTTTAGGGATGGTTTCCAAACAAAAACCACCATTTTGATTTTATTGATGGTTTTCTTTAGTAAAGCCAAACGTTGTGTTTACATGATTTTTTTAGAAAAGCGCTAAATGTTCTTTTTACTTGATTCAGAAAAGTGCAAATTTTTCTACTTACATGTTTTGAGAAAAGTGGGAAATTGTGTATTTCCATGTTTTTGAAATGTACAAAAAATTTATTTGCATGTTTTTGAAACATGAAAAGTCAAAATATTCCAAATACATGTTTTTGAAAACTGCAAAATGTTCCATTTTATTACATGTTTTTAAAATTTCAGGCAGCGGGGGGCTGAATTTTAATATGATGGCATGGGGGTGGGTGAGTGGGGAATATCATAATATGGAGGTGGGGGGGGGGATGTGGAGGCAATGTAATGTGACACACTGTATGCATTCATCCTTGAAATGATTTCATTTAGGTTTAGATTCGCAGCTTACATTGAGTTTCATGTCTCCCCTGTGTTCGCAGCTTATAAAAATTTAATTAAAAGATTTATTTCACCAGCCTACTACTTGTTGAGTCGCCGCATGTACCAAAGTAAATGCAATAATTTATAACGCTCATGATTTAAATAAGCTGCAACGTGTACATCCCAACGACGACGACGACGACAACGACGACGACAAAAATCCGTAGCCCATTTCGTGGATTACGTCTACGTCTACAGCAATAAGCCATACGAACATGATGATTTATGAATTCATAAACATAAAAAATTCAAAAAACTATATACATTTGCAGTAGGCATACAACTTTCACTCCAATCCGGACAATTGACACGTTCCACGAATAAGGGGTCGTTCACAAATGACGTCAACGAGATTTTTTCTCTTTTAGGACCCACCCACACTCCCATGTCCTACTTGCTAAAATTATCTGTAACATAATATGCTATCAAAAACGGACTAGACCCACCTACCTTTTTATGACATCATTTATGGATCATAACTGTATGTAAATATGCCCCGACATACTATATTTAGTATTCACACCCGCATTTTTCCCCACGTACTTTCCACTCGTATTTAATTAAATACCTTCCCCACGAATAATTCAAAAATGCATGCAATACAATGCCATTATTCACTATGTAAAGTGATTGATGATTTCGATTATGTCGCCAAACAGCAAAGGAAATCGTGTCATTCTGCCAGAAATTGGAAATAAAAATATTGAAAGAATTCAAGTGAATTATTTGACTGAGTGCAATATTAGGCAAAATAAAGAACGCCAACGGGACAACGGGAGTTTGATTTACAGCCCACAGTATTGTCAGTACATTGTAGTAAATAAGGCAGAATGTACGATTGGGAATTTGGGCCATAAACTATACAGTAGAATCTAATCTGCATTATCATATGACGTGTATACGCTCCGTTCTAAAATAAGAAAGAACAAAATTTACTAAAAAAATTCTGCAAAAAAAACGTCCAGAATTTATAGAGATGCGAAATGGGAAAAAAGTTTGAAAATATGAGTACAGCAAAGTAGTGGGACTAAGCCAACACACAAAAGAAACTGATGCAGATTTTACTTGCTCAGAATTGGCCAAGTTGTTTTAACAGTCAGTGTGTGAGACGTATTTTCTGTGATATAGTGGACCACGTCTACTATTCCAATTCCGACTACCGACACCGACCGACTACCCGTCTACTATTACAAGCGCTCATTTACTATGCCATATAATAATGTGTTGAATAGACCCGTTAAGTACTCAAACTCAGACCTTTCCAGAACCGCCTAATATTACAAACAGACCGTCTACTATTGCAGGCCGTCTACTTTTACAGGCCCGTCTACTATTGAAGAAAATACGGTATGTATGAAATATCATGAGTAAAGACTCAAAATTACCAATCTCCAATTCAAGCTCGAATTAAATTAAGCTTCGTCCATAAGAACACAAAAAGATATAAATGCATAAAATGTTAAATTCGAGTTTTTGAAAATTACAAAATTTTCTAACTAGGTACCTACCTACATTTATTTGAAAAGTACAAAATATTCAATTTGTATGTTTTTAAAAAGTGCAAAATATTCAATTTTCATGTTCTTAAAAAGTGCAAAATATTCAATTTGCATGTTTTTAAAAGGTGCAAAATGTTGTAACTACACATTTTTTAAAATGTACAATGTACCCAATTTAAGGGTTTTTGAAAAGTGGAAAAATGTTCTATTTACATGTTTTTAAAAGGTGAAAAAATTTCATACTTAAATAATTCAAGAAAAGTACAATGTATTCAATAAGAGTGATTTTGAAAAGTCTAAAATGTTCCATTTGCTTATTTTAAAAAAGTGTAAATTTTTCTTATCTCAAGTATTAAAAAAACGCAAAATGTCTTTTTCACAAGTTTTTGAAAATACACAATTTTACATTTAAATGATTTCAAGATCATCATGATATTAAATATTTTTAATAGATAGTACACTTTGTTTTTACTAAAAATAGTTAAAATAGACATGGCTCATTTTGATACTTCACTCACAGTAAACCTATAAAGCCTCACACAAAACCACAATTCATTGGCAATTAAATTCTTGCAAATTATTTACACGTGTTTCTTTTACATTTTTGCATTACCGCAAAGTCCAACCGCACTTTTAAAAATACAGCGAAAAAATACATCCTACTTTTTTGTATTCTTCTTAACGTGAACAACGACACCAATTTGCAAGATAAAATAAGAATAAAAAAGCTTTTAAATTATGTATGTATAAACCGCCGTCCATTACAACTAGTGGATAGAGATGTCTGCATTTGAATCCAAAAATAAGTCACTCACGCTCAATGCTCAATGGGCTAATGCGTCTAGGGGAGGGAGAGATCGGGATCGCGTGTATGCAAATTAGAGATATGTAATGACACAAAAAAAGAAAGAAAAGGGAGAGTAGTGCGCGGCCAAGGAATGTGTCAGCAGAGCGTTGTAAAAAGTGTCAGCTGGAAATTTATCGCTCGGGTTCCAGTTCCAGTTTCCAGTTTTGTGTGAGAATTTCGACTTTGGAATTATTCGAATTTCCACTTCCAGTTTCCCGTCTCCGACACCAATGCCAACACTGATGCCGATGCAGATAATATGTAGCTTTCTTCACTTGAGACAAAACTTTTTTTAATACTTTAAGTACCCACTATAAAAGTACTTACCGGGAAAGAAGTAAAGAAGTTCCAACAGCTGTATATGTAGAAGGGATAGGGCTTTCAATAAATCCGAAAGAAATGACGCACAATTCAAATTGAGACTCTCAACAAACCCACAAAATACGGTCGTCGGAGTTTAATGATGGGTTCTCATAAATTTTCTTTCTTTTTTCTCTCTGTTTGTAGTAGATACTATAGGGATCGTCCATAAATGACGTCATTCAAAAATCTCCATTTTTAGGACCCTATCAGAGGGGGTCATCAGCTTGCGTAAATGGCTATCTTCAGGGCCGGACAAAGGAATTGCTTTTAGGAAGGAATTTGTTTCCATACAAAAACTGCTATTTTGATTTTATTGATGGTTTTCGTTTGTAAAGCAAAATGTTGTATTTACGTATTTCAGAAAAGTGCAAAATGTTCTGTGTACATGTTCTGAGAAAATTGAAAAATGTTTTATTTGCATTTTGTTAAAATGTACAAAAAATTCTCTTTGCATGTTTTTTAAAAGTACGAACAAATTTTATTTGCATGTTTTTGAAAAGTACGAAAAATTTTTATTTGCATGTTTTTGAAAAGTGCAAAATTTTTATTTGCATGTTTTTGAAAAGTGCAAAATATTTATTTGTATGTTTTTGAAAAGTGCAAAATATTTATTTGTATGTTTTTGAAAAGTGCAAAATATTTATTTGCATGTTTTTGAAAGTACGAAAAAATTTATTTACATGTTTTAAAAATGTACGAAAAATTTTATTTGCATATTTTTGGAAACTGAAAAATGTTCCATTTACAGATATTTTGCAAATTGAAGCAGCAGGAGCTCCCTGTGCTGGCCCCATTATCCGGCCGTAGCTATCTTTAACATGGGATGTCACGAGTTGTCAAGTATAGCCCAAGTAACCCTACCCATGACGTCATTTGTGGACGATCCCCCTAAAACCAGCACTGAAGAAATTTGCGTTTCTCTGTGTGTCTATTCTCTATTTTATAGTTATAACATCATAACATAACTAATAGAAAGAAGTTCTCTCTTGCCACAGTTTCGTTTTCTTTAGCACTTTTTTATGCAGCTGTAATCCGTACAGTTCGTAATTTCCTAGTCCGTAAGTAGAGCGTAGAGCGTAGAGCGTAGTAAAGTTTTCACTTTACACGTTTGACATTGACTAAGGGCCTAGTGGCTCACAAAACAGGGTGATAATGACAGGTAATGACAGGAATTAAATAAGTTTCCGTCTTACCTGCTACATGTAACTATAGACTGTATAGGGTAGCTGGAATTTTTGAAATTTCTTTAGGAACGGGAATATTACCGCATCATGAAATGAACTTTAGAAATTCACTTTGATTTCGTATTTCAAAACATTTCTCAAGCATACTTTTGGAATAGTTATGCACTCGCAGCTGACATAACTCTTCTTAAACAATGTGCTTTATACACTTGCAGTTCCAGATGTTTTCCAATTTTTTAGGGCCGGATGCTGCGGCCAGCGCAGGCAGCTCGCGCTGCTTGAATTTTCAAAAAATGTGTAAATGAAACATTTTGCAGTTTTCAAAAACATGCAAATAAAACTTTTCGTACTTTTCAAAACCATGCAAATGAAATTTTTTGCACATTTCAAAAACATGCAAATAAAACTTTTCGTACTTTTCAAAGACATGCAAATGAAATATTTTGCATATTTCAAAAACATGCAAATAAAAAGCTTTCGTACATTTGAAAAACATGCAAATAAATGTTTTTGCACATTTCAAAAACATGCAACAATAACATTTAACACTTTTCTCAAAACATGTCAAAAGAACATTTTGCCCTTTTTAAAATCAAGTAAATAGAACATTTTGCACTTTTCTAAAACATGTAAATACAACATTCTTCTATACCAAAGAAAATCAACCATAGAATCAAAATGGTGGTTTATGTATGAAAACAAATTGCTCCCCAAAACCAATTCCTTCATCCGGCCCTGAAATTTTCACACTCGTAACTCTGAATTTTAACTCTTTTACGTCCCTCAATACATCAAAACATTAGCGCTCAATCTCAAATCTCAGAACAGAATCTTAGCACTGCACTGCACTGTACACTGTACTCATAAGTTTGCATTTCCATAAAATAATAAAAAATCAATACACGTAACTGTGCCTGTGCAGTGCCGTGCCGTGCCATGCTGCTCATGTAGTTATTCTTTTTCTATTTTTCCAAATGCAAAGTACACACGTGGCCGAGTGCCAATGATGAATGCAAGTGTTGTGTTGAAAGAAAGTTGATGCCGTATGATCACACAGTTATAGTTATTGTTATTACAAGTATATTACGGAATTATGGGATTATGGATATTTGTTACTGTTATTACCATTATACAGTGGTAATTTTATACTGTTCTGCACTTCTGTCTGGCACTGGCACTGGCACTGGAACTGGTCTTATGGCAGCAGAAACCGAACCCGAAACATAAACCCAACCCGAAACCGAAACCGATGATGGACGCTACATGTAGAGCCGAACGTGAACATGACATCCCTGATGAGGACGACGATATGACGATGGGGCATATTAGTTACGTGGGGAATATCTGTGTAGGCAGCCGTACGTCTGTCGTCTCATCTGTCTGCCAGGGGAAAAAAGCCAAAAAAAAACGAAAACGAAGATCGAGTTCGTCTTCGTCTTCGTATCGATTGTGGCGAAGTTGAGAGATAAAACAAGACATGATGACATCCTTCTCCTTGTCTTTCGCTGCCCACCACGACTCCTAAGCCCAACAAAGCTACAAAATTACATAATATTATTATTATAGATATTAGAAGAAAGTTGATTCGAGTCTCTGACTGAGTGAGTGAGTGAGTGCCGGGATTTTTCTGGCTAAAATAATACTCACAGCAGCGGCCGTTCTCGCTCTCGTTGGTTGTCTTTGTCCTTGTTTGATTTGAGTGAGTGTAATAAAATGGATTAGCCATCAGCCCTTTATGTCTCTCGAGATTCCAGCCCAATGGAGACACTAAAGCCAAAGCCGAAGCCGAAAACTGACACCAAGTGAAACCCGAGTCAAGATGTTTTCTGTAGGTAAAGGAAATTCCTGTTGTGTAGGTAGGTGGAGAGTATATTGGGCTCTGTTCTGCCGTACCGGTACCGGTACCGGTACCGATACTGGGATTTTAGTTCGGTCTCAATAAAATTTCTGCTGCTGTTTCCATATTGTATGAAGCTATTGCCGTTACCGTTACCCTTGCCCTTACCACTGTAGCTACATATGCACTCTGTTTTAAGTGCATGGAAAATGACCCCTTTCCAATCATACAATATTTTAAAACGTAGAATCAAAATAGCACATATGCAAAAAAAAAAATACTGAAAAAAATAAAAAAATAAATAAATTACAAACAAAAATTATTTGTTTGTATTTCTAGCCCATACAACACATTTTCAAAAAGTGTTAATTTTGTTGATAATTTGAGGGTACTGAGATTCTACTCAATCCTTACCGTTTGAATGGTAGTGTATCACACAAATATTTGTAGGTAGTAACCGTTGCTATAGTGAATAGAAATTTTTGATTGGGAGGAAAATTCAAAAATTTTGAGATTTTTTGATTTCTGAGAAAAATTGTTCGAAAAAAAAACGTGTAGTTAGTACGGTACTTGGTACGTAATAGGAGCTGACACTAATCTTTAGGGGCTATGTATAAAGGTATTTTTAAAAAGTAGGAAATATCGAATTTTAGATTAGGCGGGAAATTCAAACTGCCTCATCTTACTCTTAAGGCTGCCAGGCTGCCATTAAAAAACATAGCCTTTCTTTGGTGAATACTTTTTAGTTTAATACACGGTGGGGAAAATACTTTAAATTTTCTAAAATAAAAAGCAACTATTAAATACGTCTGGCTTAAAATTGTTTTGACATACATAGTTATTAGGTGTTTTGCTATACTACTGTACGTGAAATGGAATATCGTCTATGGAGAACCACAATGACCCATTTCCAATTTATGCTAGAATTAAAATGAGCTATGTCAAAAAAATACAGTGAATAAGGTACACACAATGCTAATCACTGGTTTCTAAAGTGAGCAAGTTGTTCCATTTACATGTTTTTAAAAAGGTCAAAATGTTCTAATTAAGTGTTTTCAAAAGTACAAAATGTTATATTTACACATTTTTGAACGGGTCAAAATATTCTAAGTGGTTTTTTAAAGAGAAAAATGTTGTATTTACATGTTTTTCAAAAGTGCAAAATGTGCTATATAAATGTTTTTTGAAACTTCAAAATATTTTATTTGCATACTTTATAAAAATTGCGAAATATTCTATTTGCATGCTTTTGAAAAGTGTAAAATATTTTATTTACATGCTTTTTGAAAAAAGCAAAATGTTCTATTTAAGTGTCTTTCAAAAGTGCAAAATGTCCTACTTACATGCTTTTCGAAAGTGCAAAATATTCAACATTTACTAGTTTTTTGAAAATTGCACAATGTTCTATTTACATGCTTTCATGAACAACTTATTTTAATTGTCTGTAGATAGTGGATTTTGTTTGTTAGCTAAAAATGGATATGGGTCATTTTGGTTCTTCACAGAGTGTCACAGACCCACATACGATATAGGCAATTTTGTTTCCCCACGAACGATTCGATCAAGTCTGTTTGTTATATTCCCCCGCCTTGGTTAAGGTTCGGTTTAGGTTTCGGTTTCGGTGACGGTCACATAGTAGGACAGACAACTCGGTAAAAGTGGACCTATGCATCGATGACTTGGTTCTATATAAACGTGGCACTGATCCTGGCCTAGCCTCTATCTTTTATCGGTTTCGGTCTCTGTACACAGCCACATAATTCGGAATGGAATAACCTCAATGCATAAGTAGGCATTTGACTAAATTAGATTAAATTGGATTTTAGATAGCGCAGCGAGAAAGATGGGATTCATGCACACAAAAAATAGGAATCAGAGACATACGAGAGAGACAGGGACAAGATTGCAAAAAAATAAAAATAGAAATTACCAAATTTTCTTATGCAGATTTTTTTTGCAATGTTTTGCAACATGGCTATACTGATATAGCAAATTTCCCTTATGCGTTTGACATACTATATAGCTAGATAAGATTTTAAAGTTTAATTTTATACGGTGGGCCAAACCAAAGCAATCACAACCGACAACCGAACTGCCTATGACTTTTGACGGTAACTCAATTTACCACACACAATTTATTTATGTGCGAAAACAAACCAAGATGAAAAAGAAGAAGAATAATCGAGTGGTTTCAAAGTAGAAAAAAAAATATACAGGAGACAGGAACTAATTTTTTCTTGTGTGTGTGTCTACAGATGCTTTTTTAATAGGTACATAAAACCCTATGAGTAGATTTGGGATCACTTAAAAAAGTTTTCTTCTCAATTTAAAAAAAAAATAAGTTAAGCAAATAGAGAGACAGACTGAGAGTGTGGGGACTGTTTGTAAAAGAAACAGAAGAAGACGACGAAGACGAAGACGAAGACGAGTGTGTTGACTACAAATCTCCAACTACATGACACGATGACACACAGCCACAGAACATAAAACAGATCTCATTCCTACACACTACTACACCACTCTGATATTTCTTCTTATTTTATTTTGTCTCACTTATTTAAAAAGTTTTTGGCAGGGGAGTAGGTTACGTTCCAGTAAATTAACTAAGTAGCAAACGTCTGATATTCTGCTGCGGGTAGTGCTATCATCGCATTTTAATTTATGCGCCCCTCCTCCTTCACACTGGCAAAACTGCACTATGTCAAGTATGTAGTCTGACTAGTAACGATGAGATTAGCATTGCTGCGACTCACTCCTATGCTATCCGAGTGGCCTTATCTTCACACATGTAATAATCCTGAGAGACCCGAACCAATGTGTTTTCAGAATAATATGGGAGTCTTGTAGTACTACTGGTACTGCAGAATGTGGAAATGTCGTGTTATTTATTTTCCATGTTGTGTGTTATGCGGTTGCCATTCCGATTGTAGATATTACAAATTACAATATAGATGAAGAGACTTTTGACAACACGAGTCAAGTACATCAAACCAAATTTTACAGGAACAACGTTTAACAAAATTTAAATCCGAAATGTTTCAAGCGGACTTATCCCGTTTTGCAAACTTACCGGAATGTTGGCAATTTTATAAAAGGGATTTGGCTAAACTTTGACCTTGGCAATTCAACACAGTAACGTATATTTTTGAACAGTACATAGGGAATGCAAATAATATTTTTTTTGAAAACAAAATATGGACTTGACCCGTTTTGCCAAGAATGTCTTCATAGATTAATGTTTTGTTATGGCATTTTTGTATTTGTTTTGAATTCTAAGATAAATAGAGTTTAGAGATACAAATTACAGATGTATATTGCCAGAAGACACATAAGACAAATCATATCCTCAGCGAAGCACCAAAATGACCCATATCCATTTATAGTCAAAAACAATATCCACTATCTACAAAAATTAAAATAATGAAATATATTTTCAAAAACATGTAAATAAAACATTTTGCACTTTTCAAAAACATGCAAATAAAACAATTTGAACCTTTTTAAAACCATGCAAATAAAACAATTTGAACCTTTTTAAAACCATGCAAATAAAACATTTTGTACTTTTCAAAAACATGTAAATAAAACATTAGGTACTTTTCAAAAACATGTAAATAAAACAATTTGCACCTTTTAAAAACACGTAAATAAAACAATTTGCACCTTTTAAAAACACGTAAATAAATCATTTTGCACTTTTCAAAACCATGCAAATAAAACAATTTGTACTTTTCAGAAACATGCAAATGAAACGTTTTAAAATTTTCAGATACATGCAAATAGAACATTTTGCGCTTCTCAAAAACTCTTGAATTAACATTTTACGCATTTTCCTCATTTATTTTTTTTAATGACATGGCTCATTTTGAATTAAGCTTACATGTTAGATTGGATATGGGTCATTTTGGTTCTTTACAGATGGTATGTATAAATGAAATGAACCGACAAATATTGCACATATTTTTTTATTGTGAAAGTGAAAAATAAAATTCATTCTTTACAGTTTTAGTTTAGAAATTCCTTCAAGAAATCGTTTTAAAACTTTGACAGTTTTAAAAATCGCACAATTGTTGTTGCAGGGAACAATTTTGCAAGATGCAATGTCGTTGACCTTCTCTTGCCCCTCCCACAAAACTTGTAAAATAAATATGCAGTACAATTAATTATTGTTATTAAAATATTGCACTAACGAAATATTTCGTAATTTTTCTTATGTTATTCTTGACTAATTTAAATTTCGTTGCTCAAGAATCAATAAGGCATTGGTATGTCTACAATGTTTATAAATAGCGCATTAGCAAGACTATATGATTTTTATTTGCTATGTACCTGCTAAAAATGTGATGAAATATTTGGAATTTTTTCCCCATATAATTATCTTTGATGCTTTTTTTGCAGTATTGTAGTGATGAAGAAACGTCGGACAAGAATCGTTTCTCGACATTTTCCCGAACCCGTCCGCCGGACACAGCCATTTCCCGGGCAGTGGCTTCCCTCCTCCTCAAATATGGTTGGACGCGCTCCCTGACAGTCATCTATTCGGATTCTTCGGACGATCAGAGATTTCGACGAGTGGCCAAGAGCCTGGCCATCCTTCTCCAGAAGCAAAATGTAACGACGCGTGAGGGGATCTCCTACCGTGGCCCCTACTATCATGGATATGTGGACAATCCATTTGACTCAATTATTGCTCAAACCAAAGATAAAACTCGAAGTATGTTCTATTATAATGTAAAGGGATTGTCCATAAATGACGTCATCTAAATATCTCAATATTTTGGACCGTCTGCCATGAGCTTGTAACCATTAATGCGAAAATCAGTATAGCATCAGTAGCCAAGTAAGCCAAGTAGACTAATTGGCCCCACCGAACCGATGACGTCATTTGTGGACAATCCCTTATAAAGTCCATTTCTTAATCGAATGACTTTTTTTGATATTTATTACTGTTCTTTTCTTACATATTTGTTAAGTCTCTCTACGTCTTGAGCTATTTTGCGTATTAGTTTCTAGATCTTTATTCCGTCAGTTACGATTTCGGCTTTTTCTAATCTTATCGTTGGTCATCCAATTTTGTGTACTCCCATTCCCATTATATTATTATATAGACAGATGCTGCTGCTACATTTTATTTTATTGATTTTTTGAATTACCTAATATCTGTCTGCCTTATTTGTAAAACGCCAACGCGGCCACTAAACGAACGTCTCTCTCTCTTGAAATTGAAATTGCAATATTGCAATGGCACTGCTGTTACATTTTGTGGCGTGATCACAGGTATTGCTTTTTTCCCAAAAGGCACCTGTAGCTTACAGAAATAGAAATAGCGTCCTACTATATCGTCTGTAAGGAACCAAAATGACTCATATCCAGTTTACGCTAGAATCAAAATGAGCTACTTAATATAAATTACAAAATTAATTAGATGCGTAAAATGTTAATTACGAGGTTTTAAAAAGTGCAATATGTTGTATTTACACGTTTTTGAAAAGTACAATATATTGCATTTACACGTTTTTGAAAAGTACAATATATTGCATTTACACGTTTTTGAAAACTGTAAATTGTTCTAATTACATGGCTTAAGGATTACACGATATTCATATATTGTTTGTAGATAGTACATTTCGTATTTAGATAAAAATGGATATGGGTCATTTTAAATCTTCACAGACGGTATGTAGCATAATGTATTTGCGTCTATTGTAAAGAATGAATTTAAGCTATTTAAAGTAATTTTGTTACAAAAATAAATTTGGCTATATTTGGCTAACCAGAAGTCATCAGCTATTTAACAAAAAGCTTTGCTTTGGCTTTAATTAGCTATAACATAGTAGAATCAATAACTATTTAAATGTATAGAGCATATAGCAGATTTTTGATATTTTCATAATCGAAAACAAAAATGCACTTTATTTGCACATGTGTTTAATACAGTAATGTCAAAATGTCAATACTACGCGCTAATTTACACAGTCAGGAAAGTGCAATGTAAACTAATTCACCTAAACAATTCTGAAAACCCAAAATCTGCTATTAACTCGTTTTTTTTTAATTAAAAAATCCAAAAGTTGTATTTATTCAAAAGAAAAAGTCGGCAACTTTCGCACATTTGTGATAGCGCAATATAAAGTAAAATTTTTGCACGTTTAAAAGCTCTCTCCTCTTTTTTTTACATTCCAAAATCGAAAATTTAAACATTTTTAAAAGTGGAAAATCTGTTATATTTGCACATACTGTTTGTGAAAAAGAATAAAACACAATATAAAAATTATAAATTTTGTAAAGTTAAGTGTCTTAAGCTTCCAAAATTTAACACATAAATTTTTGAATTTGGAACACACAAACTTTCACATTGTAGTTAGACATCTTTATTGACGCTTCAAAAATTAAAAATCTCAAAATATTCAAGATTTTAAAATGAAAACTAATGTTCCATTGAAATTTTAGGTTCATTTCAGTGAAGAATAATTATCTGTAAATGTGACAGATAGCTTATTTTGATTTTAAAAATGTCCTATATATGTTAGTTCGCTTTTGCCTTCAAATTCAAACACCTATAGCATAGAATTTTCTCTTATTTTTGCTTTAAATTTTTTCTCGTTGATGCCTGCTCGTAAATACTTGGAAGAAAACATAAAAACTACTTGCAAACTACTGACTGAAACTACAATCCATCAAATAACATGTAAACACTGTAGTATACTATACTACCAACCAACTACTATATCAAATACAATAGTATATTTTTATATATATATAGGGTTTCGCGTACATATCCACTTTGGTCCTGGTCTGGTTGCTAGTTGACTGAATTGGCTCTCTACATGTGTTTTATCGATCCCATCACGATGACGATACGAGCTCTCTAAAACTCTCAACTTCCATTACCCTTTCCCACTTATCTCATCCCATGAAATTTTGAATCCTATATTTCTCATGAGATTAGGATTGTTTTTGACCATTACAGTATACACTGAGCAAGCTTACATACAAACGTAATATGCTTTGTCCCTATTCCAGGTTTAGTTTTATGCCAGTGTCAGAAGCGTACAGTGTGTTCCATTGAAATAGACTCAATGTGGTTTGTAAGGGTAACGTGCGAAAAATTCAACGAGATAATTCAAGATGATTAAACTTATTAAACTAGCACGCATAGCGGATATGACAGAAAGAACATTCAATAAAACATATCGTCTGTAAAAAAACATGGCCCATATCCAATTTAAGCTACATTCAAAATGATGTTAAAATGTTTTTTAAAAGTGTAAAATGTTTCATTAACATGTTTTAAAAATTACAAATTGTTATATTTACACATGTTTTTTGAGCAGTGTAAAATTTTTTATTTACACATTTTTGAAAACTGTAGAATGTATCTTACATGTTTTTTTGAAAAGTTTAAACTATTCTATTTACATGTTTTTGAACAGTGCAAAATGTTTTAATTACATGTTTTTTAAGAGTGTAAAATGTTCCATTTGCATGTTTTTTAAAAGTGTAAAATATTCTAATTACATGTCTTTGAACAGTGCAAAATGTTTTACTTACATGTTTTTTAAGAGTGTAAAATGTTCCATTTACATGTTTTTAAAAGTGTAAAATATTCTATTTAAATGCTTTCAAGACATGTTTCAATATTTTTGTAGATAGCGGATATTGCTTTTAGCTTCAAATGGATATGGGTCATTTTGGTTCTCCCCAGACGATATTATCAAGTTACGGCCGTACGTGTAAGTAGATGCCTACATAGCATTAATGAGAACAGATAAAGAATTGCGTAAAAAATTCGATAATTAGACACTTTCAATTATATTAAACAGTAAGAAAATAAAGAATCACAATAAAGCATTTAAGATACGAGACGAGGAGGCAGACTGGAGATTGAATCGGTGAGAGAGCGTCCAGTTACTCGCAATTAGTTACCATGGTGTATCTATTTCCGAAAAACACACTGTATACAACCAGGCTTATAGACGAGCTTTGGACTTTAGAAAGCCCTTATGGTAGTAAATGGAAAATATGCATGTTCACCATAAGAAATAAAAGTCGGACTTTATGTAATATAATAAAGTACATAGATTAGGGATCTCGTTCTTCGTTCTATAACCTCAACTTTTTGTTAATCGTATGTATGGTAAAAGCACCAAGTGGAAAACATTCACCTATTACACACAACCAAAAAGTTATGTGTAAACTGTAAGTAAAGAAGCCACACAAACAAAAAAGTGGCCACAGATTTCCCCAAACAAATATTTTGTCTGGCTGCATGGATACTTAAGCTCACTGCTACAGCCACTTCCATAAAGGCTTATTTAGAAATTTTCTATAACGTACAATATGCACCTGCTTATTTCAAAGTCTCGGTAAAGTTGAAATATGGATGGGCATACATAAATATAACATATTATAGAACGTCAATCGCCTGTTGCGTCTACAGTCCACTGCTTATAGTTAGGGATCGTCCATAAATGATGTTATCCAGATATCATTATTTCTAAGTCACCCCTGTCATTGTCATCAGCTTGAACATGCTGCTATCATTAACATATCGTCTGTGAAGAACCAAAATGACATATATCCATTTGTGGCTAAAAGCAATATCCACCATCTAAAAATTTATTGAAAATTGTCTTAAAAGCATTTAAATAGAACATTTTACACTTTTCAAAAACATGCAAATAGAACATTTTGTATTTTTCAAAAACGTGTAAATAGAACATTTCACGCTTTTAAAAAGCATGTAAATAAAACATGTCACACGTTTTAAAAACATGTAAATAGAACATTTTACACTTTTTTTAAATATGTAAATAGAACATTTTACACTTTTTTTAAATATGTAAATAGAACATTTTACACTTTTTTTAAATATGTAAATAGAACATTTTACACTTTTTTTAAATATGCAAATAGAACATTTGACACTTTTCAAAAACTTGTAAATAGAAAATTTCACACTTTTAAGAAATATGTAAATAGAACCTTTCACACTTTTTAAGAACATGTAAATAGAAAAATTTGCACTCTTTTCAAAAACGTGTAAATAGATCATTTTACACTTTTCAGAAACATGGAATTAGAACATTTTACAATTTGAAAAACTCCTTATTAACATTTTACTTATTTTTCTCATTTTGTTTTAATGACATAGCTCATCTTGATTCTAGCTTAAATTGGATATTGGTCATTTTGGTTCTTCACAGACGATATGGGATGTAATTATTATCTAAAATCGATGTATACCCATTATTCATCCCTACCCATAACGTCATTTACGGACGACCCCTCTCCTTTCTTTCTGTGAGTGTGTGCAAAACAAAGCTCACAACTTTGAGGTTTCCAGAGCCATATAGAGATAGACAGAGCAGAGCCAGAGAGGATGAGGAAATAAATGCAATTTTCCATTTTTGGATTCTATAAAGATTTTGCGTGTCTGTTCTCTGGAGACTCAACACAGAATTCAGATCAGACAGAGAGCAACTTTGTAATTTTGGTCTTGTGTTTTGCGAATCGCCAAAGGCGCTTTGGCCAACCAAAGTCTTTTTTTGTAGTAATGGCACAAACACAGAACTGAACTGAGACTCCCGTCAACTGACATGTACTTTAGATATATGTGGAGATAGTAGAGAGAACGAGAGGGAAATTATAAGCCCATCTGATGGCCTTGTTTCTCCGGAAGGATTAACTAATCGAATCATTATGATGGGAAGCTTTTAGCATACTAATACCATCAAATATAAATACACTGTTTACTGTACTGTGTAAGTATACAGCTTGTTTATTCATCCTCGCAACTCTCAACTATGCAGAATAGAAATAGAATCACGTTCAGTCAAAGTCAAATAAGAAAATATAAAATACACGTGATAAACGTTCTCGTTCTCGTTGACTATGAGACATCAGATATGAAGTACAGTGTAGAATTCTAATGCCTTATTTTTTGTGTTGTTGACATTCTCACAGTTTACGTGGTTATCAGCGAGTATTTTGAGCACCTGGGTGTCGTCCTCGCGCTCGAGAAACACAAACTTTTGGATAAGGGTAAGTGCACATATATTACGGTTGTCTATTTTAATGCAAGATTTACTTTTTTAAACGGGACACAATTTCGGATTGTAAGCTGACAGCTTGTCACATCGTAATACATGGACATGTAACAAACAAAACAATAGCATATCTTTAATTTTTTTAAAAGATATTTTTGTTTGTTTAAAGAGTTTGAGCGAACATTATTATATGGTATGGAAGTTTATAAGTCTATTTAAATTCAGTAGAATTGTTCTGCCTTCCGATAATTCAATAACACTGGTAACGGTAACTATTTGTAGGGAAGTATGCAGAAGTACTTTTTAGGGTTGGCTGTGCATAATAAGGCCAGTGAAGAATCAAAATGGTACATTTCCAATAGCTATAATTATAATGAGCTATAGATTTGAAAAAAAATGGCATGAGAAATAATGGATGATTTCGAATAATTGCAAAGGGAAAATGTTCTATTTACATGTTTCAGAAAAGTGCACATTGTTCTGTTTACACGTTTTTGAAAAGTGCAAATTGCTTTATTAAAATGTTTTTGAAATGTGCAAATTGTTGTATTTACAAGTTTTTGAAAAGTGCAAACTGTTCTTTTTCCTTTTTTTTTAAACGCAAATTGCTTTTTTTACATATTTTTGAAAATTGCAAAATGTTGTATTCACATGTTTTTGAAAAGAACAAAATGGTCTATTGACATGTTTTAGAAAAGTGCAAAATGTTCTATGTATTTACATGTTTTAGAAAAGTGCAAAATATTCTATTTACATGTTTAAGAAAAGTGCAAAATGGTCTATTGACATGTTTTCTGAAATTGCAAAATATTCTATTTAAAGGTTTTTTGAAAACTGTGAAATGCTCTTGTTACGTCATTTTAGGATAATGTTGTTTTTTTATACGCATCAAATTTAATTTCTAGCTAAAAATTAATACAGATCATTTTGATTCTCCCCTCGTGAATTTAGTGACCACAGCTCCGCAATAACTGTGCATAGCTATATAGTTAATTAATTGCATGTAATTCTACTTTAATCATTCCTACAGGGGAGTATCTCGTGATCGGCGTCTCCATGGATGACTTTAAGGAGGAGGAGTGGAATCCCCGTCGCTACTTTAAAGGTCTTCTCCACGACGAAGTGGACAAGGTGGACCCTGTCATCTTCCGCTCGTACATTGGCATCGTCGCCTCACCCCCACGAAACTTCACCAGTTTCTCTCACCGAGTCAATCATTTCATGGAGAAGGAGCCTTTTAATTTCCCCAATCCACTCAAACCCATCGGTGGATACAAGAAGATCCGGGTGGAGGCGGCGTATCTCTATGATGCCGTCATCCTCTATGCTCAAGCACTCCAGTCAATTATTGAGGAGCATGGGGCTAAATTAAGTGCTACGGGCGCCAATTCCAACGCCAATGCCAACAGAGCCCCTACAACTTCAACAACATATCTGCCAAATCCCAGTCCTAACTTCAACGCTAATTCCAACTCAGCGGACTCAACTTCAGTTTTGGTCTCAGTCTCCATTAGTAACAACAGCTACACAGTGAACAGTGGTAGTAGTAGGGGGAGCGTGGGGATGTTTGGAAGGGGCTACAATCCGTTGGAACTTCACAGTGGGGGAGGGGCTACTCAGCGACGTCATAGCGTTCCAAAGTTGAATAGAAGCCAAAGTGGTAGTCGCGGTGGTGGCCACGGCGGTGGTCATAGTAGTCATAGCGGTGGTAGTTATAACAGTGGTGATGGTGTTGGTAGTGGGAGTAGCAGTGAAAGTTACACAAAAAAGTCTCTGCACGCTCAGCTGTTGGACGGGCGAGAGATCTCTTGGAGATTACGGAAGATTAGCTACAGGAGTGCGACGGGGCACGAGTCGGAAATGGATGAGAATGGAGATGCAAAAGGGAATTTCACTCTCGTCTCTCTTAAAAGGAAAAATGGGGAAATTGGACTTTTCCCAGTTGGTTTCTTTAAGCAGTCTCATGATTTACCAGTAAGTATATATCTGTACAAGTGCTTTCTCTATTTTGTAGATCAACTTTCAGACTTTCACTTTCTCTATATGCCGCCGCCGTCTTTCATTTTCTTTTGTTTTCGCAGTGTAGTATAAAGTATATTGTATGTAGGCAGTGTATTTTTTTTGGGTCGACGCACACACACACACACACACAAACGGGATTGAAGAGTATTTAAAGGAATGTGGAATATGTGGTGGTGGGCGGAGGGAGAGCTAAAAGCAATATTTGATATATTTCGTTTTAGGTGGAAAGAAGGCGAAGGATGAAAACCAGTCATATAGGATTTTGTGTGGTAGTGGTACTTTGTTTGGCTTTTAAAAAATGAAAACATATGATATTTAATTGTTTATCAATTGGTTTTTTAGGAAAATTGCTAACGCTTTAATATGTGGCATACGCTCTATTATTTGCAAAGTTCAGACTACATTAACAAATATATATTAGAAAGTGTATTTTACCAAGTACACATTACTTTAAAAAGTTGAATTTTAAATTTTTTTAAAATATTTGATATTTAAACATTTTTGAAAATGCCAAATATATTTTTCAACCATTGAAGAAATGCAAAATTTGCTATTTATTATTTTTTAAAACTCAAACTAATTTAATTACATTTTTTTGAAATTACACACATGGCAGTTCGCTTTTGATACAATTTTTAAAATGCAAAATATTTTCTTACACAGTTTTCAAAAAAACGAAATGAGAAAAAGCCTGATTACATTTATAAGAAAATGCAAAATACGCGTTATTTTCACAGTTTTTAACGTAGTAAATATTACACAATTTGCACATGTGTTAAGATGCCAAGGATATGTTTTTGCACGTTCAAAAAAATGGAAAACGTGCTAATGACATATTTAAAAAAAAATTAAAAATGTGCTAATTATATATTTTAAAAAAATGCAAAATATGCTGATTACATATTTAAAAAATTCAAAAAGTATTGTTTGTACAGTTTTCAAAATTCAAAAAGTGATACTTATTGTTACTATTTTTTTAATACTTAAAATAAGCTACTTACAGTTTTGTAAAAGTAAAACGTACGATTTTGATACATTTTTTAAGCTGCAAATAAGGTTACCTATTCACACATTTTTCAAACTGCAAATTAAGTTACCGATTCAAACATTCATAAAAATGCAAAATATGTTACATGCCATTTTTGAAAACTCGAAATAGGCTACTTTAAAGCGCGTAAAATGCTGTTACAAAATTTTAAATTAAAAACAAAATCTAAATTGATTTTAAATTGTACTATGTACGCATTTTGAAGATTGCATCAACAATGCACTGTAAATAACGTATCGATTAGGTAATTTAGTTTGTACAATAAAATAACAATTTTAGAAATACAAAACAATACTTGCAATTCGTTTATTTATGTAGGTACATACAAAAAATTGTCTTGTTTGAATTCTTCAAAAAATACTGTCTGTGTAGTGTGTAGCAGTAGCGCAGCCCAAAAAAAACCATTTGTAACTTCCACCCACCCACAAATTCCATTAGCCTGTAAAGAAACCCCAATTACAAATTATAATGTACTTGTCTCTCCGAGTTTTTGTGAGAGACTTTCCCAAGTCTTTATTAAGGTTCTATGTGCTCGTATATCTCACGTAGCTTGTACTTACACTCAACATGAAATTAGCAGAGATATTTTTTTGACGTTGATGTTCAGGAATTGGAGTTGACAGAAGAAATTGAGTGGGTTGCCGGTTCACCACCTGTGTCTGAGCCAAGATGTGGATTCTCTGGGGAAAAGTGCAAACGTAATCTTTTCTCTTTCTTCTTTTTTTTAGCCTTAAGGATTACAATTCATTACACATTATACTTCAATATAGTGCTATATATTGCTATATCTAAAATACAATGCTGGCAGCTGGTACTGGTACTGGTGGCTGGTACTGGTAATCATCTGTATTTTGTAGCGGCTGTAGTACTGACCAAGGCCAAAACGCCAGGGAACGAAAGGCGGACGCTACATAATTAAGTGCTATAGACTACAGATATATGGGTTAAAGAAGCATTATTTTTCTAATCATATTCCCATTGTATAAATATTCCATGTCCTAATTTTTAGCTAGAATATCGCTGTAATTTTCTTTGTTTTTTCTTATTTAATTTCCGTGTAAATAGTTTTTCTTGTTCAGTGTGAAAAAGTTTCACAAAGGTGTAAACTTTTATTAAAAGACAGAATCCTTGAGTTATTTACATAACACCTCTCCTTTCTAATTTCTAAAGTTTTGAGCGTATATTTGAGTGAGTTTTATTCTTCTAATTAGTGTTAAAAGTTTGACAACTTGTAGGAATCTGCGGAAAATTTTGAGAACCGGAATATTTCAGAAAATGTTTCAGGAATTTTTATAGAAAATTAGTAAAATTTCCGGGAAATTTGAGGAATTTTTGGTAACTTTTAGGGACATTGTCGGAGCCAGACGAAGGTATTGGTTTTCGGGAGCAATTTGTTTCTATACAAAAACTACCATTTTAATTTTATTGATGGTTTTATTCAGTAAAGTAAAATGTTGTATTTGCATGTTTTAGAAAAGTTTAAATTGTTTTTTACTCGATTCAGAAAAGTGCTCAATATTCTATTTAGGTACATGTTTTAAGAAAAGTGGAAAATGTTTTATTTCCATGTTTTTGAAATGTACAAAATAATTTATTTGCATGTTTTTGAAAAGTCAAAATATTCTTTTTACATACTTTTTTAAAACTGCAAAATGTTCCATTTAAATGTTTTTTGAAAATTAAAGCAGCAGGGGCTACCTGCGCTGCGCTGGCCGTATTATCCGGCCCTGTTCAGAAATCTTTAAAATTTTGTTAAAGAAAACTTATGCTTAAGCGAAATGGTAGAAGCTTTAACAAAGCTTGAAGAATTTTGAATAACGTTTTCGAAAACGTTAACAAATCTTTGGGAATTTTCTTCAGGAAACATCGTGACTTTACAGGAAACTTACAGAGAATTGTGAAGGAACTTTAGGAATTTTTCGGAACTTTCATATAGGACTATAGGAAAATATTTAGGTAATTTCGGGAACTTTCGGATTACTTTGGGAACTTTCGTGGAATTTTGGGAATTTGTATGGTACTTTTGAAACTTTTAAGAAAATTTCGGAATGTTTAGGAACTTTTGGAAAAATTGCCGAAACTTTAGGAATTTTAGTTTATCTTTGGGAACTTTCGGAAACATTGCCAACTTTTTAGGAATTTTCACCTAATTTTGGAAACTTGAAGAAAACATTTTTTGGAATTAATTTAATGCAACTTTTAGAAACCAACTATACAACCACAGATACCCGCAATTTTCCTCACACACGTCAAATCTAATTTCTTTCGAAAAATGTGGAATAAAACACTCGGATATTAAAAAAGTTGACAGTTCCTCTCGTATGCGGAGTCTGAATAATTCACACTTTCTATGATGTAGTCGACGCTACTACAAAGTAGCACAAAGCTTGTCAATGTCATGCCTGCCGGCTGCCAGTCTTTCATTTGCTATAAGGTGGAAAAATTGTGCAGTACAATTGCATTTGAAACCCTTGTGTGTTCGGTACCGGTACAGGTGTTGGTGCGGGTTGTCATTTTTCTTAATAATCCGCACCTCCAGGATGTTCCAAAAATCTGTAATCCACATCCTGTACCCTATTCACATCCAATACAGTTTTATAAATCGGGCCAAAGGTGTTTTTCTGGAACTGTTATATAAGTATGAATGAAGCCGCTAGGGAACTTGCATAAATTACGTGGTACAAAAATCGAAAATTTTGAGCCCCAACCCCCACCCCGTTTTTTGGTATGTTGCCCATGTTAAAGGATGGGCAACTTAAACCCCTACCCCCTCTCGATGTACCACGTAATTTATGCACGCTCCCCCATACTATACTATACTAAACTCCACGTTCTGGTTCTACAACACAGTAGTGCTATTGATTTATCTGTCACCTGCATCCCCTAGTAAGAGTCTCTCGTAAGTCTGAGATGCAGGTCTCTAATTTACATTTGTAAAATTCCCATTACATTTCCCAATCTTCTTAACTAGGACAGACAACATTGGAGGAATACATGGAGCTAAAAGGGGAAAGCTTCTCCCCACTGTTTGACTTTAGTATTATCTGTGTGGGCACTGTTCTGAATAATGAAAGAACAAAGCCTACAACTTAAGTATACAGCTAAAAGCTTTATAAAAAAAATAAAGACGGGAAACGCAATAGGATTATACTTTGACTTTGCCCGCCTTCACTTAAGCAGCAGGAGGGTTCACATTTTTTTTAGTATCTAAATTAATTTCATGTGTCAGGCTGAACCAACTTACGTAGCTTTCACTATTTCGTAATGAGATTTTTCTTCCAGTAATATTTACAAAAGCATGGTAACTGAATCGTCTGTGAAGAACCAAAATGACCCATATCCAATTTAAGCTAGAGTCAAAATGAGCTATGTCAAAAAAATACAGTGAATAAGGTACACACAATGCTGTGCAATGCGCAATGCACAAGTGCAAGCGGTTCTATTTACATGTTTTTGAAAATTGTAAAATAATCTAATTAATCGCTTTCGAGACATGTTTCAGTATGTTTGTAGATAGTGGATATTGTTTTTAGCTACAGATGCAGGTAGGCAATTTTGGTTTTTCACAGACGATATATCAGTAGGCTGCATATTTAATGAGTCCAGTCGATAAAATTGATGTTTTGCAAAATGGGCAAAGTCCACGTCATACACGCATTTCTAATTTTAATTCTGTTTTTAAGTGCGTCCGTAGTTTTTAAAATAAAATTGCCGTGCATACATTTTTCTATGCAAGAAAAAGTTGAAAAGTAAAAAAAAACTTGGTTAGACTCAACACGATTAAAGTTTAATCTCACAGACTCACAGTCCATGTTAAGTTACTGATTTTGAAGCAAAACGGAAAAAGTCCGCAAAAAACGTTTTGAAAATTTTCTAAAATATTCCAGAGTCCAAAGACTTATGAAACTTTTTGCAATAACGCTTCGTCAGTTACAGTAGCTGTAGAGAAACATGACTTCAAAAACAATAATCCAGTCACTTTTTATTCATTATTCGTTGACTGTGTCAAATTCACCTAGACGGACTTATCTAGCTTTGTCAAAAAAATCTCCATGTAGAGTTGTGTTTAAATTGCTATGACTTTGCTGGAGACTTTAGAAGTAAAACTGGAAAATCCTCATCATGTAATGTTTGTGCTCGTATTTAATTCCTAATTATAATTATTATTAAAGTCTCTTCACCCTGGAAGTCCGGATTCATTATTATCATTAGAGAGAAGACATGGGTAGGCTAATTAAAATTAAACATGTAATCAGTTTAATTAAGAAATCAAAAGAAGGCGCGCAAAAATAAAGGCTGTTCTAGGGGTGAACTGGCAGACTTTTTAAAAAACTTTAGTGAATTAAAACCAAACTACAAAAAGTATCACAAAAACTTATATTATTTGGAATTAACTGACGATTTGGAAATGGGGAGATGGAGAGATGGAGAGGGGACTCACATTTCGGTTTTTGTAAAAATAGCTTTTGCTAAATTAACTCTTATATAACAATTACAATACTATACCCTGCTATGTACATGTTTACTACATATGTTGTTAGTCTACAAAAAATTTAAAAAAAAAACATTTCAGGGAATGTATGCAAATATGTAAAATGGTCAAACTTCAAACCGCTATTTACGCTGAGCTATGCGGACTAAAAAGATGCTATTTAAATGGAATGGCAGTGTTCAAAGTTAGTTACGCGTTTTTAAAAGATACAAAAACGTTATATTTGCATGTTTTCGGAAAGTGCAAAATATTTAATTTCCATCATATTTTTAAAAAGTGTAAAATATTTAATTTCCATACTTTTAAAAAGTACAAAATATTTAATTTCCACATTTTTTTAAAGCGAAAAATATTTAATTTCCTTATTTTTAAAAATTGCAAAATATTCAATTTCCACTTTTTTTTTCAAAGGGCAAAATATTCAATTTCCATGCTTTTAAAAAAATGCAAAATATTAATAAGTAGCGACTTACCATTTCTTTTTTACTACCACCGCTATAACGTAAAAAACTCATTTTTCCACTGTTAATTTGTCGCACCCCCTTAGACATAAATATTTTTTGAATTTTAGTTGAAAGCATTCTCAAGTTCCAATTTTTTGCTGTGTATCGTGATAAACCAGTTAAATTAAATACTAGCATATGGCATATAGTGCCCCTGTCTGTACATTACGTGGGTAGACTACCTCTACATTTATCCAGTAAATTCAACCCCAACTTCAAATTTAGTTGTTAAGCTTCCATGTTCAATAGCATACTTGGAAAACCCTATAGCGTGCGAGACTTGTTGATCAAATTTCTTAAAAAACGTCTTGCTTTCCCTAATGGTCCTTACGCAGGACATAAGATCAAGATCTTTTCGTTCTCTGGTTCTGAATCTGAGTTGACTGATAAAAACGAATAAACACATTAAAAAACTCCAAAAGTAGAATGAAGAAAGACGTACAAGTCCCGGGGCCAGACCCAAGTCCAGAAGTCGGTACTTAAGGCAATTTAGAAATCGCCAATTCCATCCATTTAGGTGCGTAGGTGGGATGATGCGAAGTGTCCTTGAGAGAGCATTTTCGGCTTCGGGTTTACGAGCTATTAGCACGGAATGGACAAGGGAAACTATAATAATAGAAGAAATAATTATACGGTGATGGCAAATAGGGGAATAGGGGAATCATATAGCACCACATATAGCAACATAACGATAAGCGGACACGTTCATTTGTTCCCTGCTTGTTACCTCTTTCGTGATTGAATGCAGTTGTTAATTGCTCAAATAGAATTGTAGGTCTCTAGAGTAACGAGAGAACTTTTTGAGCATGAAGAGTTTCATGGCAGAACGAGTCAAGTCGACTTTTCACCATAACTGTCTTTAGACTTTAGATTGTATACTACTATATAGGCAGCTTGTTGCGTATTAAAATTACTGTAAGGGAGGGTCCATACATGATGTCATCGGTAGGGTTAGGTATTGATGAAATGTCATCGGGGCCGGACGAAGGAATTGGTTTTAGGCAGAAATTTGTTTCTATACAAAAACAACCATTTTTGATTTTATTGAAGGTTTTGTTTGGCAAACCAAAATGTTGTATTTACATGTTTTTAGAAAAGTGAAAATTGTACTTTTGACTTGATTCAAAAAAGTGCAAAATGTTCTATCTACATGTTTTGAGAAAAGTAGAAAATGTTTTATTTGCATGTTTTTGAAATAAGCAAAAAAAAATTATTTGCATTTTTTTTTGAATGTGCAAAAAATTTGATTTGCATGTTATTGAAATGAGCAAAGAAAAATTATTTGCATGTTTTTGGAATGTGCAAAAAATTTGATTTGCATGTTTTTGAAAATTCAAAATATTCTTTTTAAATATAATTGAAACCTGCAAAATAATTCATTTACATGTTATTTGAAAATTCAAGCATCGCAGCGGGGTCTACCTGCGCTGGCCGCATTATCCGGCCTTGCATGTTGTGTTACAGATAGCCGTTTCAGCAATGTTGAAGTAATGATATAGGGGTAAAAATGTGATGAAACGAGTGAAAATGTGAATGACTTCATTTATGGACTATCCCTATAAGTATTAGATGGAGATACTATTCGAAATGTGGAACAGTTGATTTCAACAACTTGTTAAGTGCATATTTTGAAAATAAATAGTCAAGGTACTTACAGATTATTTAAGCAATTACACTAAAACCTTAGAATTCTGTTTAGTTTGACTTGGGGACTAGGAATTACTTAGCTATGTAGAAGAAAACCATCTTTTTTACTTTTTTTATTTTTCCTTCTGAGCGAAAGCACAATAATTAATTGTTCCAAGGAAATTTGTGCCATGGGATTTTAAATACCTTGGTACATAAGTAGTTTGGCACGTAAATTGGTAGGGAGAATCCATCAATGACGTTTATATTTAAGACATGAGGGGGGCGGGGGATATGACTTGTACTAAATTCGTGTAACGCAACATTGTGGAAGTATGGTAAACTATATAGGGGACGCGTTAGCTATTACAATTTTTCATGTTTCTAAACGTCATTGATGGACGACCCCTATATGCTTAAGACTTTCATTAATAAGTCCTTCTTTTGTTTGTGAATAGTACTAATTAAATTTTTGCACTGTTTGTTTGGAAAGCAGGGGATGACAATGTGATAATCGTGTCGTCAGTGTTGGTCGTGCTGATTGTGTTGATTAGCTCGGGGAGCTACCTCATCTTCAGACACTGGCGCTTATCCCGGGATATGGACACAATTCTCTGGCGGATTGACAAGCGGGACATTCATTGGGAGAACGGTCAATTCTTCCCAGTAAATCGTGGGAGTCAAGCATCTCTCGCCAAGTTTTCTACCGTCTTTGCTCCACTAGTCACTTACCGGGAACGGATCTTTGCTGCGAAAGCCATTGACACGGACCTCCTCGACTCCACTATGAAGCATCAGCTTAAATTGGTATGTGTATTTCTGTATGTTCGTAGCATCTGTTAAAAATTATTGTGTACAGTGCATATGCCGTATATCTTGTAAAAGCTAGTACGCCCCGCTTACTATTCAAACTTAAGCCTCCGGCCCCTGCGTACAATTAGAGACCCGCACGCATTAGTAAAGACCCGCGCATTTTAGAAGACACAAATACTATTAAATCTAAAACACCTACTTCTACCTCCTTGTCGTACTATTAGAGACAGAGACCCGTGCCCTATTTTAGGGACCCACGTAGTGTTAAAAAGTATACGCTACCTAAATATCTGTAAGACTTTGAGAGCGGTGACATTTAATTGTACTAAAGTACAGGTACTACAGATATACCGTCTGTGAAGAATCAAAGTGACCCACTTTAGCATGCTTAGCTAAAACCAAAATACCCTATCTACAAAAACAAGTTAAAATCATGATCCCGAAAGCGTGTGAATAGAGAATTTTACATTTTAAAACTATTGTATACGACAGTTTGCTACATTTAGAAAACATGTAAATTGGGCATTTTGCACTTTAAAAAATTTTTGAAATAGAACATTTTGCACTTTTTAAAATATTTAAAATATAAAATTTTACACCTATCGGAAAACATAAAAATAAGACATTTTACACTCTTTAAAATCTCTGAAATAAAACATTTTGCACTTATTTTAAAATGTGTAAATAGGACATTTTATGCTTCTTAAAATCCTCGAAACAGAATTTGTTTTACATTTTTGAAAACAAACATGTATATAAATCATATAAAAAACATTAGAAAACAAGTAAATAAAACATTTTGCAGTTTTTAAAAACTAGTATTAATTATTGAATCTATTATGTACGTATCAATCCTGTCCCATGATTATAGTCTATTTGACCTTCACCACAGCTAGCTGATTGTAATTCTAGCTAAAAATGGATATGGACCACTTTGACTACTCCCTCGCGATATACGAGAATTCCATAGGTCATAATAGCTGATAATAATGGAGAGCAGATAGTACATTAGATAAGTTAGGAAGAAATTAAATCGTAATTCATAATTCTATTATTAATTTATTATATTAATTTTAAAGTCAGTTTAATTAGGCAACTCTTTGATCCAAATATTCCCGCGACGCGAAAGGTATTCAAAGTGCCTACCTGCATAGATTAAATTAGCATTCGCAGTGACAAAAGCATAGCTGGCATACCAGTACCGGTACCGGTACCGGCAACCTACACGACATACTCTAAAATTGTCGTAGTATATTAACTTTAATATACATTTAAATTCAGCTGTAAGAGCCCTCGATATATAGCCTGTTAACCTCTCGACTTATTAAAGTATCTGTCGAGCTGAAGTAATAAATTAGTATGTAGATTATGTAGAATGTAGAGTGCCAAAATGTACTGGCAATAAACGTCAAACGTAAGCACTGAATTCCTGCACAGTTGCACAGGAAAGCGTGGAATTGCCCTACATTTTCTAAGTCATGTTTCAAAACGGCCGCTGTCCACTTCTTAATCTACAAAGAAAATGAGTGCTATGCAAAAAAATACAATGAATAATATAATATTATGATAATGAATAAAAAAATAAGCAGTTTTTGAAAAGTGCAAAATGCAATATTTGCGCATTGTTCAGAAAAGTGCGTAACTCATTATTTGCGCATGTTTTTGAAAAGTGCAAAATTCATTATTCGCGCATGTTTCTGAAAAGCTCAAAATTCATTATTTTCCCAAGTTTATAAAAAGTGCAAAATGCATTATTTGTGCATGTTTCTGAGAAGCGCAACTTTCATTATTCTTGCACGTTTCTTAAAAGCGCGAAATTCATTATTTGCGCATGGTTTTGCAAAGTGCATAATTCATTATTCTTGCATGTTTCTTAAAAGCTCGAAATTCATTATTCGCGCATGTTTCTAAAAATTGCAAAATTCATTATTCTTGCATGTTTCTGAAAAGCGCAAAATTCATTATTTTCGAAAGTTTATGAAAAGTGCAAAATGCATTAATTGCGCATGATTGTGAAAAGTCCAAAATTCATTATTTGCGCATGTTTTTGCAAAGTGCAAAATGCATTATTGGCGCATGTTCCTGAAAAGTGCAAAATGATCTACTTGATTACTTGAATTTAAAAAAAATTCCTATTCTTAAGTTTTTAAAAAGTGCAAACCAACTTTTTAACATGGTTTTGAGATCAAAATATTATAATTTTGTGTAGTTACCTGTATTATAATTAATGGATTTTTTGCGCTTAAAATGGAAAAGCGCATTTATATTCTTCACAGACGATATTACGTATCTCCATGTACTAGTAGTTCTATTAGTGAATAATTATTAGATGGTCGTATGAAAACAAGCAAGTATACGGGTCCACTAGAATTACCCGCACACCGTAGCACCACATCCTATTAGTCCAGTATTATTATTGCGCAATTGCGCACGTATCTCTCTCCAATTAAATATCTCACCCCACAAAGTGGAGTAGTGGAGTGGTGAGGACACTGTATTATAATACACTTTACAATAGGAAATAAACTTTTCACTTATAATCATAAATACGTGCCATCGTGGCCATGTACAATCAGTTTGAAGTTGCGTCCCATAGTCCCAGAGGAGAAGACAGGAAAGTGCGGTCGTGGTCGCGTTCTTGTGGCCTTGGGTCTTGAACTGGAAACTGGAAATGCAATGATGAAAGTCTAGCATAGTAATGTAATGTAATGAACTCTGTCCAAAAAGCACATCAAACTCAAACTGCAATTGTGTAGTGAACTAACCTGCCTGAAAAATAAAAATAAAAATAGACAGAGACAGAGACAGACGGACGCCCAAGGATATAAGTAATGTATTGTGTATCGCCTGTGAAGAATCAAAATAACCGACACTTCCAATTTTAGTTAGGATCAAAATAGGCAGTAAAAAAACGTTATTAGGAATTGATATGAGTGAAATATTTGTTAAGCGTTTCAAAACAGTGTAAGATGTTCTATTTACATGATTTTTAAAAGCGCAGAATGTTCTATTTACGCGTTTTTTTGAAACGTGTGTAAGTTTTTATTTGCATGCTTCTGAAAGGTGCAAAATGTTATATCTAACCTCTTTTTGAAAAATGCAACATTTGTAATTCTTTTGTTTCTTAGGATGCTCAAAATGTTCTACATAAGTACCTACTTTTTTTTAAATTGCAAAATGTTCTATTCGCTCACTTTTTGAAAATTGCAAAATGTTGTATGCATTTACATGTTTTCAAAAAGGTCAAAATGTTTCTATTTACATGTTTTATAAAAGTGCAAAATTTTCTACTTTAAGTGTTTTTTAAAAGTGCAAAATGTTCTACTTAATTTGTTTTTTAAAAGTGCAAAATTTTCTACTTAAATTGTTTTTTAAAAGTGCAAAATTTTCTACTTTAAGTGTTTTTTAAAAGTGCAAAATGTTCTACTTCAAGTGTTTTTTAAAAGTGCAATATGTTGTATTTACATATTATTTTAAAATGTGAAATGTTCTATTTACATTTATTCAAAAAGTGCTTTAAAAAAAGAAAACAATGTTTTAATTACACGCTTTTAGGATTATTATATTTTAATACTTTTGAAGATGTTGCATTTTGCATTTAGCTAGAAATGAGTTTAGCCGATTTTGATTCTTTACAGACGATATTCACTGTAACGAGCTATGGGTTTTATTTTTATTCCAATATAATTCTAATATTTTTCTTATGACGAAGGGCAATGTATATGAACTGTAAGAAAATATATTTTCCCCGCCAAATACGAAATACGTGGCCTATCAGCCCGGCGCAGCCGGCGCAGCGCGGCACGATAGACCTGAACTGTCTCGTCCTGATTCTCGTCTCATCTAAACGTCTCTGTTGCCGTTATCCTTTGACTCCGTTTCTTTGCCAACTATTAATTATAATGCGATCCGAGGAAGCATTTGCGTTTGAACTGTTTGAAGCTATACGACAACTAAAGTTTACTATAGAACACATAGAAGCACAACTGTTTGTTAGACGGAGACGGAATGCTATTTATCTGGATCTGGAGTGCGATTGTGATTGTGATGCGATTTGGAAATTACTATGTACCTGAATCTTTCTGTAGTCTGTAAGCAACCCACGTAGACCGTGAAATGACCGTCCTCGTTCTTCCTTTTAATTTCTACCGTGATGCACGACAGGCCATCATCGCATCGCATCGCAACGGAAAATCAAAAGCGAGGGAAAGAAAGCCGACGCTGAGCAAGACAGACACAGCCTAAGATACCAGATTCTTCATAGTGATATTGTCAAAGTCAAAAGACAAGGGCCAAGCCATGGAAATTGTTTTAGGGAAATGTAATTTAGTGAGAAGAGTCTATGGGATTCTCTGGAAATGAGATGGGGTATTCAGATATTTGTTGAGGAATAAAATTGCAAAGGAGCAAGTCAATTCCTACAGTGTGGGCGAGAGAGTCTACCTACACAATATACATTTGCTAGAAAAATGAAAGATAAAGAGACAGAAGACAAAGAGAAAAAGGATATGATAAAAAATAATTTGATTTTATGAGCAGCTCTAATTTTCCTTTCATGCTGATTGCAGTATGAGGAAATAGGCAAAAAAGTGTGCGTACGTGTGCAGTGCATCTACCGTAACTTCTTCAATGCTGGGCGGATCTACTTGGATGGGTCTGTTTAATATGGCAGGTGTGACAAATTAGTAAATATTGACAGAAAACGGGTGATTAATAGCGCATGGGCCTATAACGGTAACGGTAGAGTGAGTAGGTTTGTGATATAGCGCACGGGACTAAAATCTAAAATTGGTCACAGTAAGCAGGTTTAAAATTGCATATAGGCCTTTAAATTTGTTGGTAGTAATTGGGTTTATAATAGAGCATATCGCGGGCGAAGGATCAAATCCGTGCCATTCCGCTTTTGATTTAAACAAGCGTTTTAGCTTTAGCCCGCCAATTCATAGTAACATGGTTATGAAAGGTGCAAATTGCTCTAATTCCATACTGCAAAACGCAAAACGTTCTAACTATATGGATTTTAAAATTGAAAATGGTTCTAACAACATGATTTCAAACTTGAATTTTTCTAACTACATAGTTTTAAGTAGCAAACTAATCTAACTACAGGGTTTTAAGTTGCAAACTAATCTAACTGCATAATTAAAAAAGTGCAAAATATTCTAACTAAATGATTTTAAAACGCACTTTGTTGTAATTACATGGTTTTAAAAATTTCAAAATGTTCTAACTACTTGGGTTTAAGTGCAAACTGTTCTAACTAGATGACTTTAAAAATTGAAAAATTTTTTAATTGCAAGTTTTGAAAATTTTAAAATGTTCTAGTTTCAAAGTATTAAAAATGCGAAATGCTCTAAATACAACGTTTGAGAACTGCAAAAAGCTCAAACTACATGTAATATTCAAAAGCACGTAAGAAGTACATTTTGAAATTTTCAAAATTAGGTATTTATATTAGTTTGCAACTTAGAACTATGTAGTTATACCATTTTGCACTTTCTTTAATCAAGTAGTTAGATCAGTTTTTAACTTAAAACCGTGTTGTTAGATTAGTTTGCAACCTGATACCATGTAGTTAGAACCATTTACAGTTTTAAATTCCATGTAGTTAGAACGTTTTGTGTTACAGAAAAGGTCTGTAGTAGCGCATTGGTCTAAATTCTGAATTTTCAATTATTAAAAATACCCACGTGAATAAAATTATAGGTGTTAGTTATGTAAGTTAAGTTAACAATAATATCACAATAAGGTGCGGGGTATCGGGTGCGGGATTGAGAATAAACGATGTCAATAAAACAAGGGTGTGTTTTATTAAAGAAAATACGGTGTTTTTTTACTGATATCATGGGTAGCTGTGGAATGTGTCTTCTGTCCTTTTCTTTTCTACAGTATACTAATAATATAGCCCCATATAATTAGTGATATTGGAGTTGTGTAATTATATTACAACCTTGTTCACGCTCTTAATTAGTGAATGTCGAACTTTCTTGGAATTTTAATAGATGCAAATGAAATATATTTTTGGCACACTTTTGTTTTACTACGAATCTAAATCTGACACTTTTTCAAGCTTCAAAATCCAAAAGGTCTGGACATTAATTGTAACGACACGTAAAAAGTCAATTGAGCTATTTATTTTTTAGAAGATTTAGGTAAACTGTATTTTCAAAAAATATTATTCTATAGATTAAATTTGTAGAATCAAGCTATTCACTTGAATACAAGCTTATAGAATTCTATAAAAGGTTTTTGAATTTTTAACTAGACTATATCTACATTATATAAAATTTAATTTGAAAAAAAGGAATTATTTATATTCCAAACTTTGACGATATGATATTCCAGCTGAGAGAGATTCGTCATGAAAATCTGAATGCTTTCATCGGCGCTTGTTTGTACGACGAGGGGATTCTTCTGATTCAAGAGTACTGCTCAAGAGGCTCCATCAAAGACATTCTTGACAACGAGGATCTCAAATTAGATGACATGTTCGTCTCGAGCCTGGTGGGAGATCTTCTCAGAGTAAGCGCGCACTCCTTCATTTTCTTCCCTTGTTCTGAGTGTACGCTTTGCTTGTCATTATATACATATAGCTGCGTGAGATACTGACTGATCGTGAGATGGGAAGACTGGGATCTCTTTGTTTTCAAAATTCCCCTGGCCATAAGGCCATGACATTCAACATTTACAGTAATCCACTCACAAACAGAACTACTCATGTAAAAAACGACGACACGACATGTGTTCTTCACAACCGCCTTTTATATTCATTTCATCATCTAAAATCAAAATCTTTATTTTCAGAATTTAATGAATTTAGTTGTGACTATAAACATATGAAAAAATATTGCTGTATTTTTTAGCATCTAGTAAAGAAGTAAAACGCAGTAAAAACCATGGACTTTTAGCAAAAATGACAGACTTTAAAATATTGTACAGGGTGCCATGACATCTATGACATCGCCAATAAGCTAAATCGATGCTGTTGCATAACCTTTAGTATAAAATGCATCCCAATTTTTTAAATTTTTTATTTTGAATTAAAAGGTGCGAATTTTGGAGGGTGCGCAACATACAGTGAGCAAACTATGCAATGTGTTAGTTATTTTGGTTAGGAAATATACAGGGTGCGAATTATGCAGGGAACGGTTTTTGTAGAGCGATAATTAGCAGGCTACAGAATTTATAGTATACGAAATATATGTAGGAAAGGAAACCATAAGGGTACGAATTACGCAGGGTGCAATTTGTGTAGAATGGAGACTAGTTGGCTACAAAATATACAATATGGGAATTACACAAGTTCTGACATATACAGGGTGCGACTTATGCTGAGTGGAATTTTTGTAGGGTCCAAATTAGCAGGCTACAAAATATATAGGGTACTAACAATGTGTGCTATGTTATGAAATGTTCAAGGTGGGAATTATGCAGAGTGCAAATTTTAGCGGGTGCAAAATTGGTAGGGACGAAATATACAGGGTGTGATTTTTGTAGGGTTCAAATAGGTAGGTTACAAATTATATAGCTTGCAAACTGTGTTCGTTAGGAAATGTACAGGGTGAAAATTATGCAAGGTACGAATTAAGTAGTGTGCAAATTGGTATGCAGGAAATATATAGGCTGGAAATTTTGTAGGTTATAAAATGTACAGCGTGTACAATTGTGCAGGTTTCGACGAATGTAAGGTGCGAATTATGAAGGGTGGGAAATTTAGGGTACGAAATATACAGGATGCGACTTATGTAGTTTAAAAGTTGAGTCAGGGTGCGAAATATTTATATAGGGTGCAAATAGTCATATTTCATACATTACCAATGTGTTCTTTGTCTTTAGCATTACACCTACACAAGAAGCAAAAATATATGGCACCTTGTATTAAATACTTTAAAATGCAAGTTTGAGGCACTAATATTGCAAGTATGCTTTTAAAATTTCATCATCTTTGCACATACGTAATCAAAGTATATCTGAAGTATTTTGAAATTAAATTTTAAATAAAATTGTAAATATAAACCTATTTCGTTTCCAAGTCAATAATGCATTACTTGCATCATTGCGTGGGTAGATACATAGTAGATCGTGGCCCGTATCTCTCTGTTCGTATATTATACACAGCCTCATCCTTTGAGTTTAACCTCGTTGCATGACGTTCTATATTAAATTGGAGAAAATTGAGCATGAAGCATAGCGTATTATTATGATTTCCTAACCTACCTACCTGCGTATGCACAGTAATGCACACTGCAAACTGCAAAGGCACTACTGTACTACTAGATATATCTCTACCTACACCTACAGCGGCAATATAGGCCATAGGGGCAGCATCAAAATATCTTTTGCTTACTTATTTTAAAGCACTATGAAATATGATATATCGTCTGTGAAGCACCAAAATGACCCATATCCAATTTAAGCTAGAATCAAAATGAGGTATGTCATAAAAATAAAATAAAAAGCATCCGTACAATGTTAATTACGAGTTTAAAAAAAGTGTAAAATGTTCTAATTCCATGTTTTTGAAATAGTGCAAAATGTTCTCATTCCATGTTTTTGAAAGGTGCAAAATGTTCTAAATCCATGTTTCTGAAAAACTGCAAAATGTTCTAATTTCATGTTTTTGAAAAGGTGCAAAATGTTCTAATTCCATGTGTTTGAAAAGGTGCAAAATGTTCTAATTTCATGTTTTTGAAAAGGTGCAAAATGTTCTAATTCCATGCTTTTGAAAAGAGGCAAAATGTTCTATTTACATGTTTTAAAAAGATGCAAAAAGTTCTAATTTCATGTTTTTAAAAAGGTGCAAAATGTTATAATTCCATGTTTTAAAAAGGTGCAAAATGTTCTAATTCCATGCTTTTGAAAAGGGGCAAAATGTTCTATTTACATGTTTTAAAAGGTGCAAAATGTTATAATTCCATGTTTTTGAAAAGGTGCAAAATGTTCTAATTCCATGCTTTTGAAAAATGGCAAAATGTTCTATTTACATGTTTTAAAAAGGTGCAGAATGTTCTAATTTCATGCTTTTGAAAAGAGGCAAAATGTTCTATTTACATGTTTTAAAAAGGTGCAAAATGTTCTAATTCCATGCTTTTGAAAAGGGACAAAATGTTCTATTTACATGTTTTAAAAAGGTGCAAAATGTTCTAATTCCATGCTTTTGAAAAGGGGCAAAATGTTCTATTCACATGTTTTAAAAAGGTGCAAAATGTTCTAATTCCATGTTTTTTAAAAGGGACAAAATGTTCTATTTACATGTTTTAAAAAGGTGCAAAATGTTCTAATTCCATGCTTTTGAAAAGGGGCAAAATGTTCTATTTACATGTTTTAAAAAGGTGCAAAATGTTCTAATTCCATGCTTTTGAAAAGGGGCAAAATGTTCTATTTACATGTTTTAAAAAGGTGCAAAATGTTCGAATTCCATGCTTTTGAAAAGGGGCAAAATGTTCTAATTCCATGGTTTTGAAAAGGTGCAAAATGTTCTAATTCCATGCTTTTGAAAAGGGGCAAAATGTTCTATTCACATGTTTTAAAAAGGTGCAAAATGTTCTAATTCCATGTTTTTTAAAAGGGACAAAATGTTCTATTTACATGTTTTGAAAAGGGGCAAAATGTTCTATTTACATGTTTTAAAAAGGTGCAAAATGTTCTAATTACATGCTTTTGAAAAGGGGCAAAATGTTCTATTTACATGTTTTAAAAAGGTGCAAAATGTTCTAATTCCATGGTTTTGAAAAGGGGCAAAATGTTCTATTTACATGTTTTAAAAAGGTGCAAAATGTTCGAATTCCATGCTTTTGAAAAGGGGCAAAATGTTCTATTTACATGTTTTAAAAAGGTGCAAAATGTTCGAATTCTATGCTTTTGAAAAGGGGCAAAATGTTCTATTTACATGTTTTAAAAAGATGCAAAATGTTCTAATTTCATGTTTTTGAAAAGGTGCAAAATGATCTAATTCCATGTTTTTGAAAAAGTGAAAAATATTCTAATTCCATGCTTTTGAAAAGGGGCAAAATGTTCTATTTACATGTTTTAAAAAGGTGCAAAATGTTCGAATTCCATGCTTTTGAAAAGGGGCAAAATGTTCTATTTACATGTTTTAAAAAGGTGCAAAATGTTCGAATTCTATGCTTTTGAAAAGGGGCAAAATGTTCTATTTACATGTTTTAAAAAGGTGCAAAATGTTCTAATTCCATGCTTTTGAAAAGGGGCAAAATGTTCTATTTACATGTTTTAAAAAGGTGCAAAATGTTCTAATTCCATGGTTTTGAAAAGGGGCAAAATGTTCTATTTACATGTTTTAAAAAGGTGCAAAATGTTCGAATTCCATGCTTTTGAAAAGGGGCAAAATGTTCTATTTACATGTTTTAAAAAGGTGCAAAATGTTCGAATTCTATGCTTTTAAAAGGGGCAAAATGTTCTATTTACATGTTTTTGAAAAGTGTAAAATGTTCTAATTCCATGCTTTTGAAAAGGGGCAAAATGTTCTATTTACATGTTTTAAAAAGGTGCAAAATGTTCTAATTCCATGCTTTTGAAAAGGGGCAAAATGTTCTATTCACATGTTTTAAAAAGGTGCAAAATGTTCGAATTCCATGCTTTTGAAAAGGGGCAAAATGTTCTATTTACATGTTTTAAAAAGATGCAAAATGTTCTAATTCCATGATTTTGCAAATTACAAGATGTTCTACTTAAATTCCCTCAAGACATATTTGAATATTTTTTTCGATAGTTGGTATTGGTTTTAGCTGCAAATGGAAATGGGTCATTTTGGTTCTTCACTGAGGATATTTCGGATTTTGTGTGTGGGAGTAGGAAATAGGTTGTGAAATCTGAGGATTGTAGATTAAAGGGAATTTTATTGTTTATTGTGTAAGAGAGTAAGACCGATCAGACGTCAACGTAAACATAAAGTTCTTCCAATTCTATCAGTGTAACCAAGTGAGCGACGTTATTATATGATTGGCAATGGAAAAGATCTCAGTTCCATTCATACGCTTTCCTTATTTTCTTTAATCTTCTTCTAAATCTAAAAGGTTCACCTTACCTGCTGTGCCCTAGCTATAGCCTGTAACTGTCCTGTCCTTTAGTTTATGTCGTATACATCTGTCTTTGTAGTTTCAAGTTTCCCACATATTGACTAGGAAAACGTCCGTTGAATTTCCGCGAATTGAATTCATTTTAATTCGATTTTGATTGCCTATGTGGAAAGTGACACACAGCTTTCATCTGACTATTTACAGACTTGTACTTATCTCCTTTATTTCACCATACCGTTAAGTTGAAACCTCTGTATAAATGACGTATATTGTATGCGTAAATTACCTTACGGCCTTACGTTTCCTAGCCTGCGCCCTCGGCGTCCAGTTCCAGTTCCAGTGTCCAGAAAATTCTAAAATATTTACGGTCTAAAAATTAAAACTAAAATCTGGATGTGTGTGCGTCAGAGAGTTAGAAACTTATTGGAAATTTTGAAACTTTAGCGACTGAGATATCGTCGGGGAAGAGCCAAAATGACCCATACCCATTTTTAGCTAAATCCAAAATGCACTACCCACTAATAATGTAATAAGTCCAAACAGCAATGTAGATAAAGTATTTTGTAATTTTCAAAAACTTTTAAATACAACATTTTACATATTTCAAAAACATGTGGATCGGACAATTTAATCTTTCTAAAACCATGTGAAATGTTAATAGAACATTTTAAATCTTTCAAAAACATGCAAATCGAACATTATACACTTTAAAAAATATACAAGTCGAACATTTTAAGTTTTTTAAGCTTTCAAAAATATGCAAATAGAACATTTAACAATTTGTAAAAACATGTAAGTAGAACATTTTGCAATTTTCAGGAACATGAAAATAGAACATTTTACACTTTTCAAAAACATGAAAATAGAACATTTTACACTTTTCAAAAACATGCAAATCGAACATTTCAAATTTTTAAAATATCTTAGTTAAAATTTTACGCATGTTTCTTATTTTGTTTTTATGACATAGCCTATTTTGATTCCATTTTAAATTAGATATGGCTCATTTTGGTTCTTCACAGACGATAAATATCAACTATTTGATTTTAATTGCGTATAAAATGTTGTGTACATTTTCCGACTCAGCTTAAAACTTTATTACTTGTACTTAACTGTATTCAACTGCTAGCCTGGTTCTGGTAGCCATTTCTATCTTCCTTTAATTGCAGTCACAGTCCGAATCCAAATTCCAATCCGGATTCTCAACAAGTCCGAGCCGAATTGTATCATAGGCCGTAGTAGAGTATAGTGCCCGGAAATTTAACGCTCTCGGTTGCTGCTAGCTACTTTGTGATGATTATAGATTTTATAGATGTCCATGTGTAGAACTGTGCGGAGTATCTGCCTCTAAAATCTTGAGAGTATAAAAAGAACTTAGCGAGAGAAAAGCGAGAGAGTTAGAGAGACACGAAGAAAGTTTAAGTAAAAACTTTTAACAGTTTTACGCCGAACAAAGAAAGACGAGTACAAGGACGAGGGAAAATAGCCGCACAGAACATCCACTGTAACTGTAGCCGTAGCCGTAGTACTGTAACTGTAGACTGTAGAACACAGTGCACAAGAAAGAAAAACAATAAAAAATGTCATATGATTCAAATAATGCCTGCTTTGTGATTGGTGAGTACAAGGAAGGCGGATGGGAAAACCGGGAAAGAAGACACTGTATATTATACTGTTGTAAGTTGTAAAGTCTAAAAGTCAGTGTAAAGTGTGTGTGTGTGAGAAATAGAGACGAAATATTCCGTCGCTCTCCTATACTGGCTGAGTGCCCAGTCGAATGTCGAATCCCAGTCCGCTTCTCGTTCTCACTCATAGATAAGATCAGTATTGAATGAAAACGAAAACTTAATATAGAAATCGTCATTTTGATCTGTAGAGTATAGAGAGATTAAATCAGTACTTGGGATATCGTGAGGGAAGAATCAAAATAAGCCTTAAAATGCATTTTTAGCAAGGATTAAAATGGAATATAGATGTAAAATAATTCTAAATTATAAGGATGCGTTACATGTTAGTTGCAAGTTTTTGGAAAAGTGCAAAATGTTTGATTTTCATCGTTTTGAAAAGTGCAAAATGATTTATTCACATATTTTTAGAAAGCGCAAAATGTTCTATTTACATGTGCTTTGGAAAGCGCAAAATGATTTATTTGCAAGTTTATAAAAAGCGCAAAATATTATATTTACAAATTTTTTGGAAACCGCAAAATGCTTTATTTACACGTTTATAAAAAGTGCAAAATGTTCTAATTACATATTTTTTGGAAACCGAAAAATATTTTATTTGCACTTTATAAAAAGTACAAAATGTTCTAATTACATATTTTTGGAAAGCTTAGCTAATGTTTCAATGGCACGTTTATAAAAAGTACAAAATGTTCTAATTACGTATTTTTGGAAAGCTTAGAATGTTTCAATGGCACGTTTATAAAAAGTACAAAATGTTCTAATTACATATTTTTGGAAAGCTTAGAATGTTTCAATGGCACGTTTATAAAAAGTACAAAATGCTCAAAGTAAATACTTTCAAAATTTACTTTTAAAACTTTTAAAATTGATACATCAATATCTTTCCTCAATAGTGGATTTTACTTTTATACGCAAACGGGAATGGTTCGTTTTGATTCTTCACATACGATTTACAGCTTCTTCGTTTTTTGTTGTCAAGTTAAGTTTGTTTAGAGTAGACAGAGCCTTATTTGTCCCTACTTGACTGGATGAGCCTTTGATGATGGGCAGTATAAAGTTTCACATAAATGGAGAGTGAGTTTCGCAAGAGATAAAAATGTTTCTGGAAACTTAATACGCGCGTATAGAATGTCACCAATAGTTGAGAGCTTCACTACTTTAACTTTGCCAGTTTCCCCTTATCGCATCCTCTCCACCACTCTCCCCATTAAAATCTCAAAACGTCGGGTTTTACTAAAATTCGGACAATTTTTTGAAAGATGTCACTTGTAGTAGTTTGTGACCGTGGACAAGGACTAAAGTTGTTCACTGTTGTCAGTTCAACAATGTTTATCCAAATTGTTGTCGTTATTGGTTCAGCACATCTTAATCCTACAGCCTTATGGATTGTCCATAAATGACGTCACATGCAGGGTCAATGAATCTACTTAGGTATTGATGAAATCCAATGCAAAAGATAGTCATTCATGAATTGATTACGCCAGGGCCAGACCGGCCAGATAATGCGGCCAGTGCAGGTAGCCTCCGCTGCTGGAATTTAAAAAAACATGTAAATGGAACATTTTGCAGTTTTCAAAAATATGTAAAAATAATATTGAGACTATTCAAAAAAATTCAAAATAAAAACATTTCTACATTCCAAAAACATGGACATAAACTTTTTTGTACATTTTCAAAAACATACAAGTAAAACATTTTACACTTTTCCTAAAACATGTAAATAGAAAATTTTGCAAATTTCTGAATCAAGTAAAAAGAACATTTTGCACATTCCTGAATCAAGTAAAAAGAACATTTTGCACATTTCTGAATCAAGTAAAAAGAACATTTTGCACTTTTCTGAAACATGTAAATACAAAATTTTGCTTGAGCGAAGAAAAGTTTAGTAAAATCAAAATAGTGGTTTTTGCATGGAAAATAATTGCTGCCTAAAAGCAATTCCTTCTTCTGGCCCTGGATTAGGCTGATGATAGGACAGGAGCGTCATGCGGTCCGAGAAATGTGGATACGTGAATTACATTACTTATGGACGACGCGTTACACAGTTTTAAAAGTTAGACCGTGCACAATCTGATCCATTCTAGATGTAAATACTTTCAGGATTGTGATGATTTGTATTTTTTTCCTAAATTTTTCGAAAAGAACCGTTTGTAATAGTAAACAAAAATGTGAGTTTTAAATAATCGTAACCTAATGGCGCTTGTAACAAATGGCAAATGATCTGTAATCTGTGATATTACTATGGTTTTGAAGCATATGACACGGTTCGATTTTTTGGTGTGAATGAACGTTAATGTTATATGGTTCATTAATTATAAGATGTGCCTATATAGCCTTATGTAATAATGTTCAATCTGCATATTATACTGACACTGAAACTGACATTGATGATGATCTGACGGTGAAAAGAGTGAGCGACGATGAGCGTCGACTGTACACGGAAACGTGACAAGAATGTGAATTGATTATTGAGAAAGTGTAAAGTGAAAATAGAGGAAGCTTACATATTATTGACAAGAGGGGTGGTAAATTAAGAGGAAGGAATTGAATTAAAATGTAATTAAATTTCACGGTCGTGATTAATATATTGTGTCATGTACATATTTGATTATAGGGACTCTCATACCTCCACGACTCATCCCAGTTCCGCTTCCACGGTAATTTGAAGCCAACCAACTGTCTCGTCGACTCCCGTTGGGTCCTCCGTCTCTCGGATTTTGGCCTCACGTACGCTCGAAAGGATCACTACATCTCACACACGGCGGACATGATCCTGAGTAGCAACTCATCGGGCGGCCCATCAGGAGGCGGAGGAGGAAATGGAGGAGGAGGGGGGAGTGGAGGGAAATTAGGGGGGTATAACGGTGCCACAACCCGGATTTCATTTGCCAACTCCACTGCCACCACTTCCATCAGTCGAACCGGAAGTGGTAATTATAATTCCTCAGTCCGGGCATCCGTCTCAAGAATGGCGAGAGTCACCACAAGTCCTTATTTACCACCGGAATTCTCGGAAATTTTTAAAGTAAGTGCACACAGCAAATCGCCTGTGAAGAACCAAAATGACCGATATGCAATTTAAACTAGAATCAAAATGAGCTATATGTCATAAAAACAAAATGAGAAACATGTGTGAAGTGTTAATTAGGAGTTTTTGAAAAATGTAAAATTTTCTATTTACGTATTCTTGGAAAAGTGCAAAATGATCTAACTCCATGTTTTTGAAAAGTTGCAAAATGTTCTAATTCCATGTTTCGAAAAGATGTAAAATGTTCTAATTCCATGTTTTCAAAAAGGTGCAAAAATTTCTAATTCCATGTTTTCGAAAACGTGTCAAATGTTCTAATTTCGTTTGCTTCAAAATGTTCTATTTAAATGCGCCCTCAAGACGTATTTGCATATTTTTGTAGATAGTTGATATTGGTTTTAGCTAACAATGGATACAGGTCATTTGGGTTCTTCACAGACGATATTGCTTATATAGTTCATAGTGGATAAAATTTATCAAGGAATCATCCATAAATGATGTCAGGCTCGCCAAATTAAACCAGTATTAATTAACAATAACTGTGCAGACAACACCGAATCGAAGCCTTCAGATAGAGAATCACCGTAAAGGAGATATGTACTCACTTGGTGTCATCCTTTGGGAACTTCTCATTCGTAAATCGTTGAGCTCGTACCTGGGGATGAAGGTTGAGCGGGAGATTCGAGCAGAGATCATACGCCAAGGGATGACCTTCTGGTCTCAAGTATTGTCTAATCTCCACCACCCATCCGCCAATGCCAACAACGAGCCTCCACCTCCATCCTCCCCCTCTGGGAATTCTGTAGCTGCTGGACGCAACATAATCCCTCCAACAATCGTCGACTGTCTCAAAGACTGCCTCAGCTTTGACCCGGATCAACGTCCTGATATCAAATCCGTCCGACTACGACTCCGCCCCCTTCACAAGGGAATGTAAGTTTATTTTCAGTTTTCTTTTTTTTTTTGAGTAACTTTTGTGTTTTTCCTGTAGCGTCTATAGCGTCTAGTGGCATTGACATAGGCATAGGCATAGGCAACGAGTCCAGTTTCTAATCTAGGTAGGTACTTATATTGGATTTTAACTGGAAAAAACTTTCTCAAAAGATTCCCGTCCGTTTCGTGTTTCCCACTTTTTTTATTTTTTCTGGCTTTTCATTTCAAAGCTTTTATTTTCTTTTATACGGCTACTTTAATTTCCACTTTGTAATTTACACTTCATACAACATGGTATACGGATTTTTGCGTATCTAATCATGTGGATGTGATTACCCATATGCTTGTACTCAGGACCGGGCGAAGGAATTGGTTTTAGGCACCAATTGATTTCCACACAAAACAAATAGGTATTTTGATTTTGATAAAGTAAAATATTGTATTTACATTTTTTAAAAAAGTGAAACATTTTCTTTTTACTTGATTCAAAACAGTGAAAAATGTTCTATTTACAAGTTTTGAGAAAAGCGGAAAATGTTTTATTTCCATGTTTTTGAAATGCACAAAAACTTGTAATTGCATACTTTGAAATGTGCGAAAATGTTTATTTGCATGATTTTAAAAACTACAAAATATTCGATTTATATATTTTTTTAAAATCCAAGCAGCGGGGGCTGCCGGGGCTGGCAGAATTATCCGGCCCTGTATATACTTGTCTTATACCAGCAAGGGCTACGACACATGACACGTGTTTTATTCAGTCTTCCCCTTTCTCTCACTTTCACTGCTACTGCTACACCAAACAATACAGATGATGGTATTTCATATTTTTTTAGAACTATTTCATAGCAAGGCCTTTGAACATTTTTTCTTTTTACGAGAATTTAATTTCCCAAATTACAAGATTTAATTTTGTTACTTTTAGAGAGATCATTGAAAGGCCTGTGTGTGTGTGTGTGTGTGTGTGTGTGTGTGTGTGGGAGTGTGTTTTATACATTTAAAGCTTAAATCACGCAAAATCGAAACTATATCCAAATTCCGAAATAAAAGTTTCTTAAATTAGTAAGATACTTATTTTTAAAACGGAGTGCTGGTGTGGATTTCTTTGTTGCTATATATTGCCATCAAAAGATTAAATTAATTCTTAACTTTTCAATGAATAACTTGGACCATTTTCGAATTCCACAGCGGCTTTAAATCTAATTAATAACTTTGCATAACTTCTTGCCGTCACCAATATTAGTATCAAACGCATTATACAGTATACACAATCTGATTCTGGGGAGTAAAATATTGTTTCTAACTTTTAAATAAACAGAAAATTCTTAAAAAGAAAAGTTAGGGAAGCTGAAACTGAAACAGAAACAGGTGAAAGAAAATGTATTAATATAACTATAGGTTATCTTTAATTAGGTCCTCATACCCCCTTTGCAGTAATTATTATATTAGGAAAGACATTAGGAAATGGACGACATATTAGGCTAGAGGCACTGTGTGGTTTGAATTTGAATTAAAACTGGATTTCGGGTTCGTTTTGTCTCTTTATACTTTGTACTTTGAACAATTTAACTAAAACATAAAACTTTGTCACAGACTTTCAAGAAGCTTTATTGAGATAGTATTATTATGAGCGATTAATTATTATGAGAAGCTATAGTTTTATGTGAAGTATAATGAGGCTTCGTGGTCTCATGTGCATAAACATATGTCTGATTATAATTAGTAATAAACTAAAATGAATAAGAATGCTATTGTGTCAGTATAGTGTAGCGGTATGGCCGCCTTGAACCCCAGGAAAGTATAAATTGTGAGCTACATATGTAATCTAAATGGTATGATCCATATTAGTTTTTATTTTCAAACAATAAGCACTATTTACAGACAAAATTAAAATAACATGTTCATCAAAGCATGTAAATAGAAGATTGTACAATTTTCAAAAAGCATGTAAATTAAACATTTTGGTCTTTTTAAAAACATGTGAATTGAAATTTGTTTATTTTTTAAAAAGCATGTAAGTACAATATTTTTCACTTTCTAAAAACGTGTAAATAGGACATTTTATATTTTTAAAAAACACTTAATAATTAGAATATTTTGAATTTTTTAGAAGCATTTAAATAAAACATTTTGACATTTTCAAAAATATGTACCTTCCTACAATATTTTACACTTCTAATTCAAGCTATAATTGGATATGGGTCAATTTCTTTCTTAAACGACGATATTAGTTTTGATACATTAGTTAAGTTGCAAAACAATTTTAGTAATACGATAAATAGGACGACGAAATGCGTATATTATCGGTCCTGTATAATCAAGGTAACACCCAATTCATCAAACGCCTTAAACGAAGTTTTCCATAAATTATTTCATATATAAAGGCTCCACTCGCAAAACCAATGCCTATAGTGAAGCAATAGAGTCCTGATGAAATAATAGAGTCGACGAGCGTTGCAGACGAGAATTCTTCGTTGACCTGGATTTGAGCTGTTTTAGCACCATGCGACGTAATTCTTTGTCCTATTAGCATTGAAAAATGTAACATTTTCTCTTGTGTCCAAAGTTGTTTGTAAATATCCATCCAGTAATTGTTCAAGCCAGAGCTAACAATCAGTTGGAACAACTTAGCAAGAGAGTCGACGTTAGGTGCCATAAATGCCCAGGATTCCCTCCATCTAGTTAGCTCTTCCTCTACAGTGTGAGTATAACTCTTACACATGTGATAGTTGACCAACTTGACCAATGGAATTTCTTTATTATATAAAGTATGGCATACATTCTTTTCACACATTTCTTTTGATAATTCCTCGTCATCATCAGATAGAACAGCATGTTCAACTATAAGCCGTGCATAAAATATCTGAAAGCTAGTGTCATTTTCACCTGCGCGCGCTATATCATTTTGAAACGCCTTTAGTAAATATGCCTGAGTAGAAACTTGATAACCATTATTTACCAAGTACTGTAAAGTATGTTTACGGATTATCGGCAAGGGAACCTGAATGTAACTCTGCCAAAAGGCTGTAAAAACAATATTCATAAAAACTGCGGAGAGGACCCATAAAGTGTACACCCGAACTTGTCCCACATTAAGTTGTTGTATCTCAATGATTTGATTCACAAACGGCGACAAAGTAAGTTCAATTGCGGTTTGTACGCTATCAACATATCAGGCTCATATCAGAATTGACATCCTTCCAACAAGTATCTCTATAATTCCTTGTAGTAATATATTTCATGGGATACTTTACACTACTAAACTTTCTTACTGCATAAACAGCAGCATGATCAGATACACCCAGTGTCAGCGTTGCTCTTATTTTTCTTTTTCTAAAATAAAAACGAAATTTGAGCTGTTTTAAAAAATTTCTTTGGTTGAATTTTGACCTTTACTATTCAACACAGTAATTTATCTAGTTGATTAAAACAAATAACACAAATAATCTCATTTTTGAAAAACTGGATTTATCCCGTTTTGCCAAAAAACTCTTCAAATTCTGATTCTTAAATAATTTCTCAAACAATTTTTAAAATCGCTTTACATTTAAAACACTGCTGGTGGTAGTGCTTTGTTAGGTGCGGGATATGTGATAAAATAGTAATTGCAAGTTTAAAGCAATTACCTATTTACAGTATATTTCAACTTAATTTTGTTCCTGTAAAATTTGCTTTGATAGACTTGATCCCTTTTTGGAAATCAATTCTCTAATCCTGAACATGCCAAATATGAACTACCTAATTTGCTTGCGTTTTAATCCTACAACTTTAACTATATTAATAAAGTACTAATTATGTACTATACGGTATACACTATATGAAATTTGTTTCACTCAGTCAATTATATCCAAAGTCAGAAACAGAAGTTTCCTTTTTAAATTAGTAAGCTATTTAATTTTTATTGAAATGTGGTGTTATAGTGCCAATCCCGGTGTTGCTACATTGCCATCAAAGTATTAATTTAGTGTTTCACTATCCAATGAATAACTTTAGGCAATAAAGTTTTTAAATTCCATAGTTCGACTTAAAATCTAATAATTACCTTATGCCTTTCCTTATCTTCTTAACATCACCGTTATTTTCATCAAACAAAGTAAATATATAGGTACATATACATACCTAATCTAATTGTGGCGAGTAAAATATTGTTTCTAACTTATATGTACTTAAGTCTCCTAAAAAGAAAAGTTACGGAAGCTGAAGCTGAAACTGAAACCTGAAACTAAAGCAAATGAAACAAAATGTGTATAACTACGTAATTGCTAATTAGGTCCTTATTCCCCTTAGTAGTAATTAAATAATTAGGAAATACATTAGAGAATGGATAGCATTTTGCTATAGACACCGTGGGATTTGAATTAAAAATGTCAGATATAAGTTACATGACGGATTTTGTGCTAATTTCCCTTTTAAACTTTGTACATTGTAACTCCGCTATATGCGACTAATAATTTGATTAAATTGTAAAACTTTACACAACTTCCAGCAGCTTTAATAATAGTATATGGTATAATACAATGATATTCATATGAATAGTTAAACACGAGATAATTGGTATACTTTTAAGTACTGTATAAAGCGTCGTGGCCCAATATGGCCCAATAGAGTAGTAAAATTTAATGAATAAAAAACCTATTGTGACAGTATTGTGGTGGCCCAAAACCCGCAGGAATCGTTTTCAACTGTTAATTGTGAGCTAGGTACATAGTCTATGTGGTATATTGTCTGTGAAGAACCAAAATGACCCTAATCCAATTTAAGCTAGAATCAAAATGAACTATTTTATAAAAACAAAATGAGAAACATGCCTAAAATATTAAGAGTTTTTGAAAAGCGTAAAATGTTCTATTTACATGTTTTTAAAAAAGTGCAAAATATTTTAATTCCATGATTTTAAAAAGGTGCAAAATGTTTTACTTCCATGTTTTTGAGAACGTGCAAAATGTTTTTATACCATGATTTTGAAAAGGGGCAAAATGTTCTAATTCCATAATTTTGAAAAAGTGCAAAGTGTTTTAATTCCATGTTTTTAAAATAGTAAATTGTTCTACTTCAACATTTTTTATAAGTGCCAAATATTCTATTTAAATGCTTTCAAGACATGTTGAAATATTTTTGTAGATTTTGGATTTTAGCTACAAATGTACATGGGTCATTTCAGCTCTTCACATACGATATTGTTTTTGACATAATTGCTATATGTAGCACGCAGCACACATTTAGACACCCGTAACTTCGGAATCGTTTACATCTACCTTCCACACCGCCAGCTGTAAACATCTTTGTGCTTAATCATATATTTAAACTCATAAAAACACATTTATACTCTGTTCCATAATTACGGTAACCTGCATTTTATCAATCGCCTCAAACGAATGTTTGCAAACCCTAATTCATAACTATAGGCTACACTCGCCAGACCAATACCTATGGTGAAGCAATAGAAAGCTGAATAATTAATTGTATCGACTATCGCTGCAGGCAAAAATTCGTCGTTGACCCAAATGCTAGGCGTTTTAGACCCTCGCCGCGTAATCCTGTGTTCCAATAGTATTGACAATTGAAAAATTCTCTCTTGTGTTCAAAGTTCATTGTGAATATTAATCCAGTAATTGTACATGCCGGAGCTTGAAATCAGCTTGAAAAGCTTAACCAGAGAGTCGACGTTAGGTGACATAAATGCCCAAGACACATACCAACTATATAGCTCATCCTCTAAAGTGTGGGTATAACTCTTGCACATGTAATAGTTTATGTGCTTAAGCAGCGGGATTTCTTTATCATATATAATTGCAACTTAACCCTGCTAGACTTTGTGAATAATTTTGAGGTAGGAAACACACATGTGTCATCGCGTCGCACATGAGCTGTGCCCGTAAAACAGTAGTCTCTAACGGCATTGCGTTCACTGTTGTCTTTATCCAAAAGTAGTTTAGTGGAAACATGCAGAGCAATGTTTGGTCGTATGTGAAACTTCTATGAGCTGCCTGTGTTATTAGCACAAAAATATCTGTCTCATACTTGACATTTTCACCGAAATGTATGGCAGACTCCAATGTATATTGAAATTTTGGCGGATACAACTTGACTTGAGTAAATTTGGAATGGGTTATTGGAATGGCAACAAAAACATAACACGATGACTGGTGCCGTAAATATTGGAAATTTCTTTTGAGCAGCGCTGCATTGTTAAAACTTTGACTTGAAATGTTTGTTTTAAACAGAATTTTAAGGATTTCTTGGTTTATCACTTCTACAAAATGTTTTTGGGGTGACGTATCTTTCACTATGATGAACTGGCATTGCTTAAGTGAAACAATAAAATTGGTCAATTGTAAACCGGTGGCAGTTTGAATTTGGGGACAAATTTGAATTATATAGACACAGACATAGATAATGTACTTTGTAACGTCTGACCGCCTACAGTAATTGGAAATGTTGCCACAATTTTAAATGCTGTGGTATAAGTTTACCTAGATTTCAATAATTTTAAGACCATCCTATCCGTATGTTATAACTTAAAGGTAAGTTGTTGTTTAATATTTTATCAATATCAGTCAATGTATCACTTGTACACTGGCTTCAGCAAAACGTGTACCTAGCTCATTCGTTCCAATGCTATTCCTACCAATCCCACAAGTACCAGCACTGGTTAGCTTAGCATCTACTTCGAGCGCACAGTCAACAAATCCCGAGCAAAGGGTATAATTTTTTTGTTAGCTGTGGATTCTCCAGTTGTCCATCAGTTGTGTTTTTGGCAAAACAAGTTAAGTCCACTAAACCCAATAAAAACAACTGGTTCTTAAAAAAATATCCCAATTTGCTCAAAACCTTGACACTTTCACCCTCTTGCAATGAAACAAAAGTTATTCGCTTCAATATCAAATTCGCAGTACTATTCGCAGTGGATGGTGCATAAATGACGTCGCACAAATTAACACTCATTAAGGCCAGTCCATCCCCATGCCATCACTTTAACATTTCGTTCAACTGTTATCTTTACCAAGGCATGTCATCACTACATGGCTCGATTAACTTACCCTACGGTAAACGTCATTTACGGACGATTCTTAACCAAAATTTAATTTGTTTAGTACTTTTGAAAGCTTTTCTGTTGTAATAGTACAGAAAGAAGGGCATGGGCTACCAAGTTATTAAGAAATTGTTTAAAAAACAGTCGTGTTTCTTATGAAAAAAAAATAAAGATGTAAGAAGTCGTCCACAAATGACGTCATTGATAGGTTCAATAGGTCTACTTGGCAATGCTATGCTAGAGATAGTAATTTACGGAGTATGATTATATCTGGTGACAGGGGAGCACATGGTCCTAAAAATGAATACGTTTCTGTGCAGTCATTTGTGGACAATCCCTAGAAAAACCTGAATTCTTAAGGAGTAGTAGATTTGCACTCGACTATTAAAATTAGAATGCGTAATCGTTTTATTTAATGTTGTATTTACATGTTTTTGAAAAATACAAAATGTTTTATTTACATGTTTTTAAAAAATACAAAATGTCCTATTTACATGTTTTAAAAAAATACAAAATGTTTTATTTACATGTTTTTAAAAAATACAAAATGTCCTATTTACATGTTTTAAAAAAATACAAAATGTCCTATTTACATGTTTTAAAAAAATACAAAATGTCCTATTTACATGTTTTTAGAAAGTAAATTATATTCCATTTACATGTTTTTGAAATAACTAATTCATACTTCAATTTGACAATCAGAAATTAGCATATACAATTGAATATAATTCAAAAGGTTAATTTCTTGCATTGCTTTTTATGGGCTTTAAGCAAAACACGTTAAGTTCAAGATTTCAAAATTTTAAATCATTTTTTAAAAAAATACGACACATCGCGTTAGTTCTGAGAATTTCGGGCTACTAATACATCTTGTACTATGCAGTTGCGGAAAACAAATTAAAAAAAAACAATAACGTTTTCACATTATTATTACAATTTGCAGCTCCTGTAAAGTTGGGCAACATGTACTCAACGCGTTGTGCTAGAAAAGTCCTCAAAGTGTATGTAGTGAAATCAAGGTCTAATACATGAAAGTTTTGGGTTCGGTTTTACTTCATAATAGTTCATACTTTGTAGTTCCACTTTTTATTCGATTAATGACAATAACTTGAATTTAATGTACACCTTGTAGGCCTTTTAAGTAGCTTTATTATTATTGTACATATATGTACACATTATAGACAATCAGACACAAAACATTAAACAGTTTTTTTCACAGTATATTAAAGCTTTGTGGCGTGAAATTTTTCAAATAGTAGTAACACCAATTTATAAGTGAAAATGATTTTAGGGAACATAATGTGGGTCCTGCTAAACCATTGGATTTTTTTAAAGTATTAATTGAGAGATTATTATAATTTAGACTTTTTTTAAAAATATAATATCTATATGTATAATTATAGCAAACCGGCCACATCCGCATTTCAAAAAACGTAATAAGTAGGCATTAAAAACAGGGTTGAAATCCATGTTACCTGCGTAATGATTACAACTGGTTGATATATGCATACAATCTATAATAATTAATAAAAATCTTTTGTGTACACATTTATAACTGTAGTAGTTTTATTTATCCCATTGAAAAATTATAATGGTAAATTAGCACAAGACAGAATAAAAATGTTGATATTACAGAAACATTACATAAACGCCTTTCAACTCGGTTCGCAAATCACGGTAGTATCCAATTTTGCAATTGTCTAAAACGAAATTTTGCATAAATTAATTCATAAACATAAGCTGCACACGCAAAACCAATACCAATGACAAAGCAATAAAATGATGACGTAATGATAGAGTCGACAAGCGTGGCAGGGGCAAATTCTTCGTTGACCTGAAATGTTGGTGTTCTAGCAGCTTGCCATGTAATTCTTCGCCCTAATCGTATTGATAAAACCAACATTTTTTCTTGTATCCAAAGTTCTCTGTAAATATCCATCCAGTATTTGTTCAGTCCAGTGCTTATAATCAGTTTGAGCAGATTAACAAGAGAGTCAACATTAGGTGACATAAATTCCCAAAATATATTCCAATTATATATCTCTTTCTCAGTTGTGTGAGTGTAACTTTTACACATGTGATAGTTTATCAACTTAAGCAATGGAACTTCCTCGTCATATATAAGAAAGCATTTATTCTTTTCGCATGAATTTTTTGACAAATCCATTCCATCAGATGCAACAGCGTGTTTAACTATAAGTCGGTCAATCTCTGCCTGTATTCCCGTATAATTTTTACGCACAATTTTATGAAACGTCTCGAGTAAATCGGTTTGAATATAAACCTTATACCCTTCACCTACTAAATGTTGTAAGGAATGTTGACGTATGACTGGCAACGGAACCTGAACGTAGCTCTGCCAGAAGGCGGTAAAAACAATATTCATGAAAAGAGCAAGGAGGACCCACAACGTGTACAACCGCATGCGTCCTACGTTCAATTGCATCTCAACGATTTGATTCACAAACGGGAATAGTGTGAGCTCAATTGCTGTTAGTACGCTAATATTCGCAAACCATTGTTTTAAAAGATATACTACAATCACAATTAACAACATAAATGCAATCCAAACAGATGAAAAAAATGGCAGTACAAGAAAATAAAAGCTACTTGGTATCATACTAGCAAATGTTTCAGAATAAAATACGCTCAGATAACCCATGCTGACCACAACATACGATGTAAATATGTCAACATATTCTTCAGTGGTAAACATTTTAATATGACCTACCTCACAATACAGGTCAACGTTTCGTTTTTTTACGTAATTTTCAAACACTGTGAAATTTAGTTTGTCTGTTAGGAGTGACAGTATTTTGATAAGAGGCATGTACAACCAATAGCGGTTATCAATTCTAACATTTTTAATATCTCTGTATCTGAATTGCGTTAAAACATAATCGTCTACAAAACCCTGCACTAAAACATACATTTTAGCAGAATTTAAGTTCTTTCTTGTATTTTGCGACATCTCAGTTAATGTTTTGTAATTTAAATTTGCAATACGATGTAAGTAGTTTTGCGGTTCCAAACACAAAGGTGTGTTTTTTTCGCACATAAGCTGTGCTCTCAAAATAATTGTGTCTACCTGTGGCATTGCGTCTACTGTGGTCATGATCCAAAAATAGTTTAATGGAAATACGCATAGCCTTGTCATATCGAATTCAAAACTTGGATGAGCTGCATCTGTTATTAGTACAAAAATGTCTTTTAGATGCTTCAAATTTCTGCCAATACGTACGGCAGACTGAAATGAATGTTGGAATTTTGGCGGATATAATCTGACTGACATAAATTTGTAAACTATTGGAATAGCAATAAAAATGTTACACACTTCTTGGTGCTTAAAATATTGTGAATTTTGTTTAAGTCTTTCTACGTTGTTGAAATTTTGTATTGAACTTTTTGTATCATATAGTATTGCTAAAATTTGCTCGCTTAGCAATTCTACGAAATGTCCGGTTTTTGCAGTGTCTTTAACGAGGATGAACTGACATTGCTTAAGTGAAACAATAAAATCGTACAATTGTGAATCTGGTGCGGTTTCTGCGCACACTTGAATTCTGTAGAAATAGAGGTGGATTATAGCGTTTGCAAAGCTGAGTAGCCCTTTACAGAAGTACTTTGACATGTTGCTTTAATTTTAAATGCTTTAGCTCAGCTTTGAACCTTAATATGGTACTAAGCTGAATTTGACAGTCACGTGAACTTTAGTTTAAAAACGGATATAATACTGAAAATTTAAATGCGTCAGCGATTTTAATTATTATGTATTGGGTAGTTCAAAATAGAATTAGCGTCTGGTAACGAAAGATAGAGCAAACCAAAACATGTAGCTAGTTTTTGGTAGTTCATTTGAATTTCCATGGATAGTTTGTCAGCCCTGAGTTCCTGTTATATGTACAATGTGTGAAAAAATATTTTGTATCCTTACGTTTGCAAGTATAAGTACCCACATATAGCGTTTTGGCATAATTGTTTGGGACGCGAATAAAGCGTATTTGCATTTCCTTAAACAAAAGGAAGCTTGGCCTTAAACAAAGAGTAAATTTTCTACGTGTTGGACAACTTGTTTGCTTTTCCACTATTTCGTGTTGTTTGTCGAATGCTGTGGCTTCTTGTTAGGTTTTGACTCTTTAAATTATCTAAATTGAATCAGAATCTTGTCTGTCTGTCTGTCTTTATGTCCGTTGACTGTGCCTTTAAGAGTCTTAGTAAACTGTAAAGGCATTTAAATGTTTTGCGCATGTCAAAAATGCTATATCCTCTGTAAAGAACCAAAATGACCCATATCCAATTTAAGCTACAATCAAAATGATCTATGTCATAAAAACGAAATAAGAAGAAACATGCTTAAAATTTTAATTAGGAGTTTTTGAAAAGCGTAAAATGTTCTATTAACATGTTTTTAAAAAGTGTGGAATTTTCTATTTACATGTTTTTAAAAATTGTAAAATTTTCTATTCACACGTTTTCGAAAAGATGTAAAATGTTCTAATTTCATGTTTTTGGAAAGATGTAAAATGTTCTATTTAAATCTCTCAAGACATATTTTTACTCAGCATCTTTTTAATACTACGAGTAGACAAATCCCTCTTAAAGCCATAAGCTTAAAACCTATTTGTTTTGTTCACGAATAAATTTTGAATTCGACTTGTTAGTGACATTTAACTGTACGTCCGTGTACACTCAAACACGATGAATTTAATGCCGATTATGAAGTGTGTACACTGCTAGAAGCTTGATAAAAGTTTTATCTATGTATAAGAGTCCTGCATTTAAATTATACGGTCAATATTGTTCATGTAAAACCGTTTTGAATTTGACTACGATATACTTGTTTTCCTTGTTGAGTCGTCAAGAAGTTGTTTGCTTATGGCTCAAGTTGGTCAAGTCATGGTTTTTGGTTTTTTGTATTTTACCATTTGAGAGCTTAAGTAAGGAAAGTCAAGAAAAAGTAGTTATGTCACTACTGTCAATCCTATTTAGAACGTTGAAACAACGTAAGTAGGCAAGGAATGACATGACAGTCCATGTTAAAGTTTATTGTATGCTTCAATAATAACTTACGTAATTTTAATATTGTAATTTGGGTTTATATTGTAGGCTTTCATATATCGTCTGTAAAGAAACAAAATGACCAATATACATTTGTAATTTGTAGCTACAAACAATATCAACTATCTACACAACTATTGAAATATGTCTTGAAAGCATTTAAATAAAAATATTTTGCACTTTTCAGAAACATGCAAATAGAGCATTTTACACTTTTCAAAAACATGCAAATAGAACATTTTACATTTTTCAAAAACATGCAAATAGAACATTTTACATTTTTCAAAAACATGCAAATAAAACATTTTGCACTTTCCAAAACTCCTAATTATTAACATTTTACACATTTTTCTCATTTTGTTTTTATGACATAGCTCCTTTTGATTGTAGCTTTAATTGGATATTGGTCATTTTGGTTCTTCACACACGATACAAAAAAACATACATACAGTGGAGACTACAATATAGAAATGGAATAAAACAGGTAATTAAATAAATATAGAGTACGTATAATATGGGGCAATATAAAAGTTGAGTGGCCAGTAAAAGTGGCTCATTGATTTCTCTTTTTTTTTGGTATTTCCAGGAGGTCCAATATATTCGACATAATGATCGGCCTAATGGAGAAGTACGCGAATAATTTGGAGATTCTGGTGGACGAGCGAACGAAGCAACTCAGCGAGGAGAAGAGAAAAACAGGTTTAGTCCATCTTCCATCATCTCACCCCATTATTTTTATTTTGCTTCATTTTCTAATAATTTGCTATGTGCACCGTATTTTCTATGCCTATAACAGTAGACGGGTCTGTAACAATAGAGGGTAGTTGAGGTCAGAGTTTGAGTAATATACGCGGATCAATCTTTCAACACAATTTTATATGGAAGTAGAAGGGCCTGTAAGAGTAGATGAGTCTAGAAATTCGCAATTTGACTAGTATATGTACTTCTATTCTAGAAATACAGTACCTAGGTGCTTATCAAATTTCTATTTTAAATAGGAAATAAGTAAAGCCATTAGTTGAAATTTAATATACCAGCATAGACCATGATTTAGCCAATTAGGAGAATACAAGGCCGCAGGCAAAATTATTCAAACAAATAAACACATATACTCATCAGATAGAGTTTTTCAAGCTGATTCGATCTGTCGTATCAGTTTGTAGTTTAGATAAGTAAGAAAGCAAAAAATCAAAAAAAAGGTGTCGCCACCACCAAAATTTGAACCCTCGACCTGTAGCAAGCCAGACCCAAGGAATGCCAAGGATAGTTTAACATAGGCCATTACCATTAAAAATAATTAAAGTTTAATTGCTTATAACTTTTTTGGCCAAACCAACTCTGACAAAATTCCAAATCTCATAGATAGCTAATTTTTTCCCCAATTTTTTAAGATATGAAACATGCTGGAGTTAGCTTGGCCACCCGAGAAAAATATAATTAACCGAAAACAAAATAACACGGGTAAAATCGGGTTAATCACGATTCTTTACGAATTTCGAGTTCAAAAAAATCAGGGGTATGGTAAATAACTAATTAAAAATTGTAAGATACGCAGAATTTTTATATTTTAATCACACGCTGTTTAAAAAAATAAAAACCGTTTAAATTTTACCCGGGTATTACGGGATAAAATATGCATGTAATAAACTAAAACCTTGGATTCTTACTAATTGAGGTATGGCGCACATGAAAAAAATGTCTTGTTCACTTTTGAAATATGACCCGCCCTTGCCTGTCCGATTTCATTAAAAGCTAGTCACATACTATTAAAAACTGAAAACACATCCCCAAGTTTAGGCTCAAAATAACCAATTTCTATATGTTTGTTTAAAAATAAAAAGTGATATCTACAACAAATATTGCAACATCGTGATTTCAACCCCAACGTACAATATGAAGGTAGGTGGAATATTTTGCAAATTTCAAAAACGTGTAAATGAAACATTTTACATCTTTTGAAAACATGTCCATAGAAAATTTAGCAACAAAAAAGTGTAAATCAAACATTTTGCACCTTTTAAAAACATGTAAATGAAACAATTTGCAATTTTCAAAAACATGTAAATACAACATTTTGCACTTTTCAAAAACATGTAAATGAAACAATTTGAACATTTCCAAGAGCTTGAAAATTTAAATTACTGCACATGTTCATAGAGCAGTCGAATGAAACATTTTGCAGATTTCAAAATATTTTAATTAATGTTTTACACGCATCTATATTTATCTCATTCTGTACGTTTTTTTACATTGCTCATGTAAATTCTAGCCTAAAAATGGTACGAAATATTTTGATTCTTCACTCACGATGCTACACCACTACGGTATATGCTTTGCTTGAGTCTTGAGAAGAGTGCATTATGTCATGAAAATTGAAAATACTCGTTTGATGATTTGAGGCCTTTAAACTATAACACAACCACAAAATTTACATCAAACCAAGACCAATTGTACATGATATAACAAAGGAGCCTCAAGTTTCATAAATAGTGAAGAGTTATTACATAATATTTTACAATTGAATATGTTCAAAGATGCAGAAATTGATACAGTTCAAAGATCAAAATGATTTACTCGTTTTGTAATCTTGGGGAGAATTAATAAAATTATTAAGTAAGAACTCATGTAATTAAAATCTTTGAACTTTGAAGATTATCAATATTTTCCACAAACAACAAATTGAAATTATTAAACCACCCGTTTGATTTAGTCACAGAGTATAATTAAATGTCCTTTGAAGTCAATAATGCGTGTTGCGTAAGATATTGGTGGGATCCTTTGACTTAAATACCGGTACCGGAAACGGTAACCAATAAGTAATTAAACCTATGCATTAGTTTAAAATATTTCCTTGTAATAATTAGTAGATATTTTGTTTATCTGTTTCCTTTACATCATCTTATATCCTCGTGAAGTTTCAAAACAAACCATTTCTAAATTTAGCAAAATAAATAAAATAAAGCATGTCAAAATACACTGATTGAGATACATAGATGAAATAAAACAGTATTTATCTGTACTAGCTTATGAAAACCATAAAAAAAAATATGCAACAAATATGTTTTTAAAAATTAACAATTATTCTATTTGTATGTTATTGAAGGCTGCAGGATATAGTTTATTTTTTACTGATTTTAAAATGGTACAAAATAGCGTATTTGTATGTTTTTGAAATGTGCAAAATAGTGTATTTGTATGCTTTTGAAATGTGCAAAATATCGTGTTTGTATGTTTTTGAAATGTGCAAAATAGCGTATTTTTATGTTTTTAAAATTTGCAAAATATCGTACTTGTATGTTTTAAATTGTGCAAAATAGCGTACTTTTTACATTTTTGAAATGTGCAAATTAATTTTATTTTACAGTTTTGAAAAGTTTTAAATGTTTTATTGGCTGGATTTTTTTAATTGCAAAATATGCTATGTACAAATATTTAAGAAGTGCAAAAAATTCTATTTAAACATTTTGGAAAAGTGCTATGAATAGTAGTTGTTCCACTAACAATAAGTTTTAAAACTTGAAAAGTAGTTTATTTAAATTTTTTTTGATATGTGTAAAATGTTTATTTACAAAGTTTTGAAAAGTTGTAATTGTTTTATTATCAACCTTATTTTTTTTATTAGAAATTATTCTATGTACAAGTCTTTAACAAAATATAAAACGTCCTATTTACATGTTTTTGAAAATGAACAAAATGTTTGATTTGGAATTTTATTTTTAAAGTGAAAAATGTTTCATTTACGTGTTTTTTAAATTTTCAAAATGTTTAATTACTTTCCTGCTTTATCATCAGACACATGGTATTTTAGTTTTTGTGTGTGTGTTTTGATAATGGTTTTTAAATTTAGCTAAAATTAAGTATGGTTCATGTTAATTCTTCACACACATAACGATTTGAATTATACCGTATTTGTACATACCGCATACTAATATAAACCCATTTGTCTTAGGGATCGTCCATAAATGATGTCATTGATATGGTCAATGCAATGGGTCTACTTGGCCCACTAAATACTACTCATGACACCTCATGGTAAAGATAGCTATTTATGCAATGGTTAGGCAGACTGACGTTAGTGGGGTCCTATGGCTATAAAAATGAGAATTTTTGGATGAAATCATCTGTGAACAATCCCTTATTAGGCTAGGCACTCTCTGTGTATAATATACGATATGATGCTAAAAAGTAGGTCAATTGAATTGTTTACAATTGATCATTTAAATGTTGCCTTGTTTTAAATTACTTTTAAATAGCTCCGTAAGTATAAAACTGCATCCCACTACGTAAACATAGCAAAATTTAAATTGTCCAGAAACCATTACAAAGGAGCATGTGTTAGTTTTCATTTATTGCGGAATAAAACGGAAGGATCAAAGGTAGTCACCCAAAATATCTTCAAAGAAAGACTGCGTCTATTCGTTTCTGCTTCTAATTTTCTAAGCAGCCAACAACATATACCGCATACACTAAAATTTTACATGCAGACATTTTTGATGTCGGTCGTTTTCGTTTTCGTTTGTGTAGGTGTCGGCGTCGGCGTCTCTATGGAATTTATAATTGATTCTATTTTTGTTTGTTTGTGCATTTTGTAGATAGTTTACTGTACGAGCTGATCCCGGCGTCCGTGGCGGAAGAGCTCAAAGAAGGCCTTCGTGTCCCGGCTCAAAATTATGACTGCGTGTCCATTTATTTCTCTGACATTGTTGGTTTCACTTCCATGTCTGCTCAATCTTCTGCATTTGAGGTGACATGTCTGGTTTTTCTCTCACACAGTTTTTCTTTCCAATTTAAATAAGTAAGCAATATCTGTAACCTGTGTTTGTTTCTACGTATTGTCAGTGAAGACTCAAAATGGCCCATTTTCATTTTAAGTTAAAAATATAAAATCCATATTGTCTACCGTATTTATTTCAATAACTCCTTCGGAAGTTAGGTCAAATTTAGCCACGGAGTCTTGGCAATTGGGGCAGTTGGGTCTGTGGGTTATAAGAGACCCGGGCTTTTCAGTGACCTGGGCTTCTTAAAGACCTGGGAGGTATTACAAGAAAAAATACGGTACATATTAAAAAAAAATCAAATATCTCAAAATGATATTTCGTAAATTTCAAAAACAAGCAAATTAACTAATTTGCGCTTTTCTAAAACTTCAGAATGAAACATTTTGCACTTTTCAAAACAATTAAATCGAACACAAACTTTAAAAAAAACATGTAAATATAAAACCTTTTTACTTTTCAAAAACATGTAAATAGAACTTTTCGTACTTTTCAAAAACATGTAAATAGAATATTTAATACTTTTTAGAAATAAAGTAGCTACATAGAGCATTTAGACCTTTAAAAAAATATAAACAGAAAATTTAGTTACTAAAAAAACATGTAAATAGAACTTTTTTACTTTTCAAAAACATGTAAATAGAAATTTTCGTACTTTTCAAAAACACTTAACTACAACTTTTCGTACTTTTTAAAAACATGTAATTAGAATACATATTTGGTACTTTTTAAAAATAAAGTAGCTACAAACAGCATTTTGTCCTTTAAAAAAATTAACACAAAATTTAGTTACTAAAACAACATGTAAATAGAATATTTTGCTTTCTTCAAAAACAATTAAATAGAACATTTTAACTTTTCCAACACATGTAAACATACAGTATTTTGCACTTTTTAAAAACTATGTAACATAGAACATTTATTTTCTTAAAACATGCAATCAGAACATTTTGTAATTTAAAAACAAAACAGTTAAGTAGCTTAATTTTGCGCATATAAAACTAGTGAATACCATTTAACGCGTCTATCCCTGCTCATTTAGCATAGCTCATTTTAATTGTAGCTTTCCACTATAAATGGCTCATTTTGATTCTTCACGCACAATATGTACCTACATATACTTAATACGTATAGGTAGGTATACGATGAGTGAGACAAGATGCGTGGGTGTTGTATCTGTTTGCCTTTCGGCTTGGGCTGAAAGAAAATTTGAATTACCTGTTGTTTGCAATACGAAATACATATTTGGCTGTTGTTGACATGCAGGTGGTGGAGTTCCTCAACGACCTGTACACTTGCTTCGACTCTGTCATTGAAAACTTTGATGTGTACAAAGTGGAAACAATTGGAGATGCCTACATGGTGGTAAGTGAATATTTTCTCCTATGGGCTCCGGGTTTACTTTCCTCACAATTCTGTTTATCCGTATTTCGTCTATTTGTATTCATTTTATGCCGTAGGACTGAGCGTGCACATGACATTGTTTGCCTGTACTGTAAACAAGTACCAGGACCGTGGCCGTGGTCGTAGTAACGGTATTTTTACCTTGTGTAGAACGACTGAAGTAGAAAAGATGCATAAAACGCTAACTTGCATAGATCTATCAAATTCAAATATCGCAGCAATATAAGTATCAATAAAGTCCAAACACAACGTGTCCAATTTCGAATTCGCCTTAAAATTGTTCCCCCTTTAAATACCAGTAGACATAAATCAGATAAGACATTTTACCGTGTTATTCTTATGATCACGTAAAACTTGTTAAAAACGTTAGAATTATATCGTCTGTGAAGAACTAAAATCACCCTTATCCATTTTTAGCTAAAAAATATCCACTATCTACAAAATACTGCAATATGTCTTGAAATCATTTAAATAGAACATTTTGCAATTTTCAAAACTATGTTAATCGAATATTTTTACACCTTTTCAAAAACATGTAAATCGAAAAATTTCACACCTTTTTAAAAACATGTAAATCGAACATTTTTACAAGGCCATAGAAGAATCTTCTATGGCCTTGCATTTTTACACCTTTTCAAATACATGTAAAACAACATTTTACACTTTTCAAAAACTCTTAATTGACATTTTACGCATGTTTCTCATTTTGTTTTTATGGCATAACTTATTTTGAATCCATCTTAAATTGGATATGGGTCATTTTGGTTTTTCACTGACGATATATTCATCATTAGTGAACTCAAATGATTTCTCAAACATCAAAACTTGTATCATAATTTGTATAAATTAATTTTACTACCACTTATAATTTAATTGCACTTAATTATTGCATCAAAGCATGATAATGTAGTCCAGTTACTTTCCTACTTAAGACTTAACGGATAAAGGGTCGTCCACAAATGATGTGATATGTAGAGTACAGAGTAGGTGAGGTACTATCATAACATTCCATGTTGAAAGTAGCCGTTACTACTCGGTGTTAAAATGATAACATACTTGGGATGGGTGGCTCTTAAAATTGAAAACATTTTTGAGACGTCATTTATGGACTGTCCCTAACAGAGTTTGGTTGGCAGTGTATTTAATGTTAGTTTGAGAAAATAGTTGTTTTTTCTCCATACTGTAGGATACAGCAACCTGTAAATGATCTGTGTTCCGCTTCCGGATGAATCAATTCGCCTATGGCTCACAAAATTTTTTGTTCGACGATATTTTTTAAGCACCTATTGCCAATAATGTGACTGGCCTTGATGACTGTACAGCATTATTATTGTACATGAATATTTTTTCTGTCTACGTCCGCAATTTTTTGAAACTTCCTAAAGCTTTAATGCTATACAGTTCCTGTATTCTGGTGCTGGCCGTGCTGGTGAAATTTGTAACTCAAAGGAAACTACTTATAAGAAATTTCTCAATGTTGCTGATTTGACGATTTTTTTCTGGCATCGTTTCTATACTGATATCATACATTGGCACATACGGCAAGCGAATATTTGCACGTGTGAAAGTTGGTGTATAGTTCTGTGATGTGATGTAATGACATATACACATAGGCAGTGAAGGGTTAAAATGGACCGTATACTTGTTTTTAGCTAGAAATAAAATGCAGTTTCTAATAAAATGAAATTAAAAATTACTATCCTGAAAGCATCTTACTTACAGTTAGAGCATTCTTGCATTTGTAATAAATTGTGTGTAGAATGGAATTTTTTATGCTTTTAAAATAAATGCAAAAAAAATATTTGGCACCTTTAGAAGTAAAAAATTTACATTATTTGTATTTTGCAGTTTTTAAAAGTAGGTAGGTAGGTAAGTAAATTGGACATTTTTTGCACCTTTCGAAAACATGTAAATAAAACATTTCGCACTTTTCAAAGCAAGGAAATAGAATATTTTCCAATTTTCCAAACCATATGCAAAGAAAATATTTTGCATTTTTCAAAATCAAGTTTATAAATTCTTTTGCACTTTACAAAAACATGTAAAACAAAAATTTTTTACTTTTCAAAAACATGTAAATCTAATAATTTGCATATTTCTAAAACATGTAAATAGAACATTTCACACTTTTCAAAACCATTTAAATAAAATATTCTGAATTTGCAATAACCAGTAACTAAAATCTTTTGTAATCTTTAAAAACACGCAAATAGTACATTTTGACCTTAAAAAATCTTTTTATAAACATTTTACGCACCTATATTTAGTGTAATATATTTTTTAAATAACTCATTTTAATTCTTACTCAAGTTGGATTTGTATTTGTATATAGTCCGTTTTGATTCTTCACCAACAGTATCAGCACTATACCTATTGTAAAACCTTCGTAAGGATAATAATGCTCCGATAGCTACTTGGTTTTTATTATTTTTGATGAAACTACAAACTGTGCTGTATGTGTTTATAGGCAAGTGGCCTTCCCGTGGTTCGCGAGGGGAACTTTCACGCCTACGAAATGGCTCGAATGGCACTCCAACTCTTGAAAGCTGTCACCAATTTCCGTATTCGACATCGGCCTAATGAAACTGTCAAACTCCGAATCGGTGTTCACTCGGGTAAGTCCCTCCACTCTACATTATGCTTCGGTTTTAGTTGGAAAAAATCACATTTTCTCTTTCCTGTCTCCTCATAATATCCTCTGCCTTTTTTTTATACAGTGAATTTTTATTTTGAATTTTCCTTTGTTCAATTTGTCAAATTGGAATTTTTGATTTTACACTTGATACACATAATGTATATTGCCTATGATTTAAATCCAATTTTGAATTTTAGAATGCTGCTGTATGATTATCAGATTTTTGGGATATGTGCTGTATAGGCTTAACCTTAGGGATCGTTCATAAATGATTTCACCCAAATTACCACTCGTTTAGGAACCACCCACTCCCATGTCAGCACTTTAACACTACATAAACGTCTGTCGATAACAAATAACATGTCATATCAATACCCGAATCCAAATAGACCCATTGGCCCCACCGATGCCGTTGACATCATTCATGGACGAACCCCTATAATAAGTTGACACTTCGGCACGTGTTGCACTGTCGCATTGAATGTGTGTTTACTATTTATAATTTATTAAGGTTTTTTCCTATGAATATTACATATACAATTTTAAAATTAAAGGTTAATTTAATAAACAATATTAATGCTTGAAGTAAAAATGCTATACGGAGGTGTAAATACTTTGCATATTGTGATGAGAGAAGATTAAAAACAGCTCATCATATTATCTAATGGTAAACCAAGAATCAAAATAGGCTATATGTACAAACAAACAATATGAGATACATGTATAAAATATTATTTGCGAGTTTTTTAAAAGTTGTATAAAACGTTCTATTTACTTGTGCTTTGAAGAGTAAAGATTGTTTTATTTACATGTTCTTGAAAAGTACAAAATATTCTATTACCAAGGTTTTCAAAATTGCAAAATATTCTTTTCACAAGTTTTTGAAAATTGCAAAATATTCTATATACAAGTTTTAAAAATGTACAAAATATTCTATTTACAAGTTTTTGGAAATTGCAAAATATTCTATTTACAAGTTTTTGAATGGTGAAAAATGTTCTTTTTACAAGTTTTTGCAACATATACAAATTATTATATTTACAAGTTTTTGAGTAGTACAAAATATTGTATTTACAAGTTATTGAAAATGGCAAATTTAACGATTTACATATTTATAAATGATGCAAAATGTTCTATTTGCATGTTTTTAAAAAGTACAAAAAGTTCTATACACACGTTTTTAAAAAATTTGAAAAATGTTTGAATGGCATGCTTTCGCAAGATCATAATTGCAATATTTTCCTATAGAAATTCCATTTTAGTTTTAGCTAACGAAAAAAGAATATGGCTCATTTAAGATCTTCACAGACCATATAAAACTTTAGGCCTTTAAACCCTTATACAAAAGTAATTCCGAAAATAATAATTTAAAGCAAAAGACCCGGAAATATTTAAATTTATTCAAGATACAAAAATTACATTATACAAAAGATTACACGCTTTGGAAGAATTTCTCAGCTTTACGGTTTTTATTGGTATAAGTATCGGGGATAAGTAAGGGATCGTCCATAAATGACGTCATGGGTAGGGTCGTTGAGCCTGCTTAGTTACTTTCATGACATGTTATGTTAAAGATAGCCATTTAAGAAAGCAGTGATAATAATAAGCTCATAACAGGGCAGTCAAGAAAAATATATAAAAATAATCTTCTATGAAAATAAAAGTTTTTCGATTACATCATTTATGGACGAACCCTGACGAAGTACTATAGCAATAACAGCATGCAGGAAACATGCAGAAAATATATTGTTTCTTTTTTTTTTTAAAATAAACCAGTAAACTGTATAGAGCTTTGCTTAGCTGGCCAGCTCCAGAAATAACGCAGCAACAACAAAAACAACAAAAGCCTTGCAGAATTATTTAACGATACCATTAAAAAAATTTCCTTTAGCCAGACAACAAAGCTGAGCCATTGAGCCATATGGAAAATGAAAATAGGATTTTCCACGAAAATTCTTTAATGGTAGTTTTAAAATTCAAATCGTAAATCCTATATACAGTGGTGAATAAAGCCTCTTAAGTTTCAGTGTAGTCTAAACTGCACATAATATAAACTCATGTAAAGATAATAGGAATCGTCCACAAATTATGTCAGGCATTGGGTTAGTGGGTGTAGTTGGATATTGATGGCATGCCATGTTAAAGATAGCCATTTATATGCAATGGGTAATTAAAGGCTGATGACAATGACAGAGGGATCATAAGGTCCGTCCTAAAGTTACGATTTTTCCATGACATCATTTATGGATGACCTCTTAGAAAGAAAGATTAAAATTAAAGTTTCTCTGTATACATTAAATTATTGTTAGTTCGTATTAAGTTTTTTGCTATAAGCGGATTGATTGTGTTTACTACAACTGTAAGCTGTAATATTTTCTATTTTATTTGTAGTAGTATTAAATATTTAATGGTTTGTTACTTTTGATGAGATTTAAGTTTCTATTTAAATACTACGCCTATAAGTATAGCTATACTAGTTACACATACGCGCTGAAAGACTTGGTTGTGATTTTGGTTTATTTTGCAATGTAGGATTACATTAATACCGTGAGTGAGGAATCAAACTATGACACATGCCCAATTTACCCACAATGTCATAGAATAAAATGACATATATGTTTGTAAACAAAAAGAAACACACTAAAAAATGAAAAATAGACGCGCCAATAAATGTCAACTACGAGCTTTTTGAAAGTTTAAAATGTTACAATTTTTTTAAATGTTTTTGAACAGTGCAAAAACATTTCATTTCGAGTTTATGTGTTTTAAAAAAGTGCAAAATATTTTATTTGTACGTTTTTAAAAGGTGTAAAATATTCTATTGACACCTTTTTGAAAAGTGTAAAATTTTATTTTTACAAGTTTTTTTTAAGTGTGAAATGTTCTAGTTACAGGTTTCTGAAAAATGCAAAACATTCCATTTACATTTTTTTTAAGTGTGAAATGTTCTAATTACATATTTCTAAAAATGCAAAACTTTGTTCGTATTCGAAAATTTCTAAAACTTTTTATATACCTAATTTTAAAAGGGGCAACTTTTGCTATATTTACATAACATGCTTTCAGTTTCATAATATTCCTTTTGTAAACACAACATTTTGCTTTTATTTAAAAATGAAAAATGGCTATTTGAATTCTTCACAGTCTCATTCGATTTGTATGTAGTCTCTATACAGCTCACATACAAAACAAATTAAGATAAACCCAAAACTTACACGTTATGTATAATATGTAAAACTGCACAATTTATATCAATTGCACATTTGACATTTTGTATTGTGATTAATTATTTAAAAATAAATGAATATAAAAACAGGTTTAAAAATTCATTTCTGAAATTAAAATTCTGTCGTTATCATTATCGTTTGTCCGTCACTTCTTTTAAAAGAATTAAATTGACGGATACATATTGTAGTGACGTTTAGGGTTGAGCTCGAATAAACCCAAAAGGGGGTCTGCTGATCCAAGACGTATGGTCTAACAAGAATTTTTCCTTTCCTTGGTTTTTAAAATTTTAAATAATTCAAGGCGCGAATGGCTATTAGCTGTATTGAAAAAGATACGACACAGCAAACTCTATGGTGTTAAGTACATCGAGTGATACACCAAGGATTTTATGAATGCTGAATGTTTTGTTGGAACAAGTAGCTCATTGCGCATGTACAAAAGGCTCAATCCCAAACGTCACAACAATAGAATTTTATTGTTTTATCCCTAGTGTCACAGTCACATATTTTATTTATGAATATATGATAAACAATTCCGAAAAATAAATTATTGAAGCACACATCATGAATCACTGCTATAGTTTCGCAGCTTTGGCTTCGGATTCGGGTTGTAAAGCTTTATTGCTTCACTATACATGCTACGCTCGTACATATTTAATAGTTTATTAAATTCATATTGTTTCTAAATTATTATGATATGATGTACACTGTATTGCGCGGGTGGGCGGATGCGGAGAACTGGAGGCGTACGAGTGGATCGTAGTCCGTTGAGACAAGTAATATATACTGCGTGCAAGAGACCTACTTATTTACATTTTCATTTCTTTTGAAATCACTGTCAGATATTGAGATTCCCATACTGTGAGATACGGTCTCGCATCGTCATCGTCACCGTCAGATGCTAATGTGTGGGAGATGGATTTTTTGGATGTTTGATGTTGAAATTGTACACTGGGCTACGGCTGCAGTAGGAAGAAGCGTGGCTGGCTGTAGAGTGTGTTTTGATTTATGAATAATGAATGAATGAATGATGAATCATGGACGTGAGTGATACGGAATGTGCGAGACAGAATATTAGCTCGCTCACTCAAAGTACAGGCACTACACTTATAGTTTCTAGGACACTATAGAAGAATGCATATCGTATACATCCTTGGACTTGTTTGAATTTCCTCATCTTATGCAGTGTCTATAGTTCAAACGTAAAAAGTTCAAAATTTTGTTCAAACGTTTTAAGCTTCAAAAGTGTTCAAAAATAATTATTGGAGCTCAGTCAAATCCGCGTATAAGGAGCCTGAGTTCAAGGAAAATTGTCTGTGAAGAATCAAAATGATCCATGTACATTTTTAGCTAAAACCAATATATACCTACTATTTCTACTCAAATATTGTAATGTGTTTTGGTTTTGAAAATATGTAAATAGAACATTTTGCACCTTCCAAAAAATATGTACATATTACATTTCTCACTTTTCAAAAATATGTAAATAGAACATTTCCCACTTTTCAAAACTATGTAATTAGAGGATTTTGGACTTTTCAAAAGCATGCAATTAGAACATTTTACACTTTTCAAAAACATAAAAGTTGAATATTTTGAATTTGAACACTCCAGAAACTCTTATATGGCTTCTTTACGCATGTTTCACATTTTGGTTTATGACGCAACCTAATTTAAATTACTATCTTAAATTGAATACGGGTCATTTTGGTTCTTCACAGACGAAATTTGGCCTAAGCCGACACACATTTAACTACTTAATTTGCCGCAGAGCAATGCTGACGATGTTAACATAATCAGGAGTAAAGGGAACCGATATAAAATATAATCCTGTTACTAGAGAATTGTAGACTAATTTTTGGCATTTTACATGGCCACTTTATATACGGGAATTTAAAAAAAAAATTAACTTACGAAGGTGCCAAAATGCATTACCGAATTATTGGGGTGGGGTGCTACTGTAGTTAAACACTGAACTGCCTCTTTTACATAACACATTTTAAAACTCAATCCTTCCCAAAACAGGACACAGCAACGAACCGAGACCCGTCTTTAGAGTTTACAACATATGCAAACTTTATTGAAAATGTCTGTGGTGGCTTCTGCTACACTACTTGACGCAAGATTGACAGAAACTGTTTTGTACAGAAACAGCTCCATATGTCTGAACGAGATGTTTTGAAAATCATCTTAAATCTGTTGGACTGAGTTAAGATAGCAGTACATTTAGTACAGTACTCCCAGCAGCCCTAGAAACTCCAGAAATTCAAACGTTGTACACAGGGCCGGATAATGCGGCCAGCGCAGGCAGCCCGTGCTGCTTTAATTTTAAAAAATACATGTAAATGTAACATTTTGCAAATTTCTAAAACATGTAAATAGAACTTTTTACACATTGAACAAAGATGTAAATGGAACCTTTTGCACATTTAAAAAACATGCAAATAAAAATATTTGTACATTTTAAAAGCATGCAAATAAATTTTTTTGTACATTTTAAAAACATGTAAATAAATTTTTTTGTACATTTTAAAAACATGCTATCTAAAATTTTTGCATATTTCAAAAACATGAAAAACAATGCATTTTTCAATTTCTCAAAAAATGTAATAAGACCATTTTTACTTTTCTGAATCAAGTAAAAAGAACATTTTGAGCTTTTCTGAAACATGCAAATAGAACATTTTGCTTTACATTTACAACAGAAAACCATCATTAAAATCAAAATGGTGGTTTTTGTATGGAAACAAATTGCTGCCTAAAACCAATTCCTTCGTCCGGCCCTGGTTGTAAATATGCAGTATGTAAATCATACAGTTAGCTACATCCCAAGCTGGCCCTATGTTTGGCCCTGGAGGAAATAAAAATTATTTTATGCAATTCTTTTATTCACTCCATCCTTCCTTTCCTTTTCTTACCCACTACCCCTATCACCTAATTTACTCCCAATGAACTTGAGTCTATGTCTTTATGTTCCATGCGGCACCATGGAGACTGAGTAGTAAAATCAAAAAACAAGAGCCTGGCTAATCAGGCTAATGGCATAGCGTAGGGCAACAGTTGTTCCGCTTAAATCACCATAAAATTTCCGTACTTAAACGACGTAGTCGAAGCCTAAATACTGAAATTCCAAAAATTCCATTTTCATCTACAACCATATGCCATATACATACACAGCTTTCACATGTAATATGCAAATTACCTATGCAGATAAATCATGTAGCTTGCCCTCGACTCCGTCTATTGTTTAGTCTACTATTCTGTGATTTTCAACAACTTTTGAATTCTATAGTTACATAGGTATGGAATACGGACGCAGCAGTTGACTGTATTTTAAACATTACACACAAATTCTTGCGAAAATTTGCGTGAACTCTTGAATTTAGTAGGATGTATATACATAGTTCTGTAGTATGTATATTGTATGGTTTTTAGAAAGTATAGGCATATAGCGTCAGTGAAGACTCAAAATGATCTAGGTATATCGATTTTTTTATAGAACTAAAATCCACTATGTAAGCAAAGAATTGAAACTTCTTACTTGTAAATCCGTTTAAAAAGAATATTTTGCACTTTTTAGAAAAATTTATTCATAGCATTTTGCAATTTTATAAAACGTGCAAATAGTACATTTTGAAATTGTCAAAAATTTGTAATTAGAACAATTTGTACATTTGAAAACAATTTAAATGGAATATTTTGCACTTTTCAAAAACAAGTGTAATTAGAACATTTTGTACATTTTAAAAACATGTAAATGGATCATGTTGTACTTTTTAAAAAACATGTAAATGGAGTATTTTGTATATATCAAAATCATGTAAATAGAAAATCTTATAATTTTCAAAAACGTGTAAAAAAATGCTTTGCACTTTTCAAAAAACGCGAATTTAAAACATTTTTAAAAGCATGAACAGAGTATTAATTTCCACATTACAAACAAATTCAAATATAATAATTCAAAAAATTCCAAATACATGTATTTAATTTGAGTAGCACTTTCAAAAAGAACTTGTTGCTTAAAATCCTAAGTCTTTGCATTACTTTAAATCTCATTTAGTGTCTTTTTGACAAAGGTAATATTAATTCCAACTTTAATTGCACATTAACCATGTCGATTCTTCACTCGTCACGATAGGTACATAACAATAAGAATTGAGGTGTATATTCTCTTCTGTATCATTCGCTTACATTAAGCGATGAAAAAGCCAAAGAAAGTTCACACACACATACACACACTTTCATGATCCAATTATAAAACCTGGAGGACAAAGCAATCTAAAATTCATTAAGAAAAATTTAAATGACATACAGAGAATTGTATGGACGCTCAACTATAAGTACACTATAGTTGTATTCTACATAAAATCTACTATAGCTAATCTATTAGCTTCATGGCTTTACGTAATCAAAAAATGAGTCGTGCAAATATTGTGATTACTTTCACCACTGCATTATTCACTGTACTATGTACATACTCCCACGATCTTAAACTAAAGCAAACACAAACCAAGCAACTTTATCTCCTTTCTACTTCCCCTGGGATGCCGCTAGTTGTGTCAATCTGTTTTCACTTTAAAATATGGGTACCGTGAAGCCTCTAATAACTCCCGGGGAAGGTAATTACGTCAAACTTAGCCACATACCCGTTAGTTAGGTCGAACTTAGCCCCAAACCTGGGAGGAACTTAAAAAATTCAAGTTTAATTAAACCAAAATCCATAAATCAGGCAAAAGCCATAAGGACCCCAGGAGTTATGGGAGACCCGGGAGTCTTATAAGATCTAGGAGTTATAAAAGACCCGGGAGTTATAAGAGATCCGGGAGTTGTTAGAAGCTTAACGGTGTATCAAAATGCAATGCAATGACATTGTGGGGTGGCTTTAGGGCATAGAGTTAGGGTTCATCAATAAATGATGTCATCGGTATACGGTCCGTGGGTCCAGAGTCCAGACAGGAATTAATAATATTCCAAGTTAAAGATACAGCAGTTTAACCAATGTAAAGGTACCGTATATCTTCTAATATAACGCGGGTCTCTAATATAACGCGGGTCCCTAATATAACGCGGGTCTCTAATATAACGCGTGTCTCTAATATAACGCGGGTCTCTAATATAACGCGGGTCTCTAATACAACGCGAGGGGTAACCCTCTGAATTTTAATACAACGCGGGTCTCTAATACAACGCGGTTCTCCAATACAACGCGGGGGTTTGCTATGCTTTAACATTGCGCATAGGTGGTTGGAAATGCAAAATTTGTAATATAACGCGGGTCCCCAATACAACGCGGGTCTCAAATATAACGCGGGGGGTAAACCTCTGAGTTTTAATACAACGACCCGCGTTGTATTAGAAGATATACGGTAGTTTCATGGGGGCGGGTGGGTTCTAAAAGAGTTTTAATTTTAGTGACGTCATTTACGGACGATTCCTTGGCTTATCTGTTGCTGGTGCTGTTAGTGCTAGTCTGAGCATAGCTTACGTACTACATACTAAAGTCATTTCGGGTAATTCAAGAGACTAGAAGGGGTAATTATATATTATAGGTAGACAGGCATAGTCCGGCGTTCGTCCGGCAGCTTAGGGAGCGTGCATAAAATACGTTATACAAACAAATTTAATTTTGTACCCCTACCCCGCACCTTTTTTTGTATTTACTCTCATTAGTACAGATAGGCAGCTAGACCCTTTACGAACCCGTCAATTGTATCACGTACTTAAAACACGAGGTCCTTAGCTTGTTTCCTTCCAATATAGTGTGTTAGTATTATAAAAACTGCTACGACTACGGCTAAAAGGATATGCGTTCGACATCTCTATTGAAATCTGAACTTGACTCCGTCCTGCAAACAAACACACACTTGTGTACATAAGAACTATGAAGAAGGAAATGCAAAATAACACTCTCGACTTCAAGAACTGGAACCGGTACCGGTACCGGTAACGGCAACGAACGGACTTGAGCCCCTTGTAAAACTTTGGCAAAACTCTGTAGTGTGTATAGTTGTCTAAGGTCTCTTGACACAATGGGAGCGTGTATGCATAGTTTAGATTAAATTTTTTGACATTGGAGTTTCCGCCTTTGACTTTCACGGACTGGAGGCAGTTCTGTTTTCTGTTCTGGTGCAATATAAATAGACGGAACAGAAATAGGAAGAATGAAAGGAAGCCAAGAGAATTGCGTTGCTGAAATAAGGAAAAGGAAAGTATTCAAAATGGTGAAAGCATACAGCTCTGCTGTGGTGTTAATTTCCTTTCAGAGTGTTAATAGAAATAGTAAAAGTGCAGTGGGAGTTGAAATTTGAAACCCTTAGAAGTGTAAATGGGAATAAAGTATTTTGTAAGATTATTTTGTAAGACTAAAAAGACAATGGATTCTCCGAAATCTTTAAAACTTGGGTAAATAGAAACTTTTACATTTTCAAAATTAAAGTAAGTAGGGCACTTTTAAAAGGTTAAAAATAGCCTACTGTACAGTTTCAAAAAGAGGTGTAAATAGAATAATTTGCAGTTTCAAAAAGTAGTATAAATGGAATATTTCGCACTTTTAAAAAAGGTTTTAAATACCATAATTTGTCTTTTTAATAGTTGAAAATAGAATTTCATGGACTTTCTAAAAGTATTAAATGTCATATTTTGCACTTTAAAGTAGTAGTGAATATCGTATTTTATGCTTTTAATAGTTATAAACAAAACATTTTGCACTTGTAAAAAATGGTAAATAGCGTATTTTGAACTTTAAAAAAATTGTTTTACATAGTAGCATTTTGTACTTTCAAAATGTTGTGAAGAGCATTATTTCTACAGATTCCAAAACTTTTAAATAGAAATACATTTTTAAAAAGTTGTAACTACAGACTACATCGTATTTTAAGAATTCAGAAACGTCTAAGTAAGAGGCGGATTTATTTTGTATCGTCAAAAAATTACAAAAATTGAATGTTGTGGAATTAGATATAAAACTTAAAAATAAACAACATTAACATTTGAAATAAATATTGGTCCTTTCAAGTTACATAATATGTTATACATGTCTTGCTAGCATAAAATTCTTCACTTATTAGCAAAACATATTGAAAGGCTTGTTTTTACACAACACAAACAAGAACTTATCTTCAAAATTACTTGATCAAAACTTCTTGTAAATCATATACCTTATGGTAATCAAGAAAATGAAATGTGATGAATAACTGAAGTAGAGTTCGAGGATTGTATGTCTTTACCATGGCAACCTATACACTCCACAAACTTTGGATTATAAAAGTTTCTATTGATATATAAAACAAAAGTTAAAAAGTTAACCACATTAATTAGGGATCGTTCATAAATTACGTCAGGGGTAGGGTCAATGGGTCTTCTAGGATATTGATGACGTCCCATGGTTAAGATAGCCAAAATGACAATTACGCAATTGCTAAGCTAATTATAAAAGGAAAGGGGGAAAAAATTTAAGAAATAATTGGAATATTGTGATGATGACATCATTTATGGACGACTCCTCAGGCATTTTTGTGAATAGTACGCTTCCTGTACAGATTTCAATAGAGTATCTTCCAATAAAGGAATAAGGGTCAAAAGAATTATATAATATTTTCGGAACTAATTCTTGAAAACTTATTTCGAACTTCTATCCTATTCAGTAAAAAACGCACACAAAATTGCACAAAATGTAAACGTATATGTTTATTTTATAGCTCATTTTTGAGTTTTTGCATAATTGCAGGACCTTGTTGCGCGGGGGTTGTGGGTTTGAAGAGACCTCGCTACTGTCTATTCGGTGACACGGTCAACACTGCTTCCCGAATGGAATCTACCGGATTGCGTAAGTCTTTACATAAGTTTTTCTTCGTTTCCTCCATATGTAGGAGCGTGCATAAATTACGTCGTACACTGGGGGAGGGGGGCGGAGGGGGGATTTAATCTGCAAATCCATTTAAATAAACGTACATACCAAAAAGTGCCCCCCCCCTACTAAAATTTTCGATTGTTGTACCACGTAACTTATGTACGCTCCCTGTGGGGATATGAGGAAATGTTGGCCAATGTTAATTATATTTGCGGATCGGTCGGGTTGGAAAGGCCGATGCTAAGATACTTTAAATTTCTTTCATTAATTTTGCTACCCTCTTTTTCATTGAAGTTGAATTTAATTTGATGAATAAAGTTCCCTGTATTTAATTCTCTCGCTTTTTCTTGACCCGTGTACAGCTTTGCGGATTCACTGCAGTCAAACTTTTGCCAATTTAGTTGATGACGGATTTATAATGGAGAGACGTGGAGTGTTGGATGTGAAGGGGAAAGGTGATATGACCACATTTTGGCTTTTAGGGCCCATACCACGAAACTCGCCCGCCTCCGCCGCAGCTGGTGCTAATAATGCCCCAAGTGAAAATAAAAGTGAAAGTCTGAATCCAACTACTACTCCTACTCCTAATACTACTTCTACTACTGATAATACTACTGACGTACTTGGGCCTGGAACTGATGAAATTTAATTATTTATTCATCCTTTAAATTTTGTATACTATAAATTATTTTTGTGTATTAAATTACCTACATAGCAGATATTGTAGGTACTCAATTTTCCATCCTAATCGCTGTTTGTATCTAGTTTTTCACTTTTAATTATAATTACCATTTGAAAATTTGAACCCCAACCAAAACAAAATACATGATGAACATAGTACATAATGTTAGCTAGTCAGCTAAATCGATGAAAGGCTATAACTGATTGTGGGAAAAAATCGAAATTATTTTATTACGTGACGTGATTTTCTTAGCAACCTCAACTATGTAATTTGTATAAAAGTTAATAAAACTCCATATTATCCCTCGATTTAAATTAATTTAATTATTGCAAAATTTATTCCGAGATTTTATTTTATTCATGGTTAATTTTTGTAGGCATGTTACGTAATACATAGCTGCCAACATACGGCTAGCGAGTACATTAGTGAGAATTAGGTATCGTCTATAAATGGCGTTTATTATCGGTAGTGTCAATGGGTCTACTTGGCAACTGAAGATATCGCATGTTAAAGACAGCCATGGACGCTATGGTTAAGTTGATGACAGGATAATATGTAGGGACTTAAAAATGGAGATTTTTCCATGACGTTTTTTATGAAAGATCCCTAAACCCTTATAATATACAGTACCGGACCGAGTAGGTTATTATACTTGGACACGCTGCTATAATAATACTATACGCTGAATTAGTTAAAAAATATAAATTTTGTTATATTATGCCAAATACAATGTCAAAACCAATGAAGTACGGATACATTTTTTGTACACAATCAAAATATATTTGTAATAATTAAAAATGAAACTGTAAAAACTTGTATGTACATATTTGAAAATGAAATGAATTATTTGTGATATGATTGAAATGGATTGATATAGTAAAGTGTATTTGGTTATATACATAATTACAAAACTCATTTGTCCACATTTGTTTTAATGTTTATTGTTCCATGTTATATAGAAGAAGAGTTTTTTGGCAAAACGGGATCAGTCCATTACGCATATCCCGTAAATTCCCATGCGCAAACTCTGAAAACATTTAAAAACAGAGTTTAAATGTTTTAGAGGGACTTACCCAATTTGTCAAAAATCATTTCTTGAACAAGACCCGCTTTGCTAAAAAACGCAATCTGAAACATGTTGACAAGCACATTCTTTTAATTTTGATTATAACCTGTATGAATAGGAAAAACACAGAAATTAGCCCACTTTTGTTATCAATAATAAATGCCAACAGCCCAAGTCCGGACCCAATCATTAAGCAGTAGAATCCAGATGCAACTAACGAATCTCTTAGTGGGAGCGGATCAGCGTTCTCATCTTGCAGATAAATTGCCCTTGGGTCGTAGACCTTCTCATACAAATCTCTGTACCAAATTACAGTGGATGCCTCAAATTCAAAACTTGAGCTCATTTGATTCAGGTATTGAAAAATACCACTATTCCAGAGCTGCTTAAATGAGCCCTGCACAACGTCCACATTTTTTGTCACAAAGGACCAGGTCATCATAGATTCGAAAAAATTGTCCTCAGCAACGTACGGTGCTAAACCGACTAATTCAGTTGCCATTTTGACGTAAGCGTGCACTATATAGTCCTTTGATATGTAGCAAGAGTGCCCGTCTTCGAATCGTTGGCGATATTCTGTTTGTGAATGGACTTCAACTGAATGATCAACAAGTAGCATGTGATTGTTTCTATTTTTAACGTCAGGTGCAGAGAGACCGTAAAAATTCTGAATGGTCCGGTTAAAACCTTGCATGTTGGGTGCAAAGAAGACAACGACACACTCGTCACCATTAAGTAACTCTGCAGCCGTCTTGTGGATTTTAATGGCTGACGGCACAAGTCTATAACTTTGCCAGTGTGATGTAAAAATGATACTGAGGAGCGTGAGGGCAACAACCCAGAGGATGTAGCAGTAACATGATCCGGAATTGGTGTGGAAAGACACGCTTTGAAAAAAACACGGGATAAAAGCCAATTCAAAAGCAGTAGATGGACTCACATCTTCCAAGCGACGCTTCATAACTATTGCAACCAAAAGCGTTGTGGTTACAAATATGACCCATACAGAGGATTCAAAGGGCAAAAACATGAAGTAAAAACATGTTGGGATGTCTTTGAGGGGAGACCGTCCATAAAAGAGTTTCCAGGAATGCATTTGAATTAGTTCCGTTCCCGATATGCCTGCAGGTTTTGTTTGTATTGTGTACGCAAAGATGTAACCTACTTCACAGGGGTCACTTGTCACATCAATGGTGTGTTTAAGGGAAAAATTGAGCTTTTTGGTGAAAATACTCATAATTTCAATTACTGGGTTTCTCAAATCTTTAGATCCATATATTTTCCTAATTGACCGTTTTTTAATTTGTTTAGAAATGTTTTTCCTAGGTTTTGCATAATAAATTAATATTTGGTCGCCAAAAAAGTCATGTCTTGACTCTTTAAATTTTTTCACTATAGCAGAATACGAGGTCCAGTGTGATTTGACTTGAGAGGTTTTTAAAATTGAAACACACGCCATCTTTTTATTAGGGCAAGTTACCTGCGCTCTTAAAACCTGAGTTGGCCGGAGCCGGAGCATGTGGGTTTTTGTACTACTTACAATGGTTTCATCGCTTCTTTGAAATGCGAGCAGAACAAAATTTAAGGGAAATACACAGATTATTTCAGTTTCGACGTGGTACTTATTTTTCAGGTAGTCGTCGTCTGTCATAAGAATGTAAATGTCTACCTGGTGACGAATGGTTTTTATGATGATATTAGTTGCTTCCCTTGATTTAAGCGGGCGATTAAGAACAAAGGATTTTGTAAGAAAATCAGATCGGGGGACAATGTACACGTAGCAGATTTCCTGATGTTTGAGGTATTGTTTGTTTCTGTCCATTTGGACCAAACTGTTACTGTTGTAGTTTTGAATGAGTGAACCGAGTGAGTTGATTATTTGATTAAGCTTTTGGGTTAAGGGCTCTACGAAATTGTCGGGGTTCTGCTCGGTCAAAATGACAAATTGGCAATTTCGAATTGGGTAGAAAATGTGGTGCAGTGTTGGTATTTCATGAGAGAGATCTTGTAACGCGCATATTACCAGCAAGTTGGAAATAAAATAACTGGAAAGATACAAGTATGGTAATATGAGGTTAACCATTTTGCTAATAATTTTAAACTAGCAAACTCATCATGTTAGTTTATTCCTTTCTGTTTGCTCCTTTTGCTCTAACTACGAACAAGTTTGTGAGATGTATTTAACATATTTAACAACGTCAAAAAAATGTTTATACTAATACTACAAAATTTTTGCCCAGTAGTTCACACGCAACATGATTTGAATTACAAAGCAAACATCGTAGAAATACTTTTTGGGTAAACCTGTCGACGGCTTTACGGCCAGTGTTTTTTGTTGATGGGTAGGTGTATATGCGTCTATTATTTTCAATTCACTTTTGTGTCTTTATAAACTGGCGTTCATTTTTGAGACAGAAGAATCAATACCTATTATATTTACTTAGCTAACACAATAAAGCTATAATATAGGACGTTGGCCGGCTCATACAATGCAAAACCAACAGCACTCTGAATATCAGTAAACCCTTCATCCAACATTTATACACTGTAAATAAACTCTTTCACTGGAATATAAACTTTAACAACTGAATAAGATATGACAAAATAATAATTTTACTAAATAATGACGTAGTTGTATTCTGCTACGGCCAAATCGACTTAACAAATAAATTATTGTTACTAATAAATATTCATTTTTTTTAAATTGATGGGGGGGGGGGGGGGAGGTTTACAAAACATGACGAAATATTTCACAAAATGAAGCAAATCGTCGTTGAAGGATCAAATCCGTTTCCTTCCATTTTTCTTTGAAAGCAAATTCGCTACCTTCCAGTTTACCTTGAAAGCAAATCCGTATCCTTCCACTTTTGACTTAAATAGTAGAGTGTAAGCATACCAATTAATAATCATATGATTATGAAAAATGCAAATTGCTGTAACTGCATATTTTAAAACGGAAATCGTTCTAACTATATGGCTTCAAAAACTGCAAATAATTTTAACTGCATAATTTTAAAACACAATTTGCAATAACTTTATGATTTGAAAAATGGAAAATGTGCTGAATAAATGATTTTAGTCTCGAATGGTTCCAACTACATGACTCCAAAGCGCGAATTGTTCTAGCCCCGTTAGTTTGAAAAGTGTAAAATATTCTAGCTAGATGGTTTTAAGTATTTACGTTGTATGTGTTTACAACATTTTGCACTTGGTAATATTTCGCAATTACAACAATTTAAAATTCTCAAAACATGCAATTAAAAAATTTTACACTTTGTCAAATCATGAAGTAGAATCATAGAAATTTCCACTTATAGTAATAATTTTTGTATGTGTATAATTTAAACTGAATATGAGCAGCTGTCATCTGCATATAATTAGTGCTTGAGCCTTTGTTACTAGTTAAAGGTATATATTATGTGTTGCATTCTAACGAAACTTTAAACTTTGCGTACTGAATTGGAAACTGGAACTGAGATTTTACTTTACACATCCCCTGAGGGCATCAAAAATAATTCACTTTGAACTTTGATAACAATATGCAACGTAAGACCCTTTTGTTGTTGTTTAGCAACAGCCTGTGAAAGGAAATCGGAACTATAAATACGAATTATGCACAAAATTTCCAAATACTTTTGACAGTTTCTCTTCTAATAAGGAAAGATATTTAATATTTAAATCTTCTTGAGAGTTTTGAGAAACAATGCAAATAGTTTGTAATTAATTATTGTTAATAGCAGGAGGCAGCGGCTTTATTTAAATCAAATATCAAATGAACTCATACAGCCGCCCACGGTTCTTTCTTGTATTTCACCACATCCTCATCTTTAACCTTTATTTTTAGTTCTCGGCAGTACACGTGTTGTATTATATTATAATTCACAAAATACAAATTTGTTTTCAAAGTTTGACATACTAATATTATGTTCAGTGGATCTGACACAGAGGGATGTGCCAGGTCTACATCTGTACGACCTACACACGTGCAAAATCAATAAAAATGTCCATAGAACGGTAGAACTGTTACTAGATATAGGTAAGTTAATATTGCAGGGCAAGCATTGAGTGCGAGGACACAGATCGCCAGTGACGACTCAATATGAACCATTTTTGTTTTTAACTGAGCGCAAAATGCATAGTATTAACAAATTACGTAAAAAAAAATTTGGCACTTTTCAAAAAACATGTAAATAGGACATTTTGTAGTTTTCAAAAAACATGTAAATGGGACATATTACAGTTTTCAAAAACTTTGAGATAAACCATTTTCTACTTTTCAGAAACATGTAAATAGAACGATTTGCATTTTTGAAAAAAACACATATAAAACATTTTCGAATTTTCAGAAACATGTAAATAGAACGATTTGCATTTTTGAAAAAAACACATATAAAACATTTTCCAATTTTCAGAAACATGTGAATAGAACAATTTGCATTTTTCGAAAACGCCTACATACGTTTTGCGCATCAAAAACACGTAAATAAAACATTGTGCATTTTTAAAAAACACTCACCTAAATATAACATTTTGCATTTTTTTAAAACACGCATCTAAACTTTACATTTTGCATTTTTTAAAAACACGCATCTAAACTTTACATTTTGCATTTTTTAAAAACACGCATCTAAACTTTACATTTTGCATTTTTTAAAAACACGCATCTAAACCTAACATTTAGCATTTTTCAAAAAAACTTTATCCACTTTCTTACACATTTTATCTCATTTAGCTTTCTTTTTCGGCATAGCTCAAATTACTTAAAAAATTACATAATTACCAGAACCAAGACTTTTTGAACATTCTTGATTAGGCGAATTTTAAATATACCAATATGATTTCTCACAAAAGAACTACAAGTTTAAACAATTTATTTCGACTTTTAATGCAGATCAAATACACATATGTATGCTCTATGCTTACATACATGGAGCTCCGGCCGTAAATTATGATGATGACAAATGGAGTATACCTACTTATTGGCAACTACGATTACGAAAAATGGAAAAAAATCCATTACTGGTTGAGGAAATATAATATACGGTGTAGTGTGACGATGGAGGGGTGGAGGGCAATCTGATTTTGTTTTATATGTGCATACTCAGCTACCTACTTAAAAGAACAAAATAGTAAGTTGTTTATACTTGACTGGACGTGTAATTACTTACTATAGGACTAAGTAGTTTCTAAACCTAAAACTAGCCTGATAGACAGTAAACAAACAACGTAAATCTACAGATATAATTATTTAAGCGACAGCAACCATAACTTCACAATGCAGTTTGTTTGTTATTGGGCTTTCTTCGTTTTCATATTTTCGTAAAGCTCTTCTCGTAAACCAATCGATACTACCGAGATATAAACAATAAAACTATAGAAGCCTCCAGGCATGGATTTCTTGATTTTTTTAACATATAATTCCTCAGCGTAGACGACGAGCTGGGATAAATATATTCTGAGGGTATCGGGGTTCTATGTACCTAGGTGAATATACATATTACGCTAAATAAAAATATTCTCGCTCGTTCTTTTAAAATATAATGAAAAAGCTAAGAAAATTTAAATTTGAAGTTACAATCAACATAAAATTTATTATTAATTTTACTAAAACTAAAAAACATTCACTTTTTAAACGTTTTTTATAACACAATGTTGGTACAGAACTTTTGCATTTAGTAAGTCATAAAAATGATGCAATACCTTAACTTCCCCTATAGTATAAAACAGAATTATTTATATACCAACTAATTGACGCTCTAAAGCAAAATAACGGTAAAATAAAAACTCAATTTTAATACTAAAAAAGATTGGTGGATTAGTCTCATGAATGGAGTTTCTTCAGGAGTGCTGAAACAGTGCGAACACAAACTAAAAGTAAATAATGAAACACGTTTTCAATGTCAAACTAAACTAGTGAATACTCACTGGCTAATATAAAATAAGGAATAGCACCTAAATTTCTAAATTCTAAAAATTTCTAAATATAAACAATAAATAAGAATGTGAATTTTTTTAAGGGATAATTATAATATTTTCAGGATGCTCCCGTCTTTGATGTTCAGCTAATTTGTGTTTCCTCTTATAGGCGGACGTGCATCGTTCCTCACTGCACTTAAAGGGCCTGTCCTCCGTATGGGCGAGAGCATGTCTCTTTAATTGCCACTTGAGAGTGAATACCTTAGCACAACTGTCACACGGAAATTTAGGCAGGGCTTCATTATCCTCACTGTGCTTCCCTTTAACGTGATAATTTAACTGTCCAGGTGTAGCAAATGCAGCTTCACAACCTTTAACCTTACACCCATAAGGACGTTCGTCCGAGTGAAAGACTTGAGTGTGAGCGGCTAAATACTTTTTATCTTTAAATGTTTTCCCACAGTCGGGTACTTGGCAGAGGAAAGGTCGGGAGTCGGAGTGGGTCACCTTCAGATGGTTTATAAGCACACTTTTGATTTTGAAGGTTTGCTGGCAGTTTGGCTGTGGGCATTTGAAGGGTCTTTCATCTGAATGGGTTTTGAGATGGTTCACGTAATTGTAGGAGAGACGGAAGGACTGGCCACATGTTTCACACAGGTGAGGTCGATCCTGCTCCTCTTTACTCTTGTGAGTTTCGATGTGACTTCGAAGTGCACTGTTACATGGGAATGCTTTCCCGCAAAGGGGGCACGGCGCACACTTTCGTCCTTGAACTTTATTATGTTTAGAATCAGCTTTAATTTTCCCACAGGGTTCAACTGGTATTGCAGAAGAATGTTTTCTTATTTGGCATCGGTTCCTTTTAAAACTTTGGTTTGGATTTTTTTGAGACTTTGGCTTTAATTTTGACGAATTTTTTGTAAGGGTTTGTTTCGATTTGGAAATCATCGGAACTGTATCACCAGATTCTGATTCTGCGGCTGAATTGAAGTCTGAATTTGATGATTCGATTTCATTTTTAATTAATTCAAAATTAAAGTGTTTCGATGATGATTCAAAGTTAAGCTCATCAGTCACAGTACCAGAATAAACTCGTTCTTGTTCTTGGTTGGACATAAATTCAAATTCCTGATTTGCACTTAGATCGTCACTGTCCGTGGCAAACTCGACCAATTCACATTTTATAGAAGTCTCTAATAAAGGATCAACGTCGAGATTTTCAGTTCCGGTTCTGGTATTGTCGTTGGTGTAACTACTGTAATAAAAACTGCTGGAAGGTGTTGATTTATTTAATGATCTGAAACTATTAGGAGGACCCGCATCGATATCAACAGGATGGCTGTAAGAATTTGTTTGATGATGTGGCAATTGATGATTTGAATTTGTAATTGCAAAAGGGTCCCCTAATGAAAAATAGCTGAAATTGTGGTTGTGGTTATTAGCGTCTCTTGTTAAATAAGAACTTGTAGAAGTTGATGCTAATGTTAATGATGAATCGATCTCGGTCTCGGTCCCGGTAGCTTGAGGTTCTTCAATTTCGAAATTGAGGTCGAATTCCGGATCTTGCTTGATTACAACGTGAACCGCCATTTCGTGAGGTCAGTGGCTGTTAAATAAAAGTATTTAATTAATTATTCAATAGCTTTAAAAGATAATGATTAATTAATAATCGATTAAATCGGTACACAGTATAGCAGCCAACTCATTTTTTTAAAGCTGCTAGTTAATTTTTTGCATTGCATTCGTTGCAGCATATCAAAAAAGTTTTCCTGTAAAAGGTTTGCCATGCTAATAACTATTAAATGCAGTACAGTAAAAATGTTAAAATTCCTTACGTTCATTAATTACATGTATTTTAATACTGACAATACAGTTGACAGTGTATTAATTATTACCGATGATTAGAAACATTTCATGCCCAGTCACCAGTCAACCTCAAAGCAGCCAGACAATGCAACGCCAATCACAATCACTGAATCACGATACAAATTGCATAATTAATCTGGATATTCTAATAACTCTCTATTAACAATGTCTTCTGATACACACAAATGTTTTGTTGCAACCTCGCAATAGACTGTCCCAAGTCTAAATAATTAATTACAAAATTACAATCACACAGAATTAACATTAATTACTTTGTGATTGCGCGACTGACGACTACTTCCAACTTCAGTACTGGTTATTATTCTAATTCTGTAATTAAGTACGTACTTCCAATTTCTTTAATTTCAAAGTTGGTTTGGTGATTGCGGTGTATAATTAAATTCGTAAATAATGGAAAGACTAATGGACTACTTCCAATTCCTTAATAAATTAAATTAAACAAGGGAAATAGTAGAAATCTTACTCGAATTGGTAAAGATTTGTTATGCATGAAATAACACAAATGGCAATGAGATTTTAATGAGAAAACGGAACTAACATTAAGAAGAAGAGAGATTGTAAATTGTAATTGAAAATTAAAATTTTCATTTTAGGTTTTAAAACTGGCGCTCGAAATAACAAGGAAGTCTACAGCTTTGAGGTCTACAACTCATAGGCAAAAGAAAAAGAATAAAATAATAAAGAATCATCAAGTTTTCAGTCTTTTCTTTCAGTGTTCAGCCTTAGCCTCAGCAGCTTTATTCTTGTTTCCTTTCTCCAATTTCTTTTTGTTATTTTGTATCCAATTTTGCTGTTACATTCATCGACATCGCCTCCATAGTCGGTAAAAAGTTGTCAAATACCAAAGAGTTTCGGTAAGTACGGTAAGGGTCTTACTGATACAGTTGATTGTTATATTAAGCTCATCAAAATCGCAGTTAGATCACGCAACCGATAATTCTGTTAAACCCTTTGGATAGTTAAAAAATTACGACAAAAAAAATCATAATTCAAAACCTTAGCATCCAAAAGTGTGGTGACATCCTCTGTAAACATTAGAGTGAGACGTTAATGATGTATCGCCGATTTAGCGTACATTTTCAGTATTCAGTGTTAGACCTTGATTTCACTAGAAAAGTTAACCATTGTTAGCCTTAAGAAACTCGCTTTCAGATTTAACAATGGTTAACTCTGAAAGCGTGTTTCTTAAGGCTAACTATTGTTAACTTTTCTAGTGAAATCAAGGTCTTATAAATGCTTTATAGAATTTTCTAATAATTTGACATATATTACTGTTAAACATATTTGCTACAGAAAATCTAGTTAAGTTTGTTTGTAACATACAGCGCTGTTACACATAGCTAACCGATTTCCCTATTCCCTAAAATTTCCTTTATAGGTAAACCTGTAAAAGTTAGCATTTAAATCTGTCATCTGTTAGAGCCATCTTACAAAGGATTATATTTAAGACTTTTTCAAAGCGTGTAAAAGTATGTACCTACTAATGCAGGTATATTATATGCGATATACACTATGTGAATATGTATATGTTTCAAAATACCTCATCAATGGCATATTATACCAGACCAGGTAGGGTGAGAGTGCCTAATTGTGGCCGGTATCCTAATTGTGGCCACCGGCTGTATATCTGATACAAGTCGGTGCAAAGCAAATTTTTATTTTTTTTTTGTTAAGTTCGGCTTTCCATCTACTAATTCTGCAACTTTGAGTTTCAAAAGTTTTCAACAAAGACGAACTTAATAAGCCGGCCACAATTAGGTACCCTCACCCTACATTGTTTAATTGCAGAATTTGTTTTGAGAAATTCTGAGATTTAACTGAAAACGTTGAATTCCAAATCACATTTTTCTGAAAAGTATTTAATGTAAAGCAATATTTAATGTATAAACTGTATCTTTAGCAACGAAAAACTATTGCATTGAAAAGAAATCCTTCGCCGTGACATCGAATAACATTATTTAAAATTTAATTATTTTTTATTGTATAAAAATTATTCATGCAGTTCAATAATACTTTTGGTATATGATTCGCTTCATTAAAATATTTCGTACATTCACCCAGCAGCTATATGTACAAAGCTGAAAAATACATGAAACTTACGATTAGATTAGGTGAGTGAAACGTAGGCCATATTTTTGTTTTGTGTTTTATTGGAAGATCCTAAAAAATTGCATTTAATTGTATACACTTTTGCTTAACAAGAAAACAATAGGCACCTCTTTCGGATCAATGACAAGTACGAGGACATCACAATCAAGAATATAAACTTATCTACTAAAATATTACCACTAACAATTAACAGAAATGAGGTGAACATTTAAACGGTAAAGTAATTTATTCCACACCTTCTCTATTGTCTATCTTTCTTTTCTTTTGAGTAAATAACAAGACAATAGGAACTGCAGCATCATTTATATAATTATCGTCTAGGAAGAACCAAAACGATTCATATCTATTTTAATTCAAAAACAAAATGCACTATACCTGCAAAATTATTAAAGTTTCATTATTTTGAAAGCATGCTAGGGGAAGATTTAGAACTTAAATCTTCTATTTTATTTAAAATAGAAACATGTAATTACAACATTTTGCAATTTTTAAAAACGTGCAAATTATGGAATATTTTATGGTTTTCAAAAACTTGCCAAAATAGAATATTTTAAACTCTCGAAAATCCTAAAAGTAGAATATTTTGCACCTTTCTAAAGGAGAGAAATGAAACATTTTAAACTTTTCAAAAACACATAAGTAAAATATTTTTTACTTGTTAAAAACATGCACCTAACTAGAAAATTTTAAAATTTTCCAAAATATGCAAATAAAACAAGATGTAGGTAATTTTAAAATTCTTGTAATCAGCATGAGCATATATAATTTGTTTATTGTGATTTTTGACATACATAGCTCATTTAAATTCTAGCTTAAATTGGAAATAGGTAATTTTGACTCTTCATTCACGATATGAATTCATTGTATCATTGTTCAATTTTTAATTTATTTCCTGACTCGAAATTAAATTAATTACTTAAGATTAAAAATATTGATGTGCGTGGGAATGTAAGATTTAACAGTAATTACATTGTCAGATTATTTATCGCAGCTTTGCAATGTTATAAAATTGTAGGTTTTGTGCTCACTTTAACTCAGTAGCAATTGTAACTTTCAATATTGAATAATATAGGCAACTCTTTCACCAATATTATTTAGAGTGGGCTGACTATCTTATACGCCATAAGCTTCCTATCAAATAGTATATTGGTGCAAAAATCACAAAGTCATCGTTTACACTTAACAATTTGTACCATTTAAAAAATAAAATTTATTACTATTATAAATTTTGGCCATCGTCAGCGTAATTGTGATCATATTGCATAACGGTCGCCGCCATGATTTATCATAAATTTTGGCTAAATACAAAATTATTAATGCTATTTCATCTCGCTCTACTCCTAATTTTGTCCCTGTTCGTCCTTGTGAATAGTTCATATCAAAACAACCACAACACTCAAGTTACTGATGAAGAGAATTCATACAACGAAGAAAATGAAGTTCAAATTGACGATCATTTTATTGAAAATTCAAAAGATTCTGAGTCTGAGTCTGACAAAAGTGAATGGTCATCAAAGGTCCCTGAATGTCTAGACAAACTCCCGGCCCAGGATTGTGCTCGTATCGTTCAAGACGGGGAATGTAACTTTGACAGAAAGGCTCTACAGTGTCGCCAGTCTTGTAATCTATGCACTAAAAGTAAGATTTTCCGTTCAAAAATATGAAAAATGTATAATACAGTCCACTCTCTACATAGCGTACCTCCTCATAGCGTATACCTCCACATAGCGTACTTTTGACGCATCCCTGGCTAAATCCCTATGATTTTAATGCAATAATACCTCTATATAGTGTACCTCCACATAGCGTATACCTCCACATAGCGTACTAATTTTGCTGGCCCAAAACACTCATCATGTGTGAATTTTGTCGCTACATAGCGTACTTTCAGAAATTTAAAAAATTTTAGCGCTCAGTTAAAAAAGTTACTATTTTTTTTCTTGATCTAACTGATTTTGCAAACTTATTCAATCAAAATTACTAAGCATATTCTTTGATTGATTTGTGTAGAACCAATAATTACTTTAAACAGTAGAATTTTTATTGTTTTCATCTATAATACTGATTTATTTTTAAATCTGTACTTTCTACATAGCGAACTCTCCTCATAACGTACTAATCTTGCTGGTCCGCTGAAGTACGCTATGTAGAGAGTGGACTGTACTGAGGCCAAATTTTTAAACCCTATTTAAAAAAAATTAAAATTTTCGAAGTTTTTTAAATCCTGAAATCTCATTTCAAAAACGTACTCTTTGGGTTACAAAAAATCAAATTTCATCAAAAACGGATGTAAACTGTAGAAGTTACAAATGGCTGCAAAATATTAAAGGATTTGAATTTTTTGAACTTTGACGGGTTACTGTGACCAATCAATGCAAAGTGAAGTCGAGTTACTTTGAATCTGTACTATTTTTTGAAAGTAGACTAATTTTTTAAAATGGGTGTTTTGGAAATCTGGGTGTATCACTTGGCTTGGTTCTTTTGTTAGTTAAATTATTTATAATTTAATATTTTCCTCACATATGTATAGGTATGGACTCAATGTCAGATGACGAAAGATCTGAGAAATGCAAGGATTTGATCCCACAATGTGATGTGTATGCAAATCCAATCATCTGCTGCGCCATGAAGCCTATGGCAAATGTGACTTGTCAAGAGGCGTGTCAATTTTGTCGGAATATTCCTTTTCCACAAATACCCGGGACGGGTGGTTTTATGCCAGGTGGCGGAGGAGGCGGCAGTTCATCTGGACAAAATCCTGTTGTCTACTCAGATCCTTGTGACCCATCCAAACCACCCAGTGCAAGTGGAGGCCCCCAAGTCCCTCCTGGAGTTCCTCCACCCCCAGGTGGTGGCGGGGGAGGGACAAATGGGATCCCCAATTACGGAGGTGGCTAATAGAATTTAATGTCTTTAATTATTGCCAATAATTATTACAAATTACAAATTCAAACAACATACATTATTTTTAGCAGTACCGAGGTTGGGATATTGTAACCTCAACACTTTATAGTTGAACAATATTATTAAATAATTTTTACTCATTTTTTGTGTTATGACAATCAAAATTATTACATGTAAATATATTATGTGATGGTCTGTCATTATTTACTCCATAGAGTTTTGTACCACTTTATTGAAAGAGGTAATAAGCATATAAGAGATCGTCCATAAATAATGTCACGGGTATAGGATCAATAGGTCTGCACTTATGAATACTCATGACGTCATCCTATGCTAAAGATTGCCATTTTGGCAATGGTTAAGCTATGAGCTCAATGTCAATGGAATTTTGCAAAAATTCAGATTTATTCGTCATTGCTATATTATATCGTCTGTGAAGAACCAAAAAGACCCATATCCATTTTTTACTTTTAAACAAAATGCACTATCTACAGAAAAATTCAAAATGACCTGTTCCTATGAAAACATGTAAATAGAACCTTGTGCATTGTTTAAAAAACCAGTAAATATAATATTTTTCACTTTCTAAAAACATGTAAATATTGTAAATAGGACCTTTTACTGTTTTCAAAACACTTAAATGGACAATTTCGACCTTTTCAAAAAAATGTAAATAGAATATTTTGCACTTTGTAAAACAACATGTAAATACTACAATTTGCTCATTTTAGAAACTCGTGATTAGCATTGTAAGCATGTCTCTTATTTACTGTATTTTTTTTTTGAAATAACTCATTTAAATTCTAGCATAAATTGGAAATGGGGGATTTCGGTTCTTCATATAAACTCTATCAATTTCATTAGAAAAATTTAATAAATACTGAACTTTTACGAATTGAAAAAAATAGTCGCTTTTAATATATTTAATTTTTAGCTTATTATCATTTACACAAATCTGAATTGGATACATCCAAGTTTTACCTAAACGAAGCTATTTATTACAATTAAAGTATAAATTCTCGTTCTTATATCTCAAGGTTAAAATCAAACCGAGCCTTCTGTATACTGGATTTAGTCACAAACATTATACCGTAGAAACTGTATGTTAAGCAGTCTTATATAAAATAATTCAATTTTTACAATTGATCCATCAAATTTAATAGTGGAGCTCATAAATCAAGATATCTTGGAAATTTGGTCCTAGCATTTATTTTAAGTAGATTGGAAAATAAATTTATAACTCTTCTACGTACGAGTGTGGCTACCGCAGTAATGATTAGCCAACTTGAAAATAAAAACTGATTCATATGTATAGGAGGACACAAAAATTAAAAACTAAACTTAATTTCTGAACAAAGGCCCAGTTTCATGACGATTTAGTCACGTAAGAAGCGTGTAAGAAGCGTCGCAATAGTGTCACTACACTAGCACTGGAAGAACAGAGTTCTGCGTCAATACTGAAAATTCAGCGTAAAAGAAATCATGTTTAGAATTGTCAATATGTTTAACCCACTAATTCACACAGTTGTAAATTCAAAATGAAGTTTCCACATTTGATAGCACATTTGAGAAGTCAATTTTCGTACCATAAAACCCGTATCAGTTTATTTGTAAAAATATCAAAAAAAGCAGTGAATAATTTTCACTACCCTACTTTAAACTTTGCACATACACTAGATTCAACAATACATAACATTGAAAACTATCTATTGGTTCATTTACCAGCCTCAAAAATGATTGAAATCAGCGTTAAATTAGCGTCGTTATTCCACTTCGTCCCCTTTGAGTATCCCAACGGAAACTCAGTTAAAAATATTTCACAAAATAGAAATGGCAGTGCAAAACAGTTACGGTTAAAAGGAAAAGCGGGAGGACTGTTATGGCTTCTGAGCAGCGTCCTCCATCAGTTTGGCGCGTACATCTCCGTCTACTTAATTACCACATCCGCCAATGCCGTTCTGTACGGCGACTTGGACCCGCCCACTAAACGCTCCTACTATCTCATTGGAATGGTTGGATGTGCAATCCTAAGTTTTCATCTCCTCACAACGTCGCTCGCTCTGACGCTCCGGACCAAATCAGCTGACTTAGCGCAACTCTACAATTGGTCGAGGAAGCTACAAGCTGACTTTTTTGAGGGACTCCAAGCTCACCTTTTCATCGCAACAGATGCTCCTAAGGCATTCTACACATTGAAAGAAGGGCTCTGGAGCTACTACTTCATCCTCTTTCTCTTTGCTGCGAACATTATTGGATTGTTTGGTGGAAATATATTCCACTTTCATTATTATTGGATTTCTGCTTGGAAATCTGATAATTACGGCACATGCGTCGCATCCCTCGTGTGCAATAGTACTAAAACATTCTGTTTCGTAGCGGTTCGTGCTGCTGGGTTTGTCATGGGCTCCTTTACTGGACTCTTTTGCCAGCTCTTCGTGGGTTCATTATTGCTACTCTACGTTGAAATTCTTATTGGGCTTAACATAATTTTGTCCAAACTGACATCCAAAGATATCGGGAGCATAGGAGGCCGTCAAAGTAGGCGACATGCCTACTGGGATCTGTATCCTCAATTGCAAATGATTGTCGGTTTGGTAAACGACACTCTTAATCCCTTGTTTCAGCCAACACTTCAATCGCTAAGTATTTGGACGGTGGTTCCTCTAAATATTGTTGCAATTCGTGGCATGAACTCTTTTGATTTACGGGGTTACCATCAAACTGTAATCGTGCCGGTCCTCGTCCATTCGTTTTCCGCAACTCTGGGCCTCTTCAAAGTACTCAAAGTTCTTGAAGATCTCTCAGTCCAGTCCACCGTCTTTATTTCCAGAGGCGGCTCAGATGCTTTTTGTACAAAAAAGTCAACGCGGGGATCTGTGCGCCGCGAGGCACCTTATGATCAGATTGAATACTACAGAAAGCGTTGCAAGGCGTACGCTCCACTCAGCATCCATGTTGGGTGTTTCTTTAGGATTGAGACGGGATTTGCAATCGATTTTCTTCAAACCATCATAAACAACACTGTGGGTTACTTGCTAATGTTCTAGATCTTGATTGAGCTACAGATAAATCAGGTAAATGTAAATTAGCAGAACTTTGAACGTATTAATTAATATTTTGCACAGCATTTAAATGTGGTTTTTGAATATTGTAGAAAATAGTTGTATTTTAGCCACTGAATGAACCGTACTGGCATTTTAGCTACTATACCAAATACTGTGTGTAGTCATTTGTGTAGCGCTTAAATACAAAAATAACACTGTTTGATATTTTGTTGAAAGAGTTTACATTGTATTTAGGATCAATACGTCAATTAAAATGCTAGACCAATAAAATTTTGTTTTCGTTACACAAAAATGTATTATTGTTATTTATAATTTTTTTTCAAAATGTCGTGCATTTAATGAAATATTACTGAAAATAATAATGGAAATTATACTCCACTCCACAATTTAAAACTAGCAATATATTTTTCTTTGGTTGTGAGAATAAGTGTTTAAAAGTACATCTATACGTGGGTGAGTCTTTGATTTTTTGTGGTACTTTACATGTTCGTAATTAACATAATATATGAGAGGTAGGTGAATGCTTGACATGACACGTGATTACGCCTCTGCAAAATTGATAACAAAATATTAGTTGAACGGTGATGTGTGACAGATCATAGACAAGATGCTGGGACTTACAACTCAAGGACTTTATGTGATAAGACGACTTCTCCTCCTCTGCTAAATATTCTTGGCTCCACGGATTTCATTCATTGAGCCAAACGCTAAGTACATTGGCAATAAATGTCACATGTAAAATTTAAACTGAAAATTATTTATTATAGGGTGGTATTTTAGTGCTTCAGTGAAATACTCGAAAATGGAATGGAAATTCCTAATTTGACTTTACTTGTATATCCAGTCATAATTTATTTTACTTCCAGTGATAAATACTTCACGTAAATAATTTTTCCTACAGTCATATATTTAGAGACAATATAGCCACCTATACTTGTTTTATCTGACAAACCCACAAATTAGAATAATGTAAGTATTGAGAGTTTAGGGTCGGAGTTGGTTAAATGAAAACTATTTATATTTTTGAATGACGTCACGAGCTGATAAGCTCTATCTTCCTCTGTCTTCGTTACTTTTTCGACGAGACGAGATTCAACTACTACATAATTGCCCTACCATAGAATCCTGGAAACTTGGTTGTAAGCTGTGGAAGCTCAAATGGAAGGATCACCGGGATGCAACAGTTAAAAAATTTGTGAAGTATTTCATTTCCCAATAGATAGAAGACAATACTGGGTGGTTTCAAGGAGTAGCTCCAGGCTTCCCCACTACTAATAATGGAATGGAGTCATTCAACGCTCTTATTAAAAAATACCATACCATGCGTCTTCGACTACACTTTAAGATCTTCCTGGAAAGGATGGCAGATTTGCTTCATATTCATTCGGGTGATAGGAGTGGAAATAATCCACGAAAACATTTCGCAATGCAACCAACATATCCCCTTTCTATCCAGTCGACGGCATACCACTGGCTCAATGAAACTGATACTTGTTATCACAAGACTCTGGACAACCGAATTACAGTTTTTTATGTGGTGTCTTCAGGGAGCCCACCGGTTTCCTCTGCTGCTATTATTACAACAGAAACTAAAACGTACGGATCCTTTAAAACCTTCAAGGAGAATTTCTTTTCATTTCACAAAATATTTCTCCATTTTGACGACTGGCTGATGTCTTCCTGTTCTTGCGTTTGCTACCAAGAAAAACTTACTTGCAAGCATATCTTAGGATTGGCTGTTCACAATAACCTGCATTCCTTTTCTAACAAGGCAATAGATGTTCCTTTACCTGGTAAACCAAAGCGTGGAAGACCTGCAAAAGTCAGTGCCGCAAGGTCAAAGACACTATCACAGGCGAGCAGTTCTCAAGCAACAAAACCATGATTGCTGGATATTTATTGCAAATTGTAAAAAAATGTAGATTTATGTACATCTGTCTGCTTTATACGCTTCAACATTATTTCACTGGATCATGCAGTGTTATATTTTAAAATTTAATTCATTGATAATTAAAATCATAACATGTGAAGTAATATCACTGGAAAATAAAAGAATTCGTATGTAAGTCACTGAAGACCTTCACTGGAGAATAAAATAATTGCTAATACGAGTACTTATATAACAATTAATTGCACTGGAGGTTTAAAATAATTTCACTGGAGTTAAAAGTCATATCATTGAGCGAAAAAGATTATCCCTTTATTATATGCCTATTTAGCTGGTCAGTCAAAGTCTGTATTAGCAAGCAGAACTATGGGAGCTTATAACATAAAAGCTATTACAACATTATGTACATGTGTCTTGTATAACTTGCATTAGCAGCATTAAAGTGAATTTTTCAGCGCACTCACAACATCAACTTGGATGTCAAAAATAATTTAGAGTTCAGTATTGCAAAATAATTATTTCTGTCTTGGCCTTGCTTTGCGATATCTTCACTTCCAATTAACTCAGTTTAATTCATGGAATTGATAGGTACATGCGATTTCAGTTCAATTTTAACTGTGTTCCAGTTCTCAGTTTCACTTCTTCTCTTTTGCTTCCATTAGATTGTTCAGTAATTCGCATGAGCATCTTTGTTACAGGCTCGGATTTAATTATTTATTTTTGTGAGTAACGGGAATTTTAAGTTTAGATTTCATATTTCTTGTTTGCAAATAAATTTTAAAATAAATTCCAAGTGTTGCTTTAGCATTTACGCTAAACAATTTTGTTATTTTTTGTTTCAACATTAATTCTTACTCTGCAATACGCTTAATGTAATTCAAATCAACAAATATTAAATCACAAAAATACCAGAATAAATAAAATCCTGCTTTTTCTACCTCTTTCAGTGTTCAACTAATCAGCAACCATCAACCATACGCCCCATTTAAAGCGAACCTGTAACGATGGGAAATACTCGCGAAACTCGCGATACTTTACTGGGGCGTACTTTAAATGGAAACGAAGGGCTTGTAGCGATTTCTAAATTTTTGATTTTTCTGACAATTTTCCTGCATCCTGTGAACTGTGCTCCATTTGAAGAAACATTTTTGAAAATTCCCGCTTTGGGAAGAATTTCGCAATTGGGATCTTTGTACGACGCCCGAACAGACTCCTTCAATGGCTTAAGTGTATTTGGTTCTAATCTTCCCGGGCATCTCATCACAACAACACAAACCCCGCGAATAAATAAACAGCCCATAATAATTAAAAAGGAATCCGATAAATTTGAACTGTTTGGCGTTGACTTGGACACAGCTGCAAGCATTCAAACGGGGATTTTGCAGCCAGAAGGAGCTGCAAGCGTACTAAGTGAACATTTGACGAGCACAAAGGGCGTCACGGGGATGTTTCTTCAAACGTTTCAAACGGCTGAGCAAACGATCCCAATTTTCCAAGAAGAATTGAAAAATTATTTCATTGCAGATCCGGAACTTTATGCAGATGCCACTCACGTGGTCACTGGAATCAGCTGGGGCGGCAGCCTTGCTGTCAAATTCGTCGACACTCTTTCAAACAAACGAAGTAGCATCAAAAGTAGCAACGTTCTTAACAGAGAGTTTAAAAAACTGAGGAGGACCTTGGGACATTTTGGGAGCCAACGAACAAATTTCGAAATGTATTTAACAAGTGACGTTCCCCTCCAAAAAGAGCTCTCAACATCCTTACAGGAAGTACGCGAACAAATAAACCACGTGAGAGATTCAATAAAAGTCATAAATTCTGGACGTGGAGTCCCACTCAAATTCACACTGACGCCAATTTCCGTTTTCAAAAAATATTTAAATCTGACATCAGTGACGGAAACAAAAGCTCATAAATTAGATCACGAGATTTTGTGTCAACATGTAAACGTCATTGACGACATCAGAAGACTAGAAAAGTCTCTTATTAATATTGAAGAAAACTTTAACTGTGTTTCCAACGAAATACAACGAGAGATTGAACCGTTACTCAGTCAGTTACATGTAGCTGAACAAAGTTACAAAATAGAATTTAAAAAAGTTATTTTAGACGTTAAGTCCGGAGCCGTTAACAATTCTGCTCTGCTTCAAGTTTTAAAAAATTATGAAAGTCCAAATTTCAGTCTTAAGAATGTGAGGAGCAGCTTAAATAAAAATGCTCAAGGACTACAAAAAGTTGATTTTTGCAGCCAATTAAACGAGGAGTATCCGGACATCGAATATTTTGGCTCAGCTCCAAATTTGATTTCAAAAATTTATGCAAATCACAACAAACCAACCTACGTTCTATTTACAAAGTCTGAATTCAAAGAAAATGAGCGCGTTTTGTACGAAGACAATTTAAATATATTTCTAAATCTCCTCCACAAACCTTCAAATGCGCTTTTCATCGTCGACTGTGACTTCGGTTACACGCAGTGCCAATCAATTAATGGAACCGTCATTAAACAAATCCGACATGGAAACTACACATTCAACGACGTGAGACTGGAAATCAAAATCACGAAAATGGAAAACAAGACGGAAATTGTGAATTGCAACAAAGAAGCAGGAGTCACAGGAGCGCTTTGCGGTAGAATTATTTATTTTTGCAGCATCAGTTAACTATTAATTATTTGTTTTCAATTTATAAAAATGTTTTGTCATTCACTTTTAACGAGCTTGAAATAGCAAACCCCTGTGCTTTCATTGGAGTTGTTTTAAAATGGTCACGAAGAAACTGCAGGAGATAATTACATAACTTTATTTATTCTTAGAACATAAAAACATAAATAATAAAATGCTCGAAATTAAAATAAATTGTCACTAATTTTTTTAACAGTTTCAACGCTGGAAAGAACATCCGCAAAATCAAAAACCAGAACGCTGAATAAAAATCAAAAGAAACCCGCGGGATTCGAAAGTTCGAGTAAAGTTATTGGGGGAAACACTGCGATTCCAAATGAATTTCCGTTTCAAGTTCTTTTTACAATAACTGCAACAGATGTTCACTGCGGCGGAACAATTCTCAGTGAAAGCTTCATATTAACAGCTGCGCACTGTTTGCACGGCAAAGAGGGATACGAATCCTGGACGATCGTTGCGGGGGAACACAACCGAAGTATTGACGAAGGACCAGAACAAAGGCGTCACATACGAGATCTGCACATCCACAGAAGGTACAAACCTGGTGTTAATGTTAACGACGTCGCCATCGTCGAGCTCGACCGTCCACTGAATTTTACCAGAGAAGTGCAGCCAATTGTGTTGCCCGACGCAGATTACGAAGCCACTGGTGATGCGGTTGTGACGGGATGGGGCAAAATTCGGTTTGGCGGAAGTAATCCACTGGTGCTGCAGAAAGTGACGGTACCAATAGTCGACAGAGAATATTGTGTGGAATTGTACGAACAGGATCAGGTCTTTGTTTCTATCAAAATGATGTGTGCGGGTGACGTGGTCGAGGGTGGCGTGGACGCGTGTCAAGGGGATTCGGGTGGACCACTCAGCGTGAAGCTCGACAACGGGTCTTCCTTATTGGTCGGCGTTGTATCTAGTGGAATTGAATGTGCGCACGCAGAATACCCGGGAATTTACATGCAAGTCTCTAATTACGTCGAATGGATCAGCGATACGCTCAACAACTTTCGTGAGATTATATTATGTTTCTTTTTTTTGGAACTTCTATGAATTTTCCATATTTTCATCTACACTAATGCATCAAAGTTGCTCCTCTAATTTTTTGAATACGCAATTTAATAATGTTGTCATGTTGTATTAGTTAACTGTTTTTGTTTCTATTTCATCAATAATAATGCCTTTGATTCCGAATCCTTTGTAATTCTGTTTTTTTCTACTCACAACCAACAGACAACTTGACAGACAACTGCTCACCACAAAAGCACTGTCACAACGGCGGGACTTGCATTGATGGTATCAAAAACTACAGCTGCAACTGCGCAGCAGGATACGAGGGACAGAATTGCGCAGCTATAACAAATAACTGCGCGCCTAGCGACCCTTGTTTGAACGGAGGCACCTGCTTTAATGCCATTAACAACTACACTTGCACATGCGATGTGGGATACGAGGGACAGGATTGCGCAACCTTAACAGATAACTGCGCGCCTAGCAACCCTTGTTTGAATGGAGGCACCTGCGCCAATGGCATTAACAGCTACACTTGCACATGCGTTGTAGGATACGAAGGACAGGATTGCGCAACTGTAACAAATAACTGCGCGCCTAGCGACCCTTGTTTGAATGGAGGCACCTGCTTTAATGCCATTAACAACTACACTTGCACATGCGATGTGGGATACGAGGGACAGGATTGCGCAACTGTAACAGATAACTGCGCGCCTAGCAACCCTTGTTTGAATGGAGGCACCTGCGCCAATGGCATTAACAGCTACACTTGCACATGCGTTGTAGGATACGAAGGACAGGATTGCGCAGCTGTAACAAATAACTGCGCGCCTAGCAACCCTTGTTTGAATGGAGGCACCTGCTTTGCCATTAACAACTACACTTGCACATGCGATGTGGGATACGAGGGACAGGATTGCGCAACTGTAACAGATAACTGCGCGCCTAGCAACCCTTGTTTGAATGGAGGCACCTGCGCCAATGGCATTAACAGCTACACTTGCACATGCGTTGTAGGATACGAAGGACAGGATTGCGCAGCTGTAACAAATAACTGCGCGCCTAGCAACCCTTGTTTGAATGGAGGCACCTGCTTTGCCATTAACAACTACACTTGCACATGCGATGTGGGATACGAGGGACAGGATTGCGCAACTGTAACAGATAACTGCGCGCCTAGCAACCCTTGTTTGAATGGAGGCACCTGCGCCAATGGCATTAACAGCTACACTTGCACATGCGTTGTAGGATACGAAGGACAGGATTGCGCAGCTGTAACAAATAACTGCGCGCCTAGCAACCCTTGTTTGAATGGAGGCACCTGCTTTGCCATTAACAACTACACTTGCACATGCGATGTGGGATACGAGGGACAGGATTGCGCAACTGTAACAGATAACTGCGCGCCTAGCAACCCTTGTTTGAATGGAGGCACCTGCGCCAATGGCATTAACAGCTACACTTGCACATGCGTTGTAGGATACGAAGGACAGGATTGCGCAGCTGTAACAAATAACTGCGCGCCTAGCAACCCTTGTTTGAATGGAGGCACCTGCTTTGCCATTAACAACTACACTTGCACATGCGATGTGGGATACGAGGGACAGGATTGCGCAGCTGTAACAAATAACTGCGCGCCTAGCAACCCTTGCTTGAATGGAGGCATGTGCGTTAATGAAATCAACAGCTATAGCTGCATCTGCACAGTCGATTTCATTGGCAACAAGTGTCAGGGTGATTGATACATAGTTACATGGGTTATGCACTGAATGTAGAAAGAAAAACAGTTGTTAAATTCCTTTAAATTATTTTATTTTATTGAATTAAATTCTATTTCAGACGTGAACGAGCACGAGTGCAGATATCATGGGACATGTAATCCTCTTTCTGCCGTTGGAATTTGTGGCAGATGTCGGGATGGTTTTGTTAAAGATCCGGAAGATGACACGAGATGCAAACACGCAAATTCAAATGCATCTCTGATTATTTCTTCAAAACAGGGCATTAGAATGATCTCACTGGATGGACAAAATGCATGTTATGCCACGTTATTAAATTAATCATTAGCATCATCTATTTACTTATTTGTAACATTACGAGAACTTTAAGAACTGTTGATGTTTTGTAAGTGAAGAAAATGTTTGAAGTTAAACGTTTCGTTTATTTTTTTAGACCACTCTTCAAACGATACAAAATAGAGACAATATTGAAAGCATTGACTACAACTTTCGAACAAACACACTTCTGGTTCAGCCCCACAGATAAAAAACTCTACACAGCAGCAATAAACGGCGAATCTGAAAAGACAAGTATTTTTCATGACTCCTCATCTTTTATTGACGGAATCTCAGTTGATTGGATTCATCATCATCTTTACTGGGTGGACACTGGAAGACAACATATTTGTGTCTCTAATTTCAACGGCACAATGAAGAAACTTCTTGTCACCTGGGAACTGTTTCATCCAACTTCAATTGCTGTGAATCCTCTTAACGGGTAATTTCCAGATGTTTTAATTATTTCGCACGATCGACTTAATGTTTCAGTAAAATTCCTAAAAGTCTCATTGTTGTTAGTTAAGTTAAACACCTGATCCGTTCAAATGAAGATACTGCACTTTTAAATTCAAACGCATTTTCTCTGCTTAATGAACAGGTGGATGTACTGGTCTGACCAAATTAAACACAGTATTGAAAGAGCAGGTCTGGACGGATCACGAAGGAAAGTTTTTCGCAGCACAAAAATTCAGTATCCTCTTGGTGTTGTCATTGATTTTGTGGACAGTCGACTGTATTGGTCACAATGGTCACAAGGAAATAATCCCAGTTATTCCATTTGGTCAATGAATTTTGATGGTTCAGACCAAAAATCAATTGGTCATCCAAATCCATCCCAATTTTCTTCAAGTATGCTTCGGAAAGTTGCAACGTTTGATAAATACGTCTATTTCATTGAATATAGAGGTGAAACTATCTACAGAGTCAACAAATGCAATGGAAATGAGTTTCAAATGATTTACAAATCAGTAAGATAATTTAAACTTTATTTTATTGTGATTTCTTTAACCAGTTGAATCCAGACACCAAGTCATTTTTCTGTAGTTTCAACGTCGCAAAGCTGCAAAATATTTTGACTGCTTGTTTAATTTCGTAGGGACCTGAATTGTGGGATTTAAAGATTTACGATGCGACTCGGCAGCCTGAGGGTGAAAATCTTTGCTCTAAGGGGATTGGTCGCTGTTCTCATTTTTGTTTCCCGGTTCCGTCCCTAGGCAACGGCTCTGTCTCCACGACGACGTGTGCTTGTCCAGATCGACGTAGACTTTCCTATGACCAACTAAATTGCGTCTGAGGTTTAAATATTATCGTTTAAGTGAAATTTTCAAAAACAACGACAACTTTTGCTAGCAAGAATTTAAATTTTTAAGCAATGTATTTAAAACTGTATATAATTGGAAACGTGTGAAAGATTCTGCTCTTAAAACTTTTGAATACTTGAATAAAAGTTAAGCCTTTTATTGGACTTGCATGTCTAAATTTAAGTGGCTTCTCAAACTTGATAATGCAAACAATCATTTCAAAAAATATTTTCAAAACAAATGTTCAAGGATTTTAAAACCCTTGGCATGTTTTTATACGATTAAGACAATGATCTAAATTACAGACTTTTAATAATCTCAGAACAGATTTATTGAACAGACCGATGACGTCATTAGTAGACGATCCCAAAAGTGTCACTTATTTAACTACAATACGAATGTACACCAATGATACTAATATTACATATATGAAATTTCATAGTACGTCTAGGATAATCCGACAATCAAAGCTTGCTTTAATTACACTCGGTCAAGTGATTATATTTTAGACTACAAAGTTATTAACCGACTTCATCAAAAACCCCACCTGCCACTTTTACTTAAGTAATTTTTCGCTAAACATTTCACTCTGTCAGTTAATAAGTCGGCCCAAAAGAAAGAAAAAGGCATTTAAAATAAAGTTGCAGTTTATTTTCAAACAGTATATGAAGTAAACGTGTCTAGACACAGGTAATAAAAATTCAATTTTTATTTACGATTTCTCGTGTGCTAAAAACGTGTAAAACTTTGGCAGTTTGTAAAACACCCCATGCAAAACATGGACGTTAGCACAGCAGAATGGAAAGTCAACCCAAAAGACCACGAGAAAAAAATTTTCATAGAAACTTACGAGCATAAGAAAAATGCTGAAAAAAAGAATCTGAATTTCTCGGAAACATTAAAAAATCGTTTAAATCCGAATTAAGCGATTTCAGCAACAATTTCGCGAGCTTCGTCATTTGTATAAAGGGTCGTCAATTAATGATTCATCAAGCTTTGTCATTTAAGGAGCCCAATATAATATGACCAAAATAGCTTCCCGCGTTAGATGTTTCTAATTAACAGCTCAAAATGTAGTTGAAAGTTCAACATGACATGTGATTAAGTATCTGCAAAACTAATCACAAAATATCAGTTGAACTGTTATGTTGCCAATAATGTTACAGGATGCTGTAATATACAGCTCAAGGTCTTTAATTAGTATAATAAAGCGCCTTCTCATCCTCTGTTTGCAATTCGCAATGATCTTGGCTCCACAGATTCTATTTATTGAGCATAACATTACAATGGCAATAAATGTCACATGTAATATGAGCACTTAAGATTAATTAATTGTATGCGTTCTGAGCTGGTAAGTCAAAGTATGTGGTGGCAAGCAGAACTGGAAGCTTAACACGAAAGCCATTACATAATTATGTACGTGTCTTGTGTTACTTGCATTGATGATATTGACCCAATTTTTCCAATGCACTACTTTAACCTATGAATGTCAAAAATAATTTAGATTTCATTATCGCAGAACAAATATTTCTGTCTTGCTTTGTGTTGTCATTACTTCCTATTAACTCATTTAATTCATGGAATTGATACATACGTGGAATTTCAGTTGCATTTTTAGTGTGTGTTTCAACTTCCAATTTCACTTCTTCTCCTTTGCTTACACTGACTATATTATTGTTATTCCCATAGGCATCCTAGTGACAGACTTATATTTAATTATTCCTTTTTATAGGCAACTGAAATTTTCAGTTTAGATTTCATAGATATTATTTGAAAACAAATTACAAAATAAATTGCAAGCGTGTTGCTTTCTCAATTTAAAATTAACATTTTTGCTATTTTGAATTTTTTATTTGACAATCCCCTCAATAATGTAATTTGAGTAAACAAGTATTAAATTAGAAAAAATTCAGAAAAAGTAAAATTTCTACTGAATCCAAAAATAGTTTCAAAGTCAGCAACTCCAGTTGTTCACTCAGACTGAAAACTCAACAGCTCCGGATTTTACAGCCAAACGTTCCATTTAAAGGGAACCTGTAACAATGGAAAATACTTCCAATACTTTCATGATGCGTGTCTCAAATGAAGGCGAAATGCGGGTAGTGTTTTTGAAATTATTGATTATTCTGGGGGATAATCTTTTTCGCTCAAAGATATTACTTTTAACTCCAGTAAAATTATTTTAAACCTTCAGTGCAATTATTTGTTATATAAGTACTCGTATTAGGTCTTCAGTGACTTAAACACAAATTCTTTTATTTTCCAGTGATAATACTTCGCATGTTATTATTTTAATTATCGTTGAATTTAATTTTAAAATATAATACTGGTTGTTCCAGTGAATATAACTTTTTACAAATACTGCTGAAGCGTACAGTGTGTCTCATAGCCTTAAACTCACCCCCGTTTATGGGGTTTTCTTCCCTTCCAGAAGGAATTGTTCAGCAAAATATTTTTATTACATGACTTCCCACTATTAATTAGGATTCGACTTTGACTCCCAGAGCTCACTTGGTTCTCTCGTAAACATTACTAAAAGTTCATGAAATTCACTAAACTCATGAATAATGACGTATCGCTTGGATAGGTAATGTTCAATCCCGGACGTCTCGTGACTCCGAGTGACCTGAGTTTCGCGCTATACACTGTTTTGTAGGCAATTTAATTGTGATCATGTTTTACTTGTTCATGTTTTAATCGGTTGACATTTGCGCATGTACACAAGAGTTTAGTGATACAAGTCGTGAATTTCCCATGTTACCATACGGAGGAAAAGGTTGACATGAGGTTGACCTGCCTTCTCCGACGCTCCCAGTGTTACAGTGTCATAATTTTTCATTTTTCATTTTTATAGTATGGCTCAATTAGTTCGAAAAACCGTGAAGTGAGTTTAAAATTTTAAGACACTCCATTTTTGGTTTTTAATTATTTACGAGAGAACCAAGTAACCTCTTCAGTATATGGCAAAGCCCGTTTTCTTATACATACATACCACACCGCTACTTTTATTTTAGATTAAAACACAATTAAAAATTAAAAGCAACAACACCCAACAGCCACAACTCAACTAAGAGAAGAACTGACCAGTGGAAGAGAAAAAAAGTAACGTAGACAGAGGAAGATAGAGCTTACCTAATCAACTCTTGTAGTTTTCCTTACTCTGACCCTGAACTCTCAATACTTACATGATTCTAATTTTTTAATTTGTCAGATAAAAAAAGTATAGGTGGCTAAATTGTCACTGAATATATGACTGTAAGAAAAAGTATTTACGTAAAGTATTTATCACTGGAAGTAAAATAAATTATGACTGGATGTACAAGTAAAGTCAAATTAGGTATTTCCATTCCATTTTCGAGTATTTCACTGAAGCACTAAAATACCACCCTTATTCTGGTAATTGGTCTGCATCCCGTAAAGTGTGCTTCCTATGAAAATATATTTTTTAAAATTCCCACATTGGAAAGAATTTTGCAATTGGGATCTTTGTAAGACGCCCGCACCGACTCATTTCATGGTTTGAGCATCTTTAAGTCCAATCTTCATCCTGATCTGATCACAACAACACAAACCCCGCGAATAACTAAACAGGCGAAAATAATCAAAAAGGAATCCGATAAATTTCGACTATTTAGTGTTGACTTACGTTAGACTGCGAGTATTTAAACGGGGATTTTGCCGCCAGAGGGAGCCTGAAGTGTACTCACAGAGGTATATAGAACTAGAGACACTACTCCCCGGGAAAAAGGAAGGCAGCCAGGGGCAAAGCGCCGTCTGCATTTTTGGTGTACTTAGCATCAAGGCTGCAGCTCGCTTCCGTATAACTAGGTGTCTCTCAGATGTGCAAGTTAAGACTTGCACTAGCTACGAGAGTCTACGGTTGGTAATATTCGATTAGCCGTAAGTTGCAGTTGCAAGGATATCGATGGATGGTTTCCATCCTTAGAAATTCTTGGCAGAGGCAATTGAGGAGGCAAATTTGAAAACACGCAGTTCAGAGGTTAAAATGCTGATGTCGCCACTACTGAGAACTTTTGGTGCAATGATAAAGTGTTACCTATAAGTTCATCCATAGTGCCGCATAAAAAACACATGCAAAGAGATTACAGTAGGGCATCTAGGTATTCTATATCTGTGAGTGTACTTCTTGAAGATTTGACGGGCTGAAAGGGCGTCACGGGAATTTTTCTTTAAACTTTTGAAACTGCAGAGCAAACTTTTCTAATTCTCATTCTCCTGGACGAACTGAAGACTTATTTTAATGACAATGCAGATCCTGAATGTTATGCAGATGCCACTCACGTGGTCACTGGAATCAGCTGGGGTGGCAGCCTCGCTGTCAAATTTGTCGATACTCTTTCAAGCAAACGAGGTGTCATCCAGAGAAGCAATATTCTTAACCAAGAGTTACAAAAACTGATAAGGAACTCGGGAAATATTGGAAGTCAACCATCGAGTTTAGAAATGCATATAACGAGTGACGTTTTCCTCCAGAACGCACTCCTAACAACATTACTGGAAGTACGCGGACAAATAAATCGCGTAGAAGATTCAATAAAGGTCGTAAATTCTGGACTTGGAGTCCCACTCAAATTCAAACCAAATCACACGGCGCAAGGCGCAGCGCATATTAAATCGGTTTAATCCATACAACTTTACCTTACGGCATGATTTTCTGAAGGCACGTCATTCCGTCAATAATTACGGGTATTATCTGCATACAACTTATCCGATACAACTTATCACTTACAACTTGGCACATACAACTTATGGCCAATTCATCCTATTCCGATTTAACTTATCCCGATTCAACTTATAACCGATACATACAACCTATGGTCTTGCCAACGGTAACAGGACAGAAGAGTGCAGACACAAGAGTGCGGACAAAAGATTGCAGCCATTGGAGTGCAGGGACATAAGATCGCGGGACTTTGGAGTGCAGACAAAAGAGTGTAGACAAAAGAGTGCAGACAAAAGAGTGTAGACAAAAGAGTGCAGACTAAAGAGTGCGAGACAAACGAGTTTAGGGACGAAGGATCGCAGAGACACTGGAGTGCAATCCAAGAAAAACTATAAAATGAAGTAAACTTGCTCTTCGAAGTAATTAAAAGGGCCGTGGAAATCAATAATATCGTGACTGTGAAAATGACCCATATCCAATTTTAGCTAAAACAAATATCAGCTATCTACAAAAATATTTAAATGTGTCTTGAGAGCATTAAATAGAACATTTTGCACTTTTCAAAAATATGTTAATACAACAATTTACACTTTTCAAGCACAAACGGAATTAGGACATTTTTCACCTTTTTAAAAACATGAAATTAGAACATTTTGCATCTTTTAAAAACATAAAAATAGAACATTTTACATCTTTTCAAAAACATAATAATAGAAAATTTTACGTTCTCAAAAAATTCTAACTAAAATTTAACGCATGTTTCTCATTTTCTTTTTATGACATAACTCATTTGATTGTAGCTTAAATTAGATACGGCAAAGAGTCATTTAGCGTCAGTCCATCCAATTCTTAGAGTCATTCTGTCGCAATTCCGTGAAATTTATATATGCTAGCATAGTCAATTTATTGTACTCACGACAGAGTTATTTTAGATTTTAGAACTGTGTTAACGCCAAAATGACTCTTCACCTACGATACTTGTATAAATTAACTAATGGCCCTTTTAAGGGCCACCAATAACTTTGAAGAGCAAGTTGACTTCATATTATAGTTTTCTTTGGATTGCACTCCAGTGTCTCTGCGATCCTTCGTCCCTAAACTCTTTTGTCTCGCACTCTTTAGTCTGCACTCTTTTGTCTACACTCTTTTGTCTGCACTCCAAAGTCCCGCGATCTTATGTCCCTGCACTCCAATGGCTGCACTCTTTTGTCCGCACTCTTGTGTCTGCACTCTTCTGTCGTGGAATCCTTTCCAACTTATTCCGATACAACTTGTGACCTATTGAACCTTTGCCTTTTCAACTTATGAACCTCATTTATATGAATTTCGTTGAGACAGATATGATATACGTTGTACCAAACTATCATGAGTGAAGGGCATACACAAATCAGTTGTAAAATTGATGATATATAAGGCAGTTTGCGCAATTTCCGTAAAAATGAAAAACGTAAACGTAAACGTAAATTTTGCGTAAGCTCCGCCCTCAAAACGTAGAAATAAAATTTTGCGTGAAAAATGATAATTTACGGCCGTTATTTTATACGACAGCGGTGTTCAAACAACGTCCACGCAATATCATACGTAACAAATATTGCCATGGATACGTATAGTAACCTTTCAAATCTGTTGATTTTTAAAAATAAAAACTTTTACGTTTAACCTAGTACTGCGCAAACTATGACACGCAAAATGATCCGCAAAATTTTAAAACGTAAAATTAATTATTTTGCGTTTTGCGTTTTACGAAATATAATTTTACGGCAAGCGCGCAAACTCCCTATAATCATTTATTGGAATCCGAAATCTTAAGTTAGTTTTAAGTAAAGTAATATATTGCAGTAAAAACAACAATATTCTCTAAACATATGAACTATACCACCTCGCGACGCCTATAAAACTATATTTATTTACAAGCACATTTAAATGACTCCACAAAAAGACTCAGACTGAACAAGGGGTCTAAAACACTATTTTTTGACCCCTTGCCGACTATTGTGAATTTAGAGAAGTGTTTCTAGTTTGATGGGACTATTTTTCTTTGCAGATGCTTACGTACAGCATAATGATCCTGACCCCTATCTTTGAGTGGTAATATATTGCAATTTGACTTTAACTCTTGGTACAGAAAATATAATAAATTTTCATTGTTCTTTTGTTTACGGATTGCACATTTGTAAATTAATCATAATTTCAATACTTGTAAGCTATAGCAAAATGTTTACGTGTCGTGTATAATTTTGTATTTACAGATTAAAACTTATCCTTATTTCCAATGTCGAGTTTATTACCAAATAATTTGCGTTTCATAAACACGTATATGATTGTAATTTCAAAACAACATCAACATCAAAATAGTTGACGTCACAGACTTGAATCGGATTTCGATTCTGACACCTGATAAAAACCTATCGCTTTGAAATGCACGTGGCAGGTGCATAATATAACATGTGACCTTTGCAATTATTTGATCTTTGAAAAATAGAGGTTAAATATTATCATATTATAGGATGAGTAAGATGGGCATTAAATGAAATCTAGAAGAATACTGATTTTTTTGTATGAATTATTAAATAAGTATAATTATTATTATTGGAAACGCAAAAATAAAATCTTATGCAAAGAATGCACAGTTCAGTTTTAATTATACAGCTTCCTTATGAATTTAGTGGCTATAGTGATTCGTCTGTAGTTCTGATGCCATACATTCCACCAACCCTTTTGCAAAATAAAGCGTAATTATTATCACTTGTGTTTTGTGTTGTTATGTTATAACCTAACACCAATTAAACACGCAACATTATTTATTACACGCTACAATAAAGCTAAACTACTTGCAAACTTGCAATTCTGTAATAATTACTTTATCTCAATCCACTTGAAGTAATTTGATTCAAAAACAAGATTTACATATGCGCTGTAAATATACAGTACCATACAAGCAATGCAGATAATAAAGAATAATAGAATAGACATAGAATAAACACTCAATATAATAATCTTACATGTGTCATTCAACATCAATTAAAATCTTATCACACATGTCAACCTCTCAAAAATACAAAAAATGGTTATTTAATGGTGGTCAGCCAATTCAAGTTGATAAGCATGACCTTTGGCTGGGCTGGTATTTAAAAAGACGGGAAGTTCCAAAATGGTTTTATAGTAATGATCTATGCGGACAGTATTGCCAACATAACTTCTCATTGAATTTATTTACAACTTTGTTACGTGAATAAATACGTTCAAAATGGGAAACAAGTTCCCAGCTTTTGCTAAGGCAGCCGCTTCAGCTACGCTTATTTTACTTCTCGCATCACTGAGATCTGTCCAAGGTCAATGGGATCCACATTTCACAGAAAATCGCACAACAATTGTCCACTTATTTGAGTGGAGATGGAATGACATTGCAGAGGAATGTGAGCGATTCTTGGGACCTTATGGATTTGGGGGACTTCAGGTATTTCCAATCATCAAGTTACCCCTATTTTTTAATTTATACTATTAAATGTCTTCTGTGTACAGGATTGTTAATTCATAAATGTTCATATTTTGAAATAGACGTCACCTCCTAATGAAAACTCAGTGATAACAGGGAATGGGCAAGATCGTCCTTGGTTTGAGCGATACCAGCCCGTGTCTTATAAATTAGAAACTAGATCTGGAACAGAACAAGAATTTCAATCAATGGTTAGTAACACTCAAGTCTAAAAAAAATTATAATAGTTGACAGTAGTTATTAAAACGACACTATACTATTTTATGAATTATGCTAAAATTAATTAATTAGTTGAAAGGATCCTTCTGACTGTGAGACAAAATGATTACAAAAATTGATAATACAGGTAAGAAGATGCAATTCTGCTGGTGTCCGAGTGTACATTGATGCAGTTATCAATCACATGACTGGGGGGGGAGGTGCTGGAAAAGGGACAGGGGGCTCCAACTTTGACGCAGGGTCTCTCAATTATCCAGAATATTCTGCTCCGGATTTTAACGGAAGAAGTGATTGCCCCTCTGCCTCAGGAGATATTGAAAATTATGAAGATCCCAATCAGGTATGAACAAATACCAAAATCAAAAATTAAAATTATATCGCACTAAAATTTAAAATATTCTTCTTAGGTAAGAAATTGCAGACTGGTTGGTTTGCATGATCTGAATCAAGGAAAAGACTACGTTCGTACACATATTGTTGAGTTTCTCAATCGTTTGATTAGCTATGGAGTTGCTGGATTTAGGTACTTAAATTATATAATTTTTTAAATCAAATTTTAATGACAAACGAGAATAAATTTGAAAAACTGATGAATAAAACCAAATTGAATATGAAATTAATGGTGTGTGCGGAACATATTAACAGAGTGGACGCATCAAAGCACATGTGGCCTGGAGATATGAAAGTCATTTTTGACAGGCTAAATGCATTGCCCACTTCCCATGGATTTCCATCGGGAGCTCGCCCATTTGTCTTCCAAGAAGTAATTGATTTCGGTAAGTAAATAGACACGGTATTGTACCGTAATTAATGTGGAATTTGGAACTCTCAAATTCTTGTCGGTTTCCCAAGTCGGTTTTGGTTTGCAGTTAAATACATGGCGGCGTAGTGTAATGATTACTTTTGTTTGCCTTTGCCTACAGGTGGAGAAGCTATTTCTGCCAGTGAATATTTTGGAATTGGACGTGTTACAGAGTTCAAGGTACGCGTCGTAGAAGCTACAAACAACGCAGTACCATTAGCAATAAGCTATACTGGCTGTACACACACCATACTTATGTATAAAACGAGGAATTTGAATATAATATTGTTCTTTTGAATTTTACATTTGGAATTCTAGCATTGTGCACAAATTGGAAACGTATTTAGAAAATGGAATGGGCAACAACTTAGCTACGTCAAGAACTGGGGTATGAAAATGGTCATTTAATAAACTCGATTTTTTTTTGCGTATTTACTTGTTGTGAATGCGTACATAAATAGTTAAGTATCGTTACATCGCTTACTACATGTCAGATCAATTCCAAAATGCAAAAATTGTCAATGTTTTTCTTCAGGAGAGGGTTGGAATTTTATGCCTGGAGGTAGTGCCTTGACCTTTGTGGATAATCATGATAATCAGCGTGTTGGTGGTGACAGCATGATTCTTACTTACAAAGATTCCAAATTGTACAAATTGGCACAAGCCTTCACTCTTGCTTGGCCATACGGCGTAGCTCGTGTCATGTCTTCATTCTCTTTCGATTTCGATGCTGATTCGGTAAATTACAAAAACACATTTTTAGTATTTTTGCTTATTATACCCTATGGTTTTAACAGCTCCTGAGATTCATGAAGGTAATTGGATTTTTTAAATAAGGACTATATAACTTTATAATTTTAATTGTAAACCCAACTGTATAGGCTGGACCCCCACATGATTCTAATTACAACATTTTGCCCGTCCCAATTAATTCTGATTTAACCTGTGGTAGCGGATGGGTATGCGAGCATCGTTGGAGACAAATTTTCCACATGGTTCGATTCCGTAATGTAGTCAAAGGTACGTAGCTACAATATTAAAGAGGCCTAAAATTCAAGTCAGAAGGGAATATCATTGCAAATATTAAATATGAGCAGTTGCAATCATTATAGAGATCTGACTTCAATTATTAAATAATTTTTAGGAGCTGCTGTGACAAATTGGTGGGATAATGGTAGAAACCAAATTGCTTTCTCCCGTGGCGATCGTGGGTTCATTGCTATTAATAACGAAGACTCCTTCCTTAGTGCAACAATCCAGGTAAAATATATTGATATTGACATGGACACGAGCCAGTAAAAATTTAAAGACTAATAATAACATGAGCTAAATTCCTTAAGGAATGGAATCTATAATCAATGTTTTGAATTTATTTTCAATAGACGGGACTATCAGGGGGACAATATTGTGACATTATGACTGGAAGTCTAGAAAATGGACGGTGCACTGGTGGTGTCATCACAGTTGGATCAGATGGAAAAGTTAATCTGAATATCAATGCCGGAAATGATCCAGTCGTCGCCATCCACGCTAACGTAATTTTTAATCATCATGTATTTCCTACTTAAATATATCACTAATGAGGATTTGTATATTAGGTAGATAGCTGAGCTACTGCCCAAAAGCGTACTATAGTTATAGTATGATTTCATTATAATGTGTGCTTTCCTGTTGCTTTCTTTTCTATATAGTGGAAGCTTTAGACAAGATTGATTGAACTACACGAAGTACTGGATTAGCAAAGCTTTTCTGTTTTTTTAAATTACGGCAAAATGGAACCAGTTTTATGTTTAACACAATCCGCTTACCCCGTGTTTAATTTATTTAATGTTTTTTAATGTTTGTAATGTGGACTGTTTATGTTATAGTATATCAAAGTTGTAATAAAAATAATAAATACGATAAAAATTAAAATCTGGAACATGTACAAGTCATTTGAATTCAACCACCACATAAAAGGCAGTTTTTATTTAAATTAGGCGATACCAACTACTAGCTACATCCCCTAATTTATGGATTTTGTAGACATAACTAACATGGGAAGTACCCCAAGTGTAAAATCCGAAATGAAGCAAACGATATCAGATCATGTACTACGTGGTGGGGTCACTACAACGTATATAATCATATCGGTGCAAATTGCGTTTTGGCGCCAAAAACGAATATCGAAATTTTCAAAATTCGTCGAAATGAAAAATCACGAAAATCATATGGGAAATTATATAGAAATTTTACCTTACCCACTGGTCCCCCCTTACTACTTTTTCAGTTTTCTGATTATTTTGGAAAACTTTAAGCCTTGTGTTATTCAATTACGAAGAAGTCTAAAATTAGTAAGGGGTCGTCCATAAATAATGTAATGCAAATATTTTCATTTTTAGACCCTATGACGCTGTCATCAGCTTTTACCTTTGTGTAAGTAATTGGCTATCTTTCACATACTTAGGATGCCATCCAATATCCAAAGCAGACACAATGACTCTACTCGTGAGGTGTTTACTGTAAAAAGTTGTCGTATTTAAAATTTCTAATTTGTAAAAGTTCTTAAACGCGTGAAATTGTAAGAGCTAATTAGTTTAAGGAACAGATGCGCTTGTACTGCAACAGTAATAGTTATGGAATAGTAAGTCGATAAAATAAAGTTATAATATAATAGTACAAAATTCATAGCGATGTTTTTGGGCAGCGACATAATTTGTTTTAGAAAAACGGAATTTTGGGTTTTCGTAACATTTAGAATTTAGATACTGTCAAGCTAAAGTTATTTTGGTTAACGGTCATTTGAAAGGACACTTTACCGCTTATTAAAATTTTTAGGCCGGTTTGGTGACATATGTCTACCCCCTACCCGCAGTCATATTACAGCGATTGTTTGTCCTAAACCTCGGTTTTTAAATAGCACATCGTTGGAAAATTGTGTTTAGTTAGAAACCGTTGAAATGCTAAATATTATCATGTTACCTGTATAACTGGTCAACTTCTTTAGTTTGCAATATGAATATGTCTGAAAATTCCTAGTATTTTTATATAATTATTAGTCAAGATTTCAAAACACTGAAAAACATATTATTGGTACCCATGTGTAGAGTAAATTACTCACTAAACCCTGTAGTTTCAGTCTTTTGTCGATTGTATACTTTAAAATACAATAGATTATGGATCGTCAGTAAATGACCTCACGGGTCAAAATATATATTGATATAACCTTAAATTTGGAGCTGCGATCGTAAATATGAATTTACCGTGCTTTCCAAAGAACAACTTTACAAAGTTTTCAAATTGTAAAACGTAATACAACATTTTAAAGTTCATAAAAAAAGGTAATTCCTTTATTTCCAGGTTGTACAATAGTACTTAGGAGGAATTTAAAAACAACGGCTTAAAAATATATTCAAATAATTTCCCTCCATAAATCACCTCACGGGTAGAGTCATTGGGTCTGCTTTGGATATTGGATGGCATCCTAAGTATGTGAAAGATAGCCAATTACTTACACAAAGGTAAAAGCTGATGACAGCGTCATAGGGTCTAAAAATGAAAATATTTGCATTACATTATTTATGGACGACCCCTTACTAATTTTAGACTTCTTCGTAATTGAATAACACAAGGCTTAAAGTTTTCCAAAATAATCAGAAAACTGAAAAAGTAGTAAGGGGGGACCATTGGGTAAGGTAAAATTTCTATATAATTTCCCATATGATTTTCGTGATTTTTCATTTCGACGAATTTTGAAAATTTCGATATTCGTTTTTGGCGCCAAAACGCAATTTGCACCGATATGATTATATACGTTGTAGTGACCCCACCACGTAGTACATGATCTGATATCGTTTGCTTCATTTCGGATTTTACACTTGGGGTACTTCCCATGTAAGTATCTAGTCTCACTAAAAAACCAAGAAAATAAAGTTTGACAGTACCTATAGAGAGCCCTAGTGGTCCAGTGGTGCCGGGCGAGACATAGCGTCTGAGGCTCTCCATCGCTGTTGACAAGGCCTGGGTTCGATTCCCACTTGCATCGGATCTCTTTCGTGAGAAAGTTGATCTTAAACGCCGGGCTCTCCACATGTGTGGCGATCTATACCATTAAACGCTTACTTGGCTCTGTGTTAGTACGGGGTAAGCTAGACACACGGGGGTGTGTTGGGAGACCAGATCTTAAGCGATTTGAAACGCCTGACCCCTCAAAAACTAAATATTTTTCAAACATTTTTTCATATTTTTCAAACATTTTATTTTTGAGCTGATGATCAGAGCTTACAAAAAGTACTGACCCACGATGAACATTCGAATTGAGCGCTCAAAATATGCTTTACATCGGGTAGCATCGGGGGATTATTTTATTATGTGTCCTTGGATTAGGGGCTGTCGTGGTAAATTTTAGTGAACACGAACAGCATCGTGCCATCATCGGGCAAAATTGCCAGGGGAAATTCTGCAGTTTCTGCATCAGGGAGACTCGTGCCTTATAATGCATTATATTTTAAAGACAACCTTATACTTGAATATTTTAAAGCGGGAAGGTGTAAATAACGTTTTTTGTGCACCCTGATGTTCCCCGATGCCCGATGTTGCCCGATGCTGAAATTTGGTTTTGGCGATTAGGGAACATCGGGGGCATCTCTTGGCGAACTTTTTATTTCAGGAGCTCATCGGGGTAGATTGCATTGTAATGGGGTACATCAAACATTCATCGGGGCAAAAAAATGTACAACAGGCGTGGATTAGGCAGGGGAAGGGAAAAATTCCTACTTTAGGTAGGGGGATTTGTGCGTCGTGGGTTTGGTGGGGTTTGCTGATAATATACCTACATGAATAAAAGACTTGTAAAATTTAATGCTAACTTCTATGGTATGATCGTGATTTATCTTTCTTATATGAAGGCATTAAATAAATTGCAGTTTGTAAGCCTTTGAAAGGCGAAAACACAATACTGCTGCTGTTACAGATACATAGCTACCAAACTAATAACATGATTAGAACGTAAACACGGAAACCATTAAAATGAATAGGTTGAAAAGCTGAAACTCATAACGTGAACATTGACACTGTTGGCTATTTGCAAATGTTTTAGGGTTTGAGCTGGGGTTAGATCAGGTAAGTGTCAAGTAACAGCAGCACAAGAGAGCTGCCAGTTTACTTAGTTTACTAAATGAACATTTGAAGGGCTCAAAGGGGGTCACTGGTGTTTTTCTTCAAACGTTTCAAACGTCTGAGCAAACGCTTTCAATTATCATCGACAAACTGAAGAATAATTTCAATGCAGATCCGGAACTTTATGCAGATGCCACACACGTGGTCACTGGAATCAGCTGAAGCGTCAGCCTTGCTGTCAAATTCGTGGATACTTTATCAAGCAAACGAAGTGGCATTCTTAGTAGCAGTATTCTTAACCAAGAGTTTCAAAAATTTAAAAGGACTTCAGAAAATATTGAAAGTCAACCATCGAGTTTTGAAATGTATATAACGAGTGACGTTTCCCTCTAAAACGCGCACCCACCAACATTACGGGAAGTGCGTGGAGAATTAAATCACATGGAAGAGACAGTAAAGGTCGTAAATTCTGGACTTAGAGTCCCACTAAAATTCACACTGATGCCAATCTCGATTTTAAAAAAATATTTAAATGTGTCCACAGCGACAGAAACAACTGCTCATAAAGTAGATCAAACAATTTTGAGACAATATTTAAGCGTCATTGACGACATACAAAAAATGGAAAAGGCGCTAATTAACATCGAAAAAAAACGCGAATTGCGTCCCTAACGAATTGTACGAAGAAATGGAACAGTTACTCAGTGACTTTAATGCGGCAGAACAAAGTTTCAAAATAGAATTTAAAAATATTATCTTATCGTTAGAGGTCAAATCTGGAGTCGTCAACAATTCTGCTCTGCTTCAAGTTTTACGGAATTACGAAAGTCAAAATTTTAATCCTAAAAATGTGAGGAGCATTTTACATGGAAATGCGCAAGGGCTACAAAAAGTTGAATTCTGCAGCCAATTAAACGAGGAGTATCTGAACATTGAATATTTCGGCTTCTCTTCCAATTTAATTTCTAAAATTTATAAAAATCACAACAAACCAACCTACGTTCTATTTACAAAATCCGAATTCAAACATAATGAACTAGTTTCGTACAAAGAAATTATAAATATATTTTTGAATCTTCTCTACAAACCTTCAAATGCGCTTTTCATCGTCGACTGCGACTTCAGCTACGCGCAATGCGAATCAATTAATGGAACTGTCATCGAGCAAATTAGACTAGGAAAATACACATTCGACGACGCTAGGCTGGAAATCAAAATTATGGAAATGGAAAACAAGACGGAAATCGTTAATTGCAACAAAGAAGCAGGAGTCACAGGGGCACTTTACAGTAAAGTTTTCTTTTTTGTAGCCAATGTTTTTATTTTACGTTTTGTAAAGCTTTCGTCTTTTAGACCTAATAATCTAAGGAATCAAAAGAAAGTGCTTTCATCGGCATCATCGGACCTTATTTTAAAAGTTCCACAAAATAAAATCAACAGAATACCTAAATTACTTTACGTTTAAGAAATATATAGCGCGTCATGATACACCTAGATTTCAAAGAGACCCATTTAAAAAAATCAGACTGCTTTTTAATAGAACAGCAGATCGAAAGTAAATCGATGGCATTTTGGGCTGTTCCGTCACAGGGGCCCGCCAAAGTTAAATAAATTTAAATTTGAAAATTTTGCCGCCATGTTGCGTCCACGATTCATATCCGATTTTGATAAAATTGAAGTTTTTTAAATTCTTGGTCCATTTTCTAAACAGTGATTCCGTGTTTTTTAAACAAATTTAAGACTTTCATATTTTTGAGGCAAAATTTTTAAAACTAGAAGTTGTTCATTTTGGGTTAAATTTTTTAATATTTCATTCAAACGTTCTACAAGGACTCTGTCCTTCGCGACATCCGCCCATAATCCAATCAACATAACATCCCAAAGATCAATACAATCCATAGCTAAAACTAAAAAATTTGAAACCATTTTGCTTCTGCGTACTCACGGCGCTGTCTCCACGACGACGTCTGGTTGTCCAGATGGACGTAGACTTTCCGCTGACCAACTAAATTCCGTCTGAGGTTTAGGTATTGTCGCTTGAGTGAAAATAATAAAAACAACTTTTATTTTACTTTAGCAAAAATTTTAAGTTTTCAAAAACTGCAATTAAAACGATATTTGAAAAAATGTGGAAGATTTTGCTTACAATTTTTGAATCGTTGAATAAAATGTATGCCTTGTTTTACTGGAATTTCGGAATTCAATTCGCTTCTTGATTGTAAAAATTGTTATTTAAAATATTAAAAAAAACACTTTTAACGGATTTTTAAGGCATTTGCATGTTTTTACGCGATATGAATGACAATCTAAATCGCATGCTTCCTATTTATCTGTAATTTCTTCTTGTTCAATTAAGTTTGGTTTTTGAGACGCATTTTTTAAATTGTTTCATTTCATCACAAGAACTTTGAAAGAATCTTATCGTTAGATGCTGAGCTCTAAGTCATGCAGCATCTAATATAATGGGTTCGGTCGTCCGTCTGTGAGTCTGTACCTTTTCTGGTTGTTGTATGCTACAGATTGCATTTTTGAATTCGTGTCAAAGTATTTTATTTTAGTTTTATTTCACTACTAAACGGTCAATGGGAAACGGGCAACGTCTTGTGTATAAATTCGCTAAAAAATTATATGAAATAAATGAAAAATAAATATTTCCGTGATGTATTTATTAGTCTGTAATATTTTGAGTAGGTGTGTGGGATGGCCCGTAGGACTTGAGTAAACATATGTTTTGCATTGACATAGTAAATAGTATGTTCAGTAGTAGTAGTAGTAGTAGTAGTAGTAGTAGTAGTAGTAGTTCAATGGCAGTTTATTTCATGCATAGTTTTATCCGCATATGAATTTATTACATTGATAGCATCGAGTATAGAGGATCTTATCGTTAGGCACTAGTTTGTGTTTATGGGCATAATTTAATACGTCTAGCTTACATTAAAACCCAAACACAAAAACAAGCCACGTCACAATCACGTCACCGCAATCTACACTGGTCAACTACGGTTATCTTTATTAGGTACCCATAAAAAGAAAACACAAAAGCCACGTATGTAAAACATCTAGACATTACATGATACAAATCGCTATACTGAACAAGAAAAACCGTCTATCTCCAATTCTCACTCATAGCAAAAAATTGCCAATTCTCCCCTTTGTAAATATATTCACCATTTTTTTATACAATCAAGTATAGGTATTTCCTATAGCTTGAGGTGCTAGAAAACCAAATTATACAATATTGTAGTAAAAAATGGAGATGGGCAATTTTGCATCTTCAGTACCGATATACCTTTCCAATTTACATACAAAAATAACATGCATTGCATTATTATGTGCGCATATGTTATAATATACTATATATACTGCCAGCATTTCATAAGGAAATTGCTCAAATTTCGTATTTAAAAAAAAGCAGCAATCATTAATTTATTACTCTAGGGGCTTTAGGGACCATACATATATTACGTTTACAAAAAGGGGGGGAGGGGGTTAGGGGCCATGCAAACTAAAACTCACTCAAACCATGAGGGGGGGGGGGAGGGGGTTAAAGAAACTTACGTTTGCACCCAAAAAATTGTTTTAATATCATTTTATTCAATTCCAAAATTCATTTTCATCTGTGATTTTAAAATTGAAAATTTTAAAAACGAAATTGATTTCAATTTTGCTTTAAATCATTGCCGTTTTATGAAGTTTGTAATTTATTATAGATAAATTATTTTAATACTAGTTTTTGTGTTTACGCATTGGTAAATAAAGGACTAGGCACAGTTAGTGTGGAAAAATGGGTCCCCGTTAGATTTTGCCTAAATTAACATATAATATTGTAAATTTTATGGCCAACAACTTTGCTGAAGACACTTTTCTAAAATATAAGAATTTGACAACACAATTTTGGGTCAAAGGTCAAATATCAAGGTACTTTTTACTTTCGGAAAATAATTGTAAACGGTGGTAAATTTTCTTCTGATTTACGTTGTGGTCTTTGTTTTGACAAACAAATAATTTTTGACCCTATTTTTGGCTCAAAATTGAAAATAACCCCAAAAATAGGGTCAAAAATTAGTTTTTTGCCAAAACAAAGACCACAACGTAAATTCGCAGAAAATTTTACACCGTTTACAATTATTTTCTGAAAGTAAAAAGTAACTTAATATTTGACCTTTAACCAAAAATTGTAGGGTCAAATTCTTATATTTGAGAAAAATGTCTTTTGAAAAGTTGTTAGGCATAAAATGTACTACATTATATATTAGTTTAGGCAAAATCTAACGGGGATCCATTTTTCTACACTAACTGTGCCTATAGTTCTTTGTATAAATTAATAATTCATGCATGTGAAATATTTGTGTACTACTGTAAACGTTTCATGGGGGAGGGGGGGAGGTCGGGAAATATCACTAATGGTCACAAGGGGGGGGGGAGGGGGTTGAAAATTTGGGTTTTTTGTAAACGTAATATATGTATGGTCCCACCACGTATATTTGCACACTACATACAACTATATTTCTAGCTGCACACAGCTCCTACTCAGAAAGTACACTACATGTCATAGATAAACCATCGCTGCAGTATGATCATGTAAGGGACCTAGGTAGGTAAGTATCTGCAATTATTTTACAGTGTATAGCATTCCACGTGTAGCATATCGCCTGTGAAGAACCAAAATGGCACATTTCCAGTTTATCCTAGAATTAAAATGAGCTATGCCAAAAAAATACAATTAATAAAATACATGTATATACAATGCTAATCACGATTTTCTAAAATAAGCAAATAGTTCTATTTACATGTTTTTAAAAAAGGTTAAAATTTTTTATTTTCTTATTTTTAAAAAGATCAAAATGTTTTATTCACATATTTTTAAAAATGTCAAAATGTTCTATTTAAGTGTTTTTGAAAAATGTTCTATTTACATATTTTAAAAAGGTCAAAATGTTTGAAAAAGTTTATGAACGTGTTATTTTAATTTTTGCTATTAGATAGTGCATGTTGTTTGAAACTAAAAATAGATATGGGTCATTTTGCTTCTTCACAGAACGGTATACAAGAAATGGAAATGTACAGAGACCAGTAAAATGCTATTCAAAATGTCAAACATATGTATTAAATACTAAACTATGACGTACGGTTGTAAATATGCAAGCAACAAGAGCTACTTAAATGCTTAAACTTGTGTTATATGCAATACATATATAGGAAAATACGCCGATCAAAGCCTATGCTATTACACTCGGTCAAGTGATTATATTTTAGACTATGAAATTATTGACCGACTTCCTTAAAAAATAGCCACCCGCGACTTTCACTTAAATGAATTCCACTAAACATTTCCCTCTGCCAGTTTATAAGTCCGTCCCAAAGAAAGAAACAGACATTTAAAAAAAAGTTGCAGTTTATTTTCACACAGTGTAAAAACGTAACGTATTTAGACACACTTAATACATGTTCATTTTTTTGACAATTTTTGCTGTTCCAAAAACGTGTGAAATTTCAAGAAATTTGCAGAACACCCCACGCAAAAAATGGACTTTAGCACAGCCGAATGGAAAGTCCGCCTACAAGAACACGAGCGAAAAATGTGCATAGTAGCTTACGAGTATAAGAAAAAGGCTGAAAAAGAAGAATCTGAATTTCTTGGGAACATTAAAGACTCATCTAAATCCGAATTTACAGATTTCATCGACAGCATTGAAGACTCTAATAAGAAATCCCATGAAGCCACAATATCTTTGCTAAATCAAATCTTCATCGATTTCGACAAATACAAAAAGGATGCCATGCGACACATCTACGAACTCAATTACACGCTGTCCACCACACAAAAGGAGGCGAAGCTCAATATCCACAATCTCAACAATACCCTAGAAAAAGTGACAGTGGAAAAGGACGGAGAAAATTCAAATCTAACTGAGAAAATTTGTCGGCTAGAAACCCTACTCACTGCTCAAATGAACACAACGAAAGAACTCCGACAAAAATTATTAGAAACTGAGGTAACACTAGAAACATCTGTGACGGAGTTGTCTGAAGAAATTGACAAATCTGGAAAACTTGAGGGGAAACTTAAGAGATTAGAAGACAAAGCAGATCGTTTAGAGTTTAAAATTAAGGAATTAAATAAAAAATTTGGACAGTGCAAAGATGAATTAGCGGAAGCACGGGAAGTTATTGATAATTTGAAGGAAAACCAGAAACAAAGGACGGGGCCTACTGCAGATTTTTTTAAAGGTGTCAAAATCGTTAATGTCCCCCCATTTGTTTGTGACGGAACGCAGAAAAGTATGCTTTAGTAAGTTAATTTAAATTATTTACATTTTAATACAGTATAGTGATTGCAATTAAATAATAATTACAACAACACAATTAATTTTTTCTTTGACTTCTTTTGTTTGTTTAGTTTAAATGTTAGTGAAATGGTGGAATTAGAAAGCATTGGATTTTTAGGCCCGTTGAATTGTGATGCAATTTACGAAGTAATGGTCCAAGTGAATCAAATGACCCCACGGGGAAACAAATGGAAGTGCATTGCTCAAATGCTCAAGAAAGTGACTGCAAGACGTCAGCAAGTATTTCACGTGGACTTTGATGAACCCATTGTTTTGGATGACTATGCAACTGAGGAGCGGAATTCATTTACGAATTCTAATGGCTTTTATGCTATTTATTATTGTCTCAAGGTTTCAACATAATTACGATACGAATATTGACCAACATTAAATTACAATACATTTTATAGTCAAATTTGAAAACTATGTAGTATATATGTGTCATGTTTTAACTAAACGTGCTTTGTGTTCAGCCTTAATTCTGTTTTGTACTCAATACATTTCAATGGCTTGTTTTCCAGGGACCAAACACACAATCAGCTGATATTTTAAATGGGGCCGAATGTAAAGAAGTGACTCAAGAAGTTGATGAAGTTGTTTTCTACACCAAATGGTGTCACAGCCAATGGGCTGAGCTTGGATTTCAAAAAAGTTGATCAATGCTAAAAGTCGTCCATAAACTCGAATCGTGATCGGTAATAATTTTATGTTGCTATTTATAAAATAATTTTTGTTAGCTAAATAAAATTTTAAAGCTGGTTGCATTTATATTGTAATAAAAATATAAATCACAGTTTGTATATTTGTACTCCAACATAGTTTAATTTCGTTTATGTAGAAGCAATAAATGGCTGCACGAGTGATTACTAATAACAATAATCATAAAATTAAGGATTTTTTCATTTTATTTCGTCTACCGTATAAGCTACAGTTAAATGTAAATATTATGAGTATTAAATAATCTGCATGTTCCTGGGTAGTTCATATCGACTTACATCTTAGCGGAAGTGTCCATAAATGATGTCCCACTCCCATGTCATCACTTTAACATGACATAAACGGCTATCTTTAACACGGCATCAATCAACGTGAGGCAAGAACCGCTGACCCAACTTAAGAACAATCACAAGTAATAGAATTTTAAAATGCATATAATTCCGATGAAAACAATATCATATAATTTGGATACAGATTTATTTAAAAGTTGCAGTTTGCTAATTGCATTTGTTTGTTGAAGTTGAAAATACTACTACATAAGTAATATGTTGCTAAAGAAAGCGAATACAAGATGGAACTGGAAAACCAATGCAGCTCCAAGTTATATAGCCGTGGTAAGAAAGCTGTAAGGAATACGGAGCAGCATATAGGTATAGTGTAGTATGTGTAATAGTTCTATTCTATTACAATTGGCACTATTGCCATATCAATGTATACAGAGCATATCCTCAGTGAAGAATCAAAATGATCCACATGATCCTACTGAAGCTATAACTAAAATATTCAATGATAAAACAGTTTGCACACAAATGAGGTAGACGCTTAAAATGTGCGTTTTAAAAAGTGCTAAATGTTTTATTTAATTAGTTTTTAGGAAGCTCAGATTATTCTTTTTACAAGATTTAAAAAGATACTAATGTTCTATTTACATATTTTGGAATGTAAAAAATGTTCCATTTGCATGTCTTGAGAGCAATTAAATAGAACATTTTGCATGTTTCAAAAATAGGCAAATACAACATTGTGTACTTTTCAAAAATATGTAATTGGAACATTTTGCACTTTTCAAAAACACGTAAATAGAACGTTTTACACTTTTCAAAAACACGTACATAGAACGTCTTACATTTTTTAAAGACATGTACATAGTACATAGAACATTTTATGCTTTTCAAAAACTCCCAATTAACATTTTACGTAAGTATGTTTATCATTTTGTTTTTATGACAGCTCATTTTGATTGTAGCTCAAATTGGATATGGATCATTTTAGTTCTTCACCGACGATATGCAAAATATTGTATTTTTGTATATTTTAAGATTATACTAAAAGTTTTCTATTTGTTTGTATGTAAATATCGCACTTTATTTCGATTCAAAAATTGATACATGTAGTTTTGAAACTTCACTGAAAATATTGAATTTCAGTAGCTACCAAAATAGTGTGCATATATGTAAATATGCCTACGGTATCGTTAGTATTTATATTTTCAACATTATATATTTTACAGCATTAAAGTTCAACCAAGTCGCAAGTCGACAATTTACCACTATCAGATTGTAGTTGTAAAATTTTAAAATGCACTATAATAACACGCGCCCATATATGTCATACTATGGACCAGCCATAGGGCCGGATATACTCCGATATACTATATTCTATGTGTACCAGCACATGCAAATTTGGAAAGCCAGAGGCTCACGCCCACACTTTATATTACAGTGTAATAAATCTTAGTAATTATTCATAACGTAGAGGTATGTAACTTTAGCCTAGTGCTACTACTAGCACAAGGCCTCTCATATTTTACAACATTATACTTTTCATTACACATATTTTACAATTTAAATCGATCATTTTATATAGCTGCTCTATAATCTCCTTTCACTAAAATTCTACCGGTGGGCTCAAAGCTTAGTCCTAATCTCAAACCTTTTCACTCACATTAAGTTTAGCATCAGCACCACAATACAACACTTTAAAAGCTTCACGATTTTTCATTGCAGCACAGGACGGCCACGAGGTATTGACCGGAGAAAGTAAAAGTGAAAGTTTTTAATCCTGCAGTTTTCTACTTAAACTGCAGCAGTCAAAATTTCAAAATTCGCGCTTAAAAAAAGTTTAAAATTTAATTATTTTTTTTAAAGTTTTTATAAGTGGTGAAAAAAGTGACATCCAAAGGTGTCACAACAATGGATTTTAGCACAGCAGAATGGAAAGCTCGCATTGCATCCCACGAGACATCCCTCTCCAAAGAAATAGACACATATCAGAAAAATACCCAAATGGCAGAATACAAATTTCTCGACACCATCTCAACTTCCTGTAAAACTGAATTAACGGATTTAATTTCTAATCTTGAAGACTCTCACGCAAAATCCCGTGAAGCCACACTCGCCATCCTCCACCAACTCTACACAGATTTCGACAATTACAAAAAACAATCCCAACATAAAATCTACGACCTGGACAACAAACTGGCTACGTCAGACACAGACAGTGAATTTAAAAAAATATCCATTGCACATTTAGAAAGTCAGTTGCAGCAAACAAAGGATGAACTCTCCAAGACAAATGAGACCCTCAACACGTCTATGAAAGAATATTTCGAAGAAACTCAAAAAAGTAAAAAACTTGAAACGAAATTACTCAAAACAGAGAATTTTCTACAAATGACCACAGAGCAACATTCTTCCGAAACGGTTAAATCTCACAAACTTGAACTCAAATTAGGAGACACGGAAACGCAGTTGGCCACAGCGCTTCAAAATATCAAAAATCTTAACATCACCCTCGCCCGGGTCACACATGAAAAGGATATGCAAATTGCCAATCTGACTGAAAACGGCGCGAGACTTGAAACTTTACTCTCGGCGGAAAAAGACACTTCAAAAAGCCTGAGAAAGAAATTAGCAGAGACGGAAGACACACTTGAAACTTCAATGACTGAGCATGCGCAAGAAATTTCAAAATCTCACATTCTCCAAATGAAATTAACAAAGACTGAAAACGGACTGGAACTTTGCCAGAGTCAACACTCGGAAGAAATCCAGAAATCAATGGAGCTCAATGTCAAGTTGAAGACGACGGAGAAGGAGCTGAAAGACACTAAAGTTGAGCTCAAGATGCTCAAGATGGACAAGAAGGATGCGGATGAGACGATAGAGGAGCAGGAAGGGAAGATCAAGGAATTGATTAAGAAATTTGGAGCCTGTGAAAAGGAATTGGATGAAGCCCGGGGGCTTATCGAGAATTTGAAGGAGAATCAAAAACAAAGGACAGGGCCCACGGCGGATTTTTTTAAAGGGGTCAGAATCGTCAATGTCCCGCCTTTTGTATGTGATGGGACACAGAAAAGCATGGTGTAGTAAGTATAATTACATATCGTCTGTGAAGAACTAAAATGACCCATTTCTAATTTAGCCTACGATCAAAATGAGCTATGTCATAAAAATAAAGTGAGTAACTTGCGTAAAATGTTAATAAGAAGTTTTTAAAAAACTTATGTTTTATTTTCGTATTTTTGGAAAGGTGCAAAATGTTTTAATTCCATGTTTTCGAAAAGGTGCAAAATGTTCTAATTCCATGTTTTCGAAAAGGTGCAAAATTTTCTAATTCCATGTTTTCCAAAAGGTGCAAAATGTTCTAATTCCATGTTTTCCAAAAGGTGCAAAATGTTCTTATTCCATGTTTTCGAAAAGCTGCAAAATTTTCTAATTCCATGTTTTCGAAAAGGTGCAAAATGTTTTAATTCCATGTGTTTAAAAAGTCCAAAATGTTCTATTTAAATTCTCTCAAGATATATTTGAATATTTTTGTAGATATTTGATACTGTTTTTAGCTAAAAATGGATATGGGTCAGTTTGGTTCTTCACCGACGATATATTTTAAATAGCCACCCATTTTCCCAATTTCCCAATTTCCATCTAATTTGAATATTTTGGCAACCTTCTAGAAATTCTTGACGAAACATGACACGCAATACTTAATTTAATTAAAGTTGTTTTACAATACATTCATTTTAATCGACGTAATGTTTTACTTTACTTTACTTGTACTTGAATATTTTTACAGTTTAAATGTGAGCGAAATGGTGGAGTTGGAAAGCATAGGATTTCTTGGCCCTCTAAATTGTGACGCAGTCTACGAGGTGATGATCCAAGTGAATAAAATGAAGCCTAAAGGAAATAAATGGAAGGGAATTGTACATATTTGTAAGAAAGTGACAGCACGACGTCAGCAAGTATTTCACGTGGACTTCGATGAACCAATTGTTTTAGATGATTATGCAAGTGAGGGCAAAAACTCTTTTACGAGTGCAACTGGATTCTACAGTATTTATTACAGTCTGAAGGTGAGTGCATTAAATTGAAAATTGGCAAGTGAGAACATGTGTAACCTTAATCCTAATTATGGTCATTTGGTATGTAATGGATTTCAGGGACCAAACACTCAATCAGCTGATATTTTAAATGGAGCAGACTGCAAAGAAATGACTAAGGAAGTTGATGGCGTCAAATTTTACACGAAATGGTATCACAATCATTGGGCAGAGCTGGGATTTCAAAAATGCTAAAATTGTAGACAGATATTAATATAACGTCATATATTTTTAATGAAATGTACCTGCTTATAGAACGTATAGTTGTGTAAATCAATTAGTGTTATAGGTTTAAAAAATCTTGTAAACGTACCTGAATTTTAATCAATTTAAACTTAATGACTTAATTATGAGTTGAAAGGAACCCGAGTGTTATTAGAAAGAAGCTTTACAGCATCCGTAATAATGTATAAGAAATCAATTGTACTGAATTATTATTATGCCGATAATGCAAAATATTTTGTTGAATATCGAATGATTTATATTGCCTATACTTTTACCCTAATAACCTCCATCGTATCCATCCCAAGTATTTTAGAGAACGTATGCTACATAATAATATGTACTTGTATTTATGTTTTATTTAAATACATAAATTGAGGTTATTAACTGCTCAATAAATTAATAAAATTTTAGTAGCCAGACCCAAATGAATTTTTAAAATATGTACATTTTATTTATTATAGTAAAAACATGATAAATAAAGACGATTGTGGCTACTGTATGACTATATTTATATTTACGTGAGTCGCTCACAATTAATAATTAAACCATGATAAATAGTGCTTTCACTATTCTACACTCTACAGTTTATGGTATTTTGTTTTAGGAACCCCGTTTTTCTTTAGTCTGTGCACTTAAAAAGAAGCAATTTTTAGAAAACGGTTAATTTTTCAAGCTGCTTGTGTACAGTAAATTGAATTAAGTTTAAAAAAATATTACTTATTTTTTTAAACCACTGATTTCAAACAAGAAGATTTTGCAGTACATTAACTAACTTGCAGATGCAAAATTCTTCATTTGTAATTTATTAGCATTTTAAGATTTTGCGCATCAATCTCATTTAGTTCTCTTTTTCTAACAAAAATTATTTGGTTCTTTAATGACAAATGACAATATCAAATGTTTTTTTCACCTCCGACGAGGGCTGAATAATGCGGAGCCAGCACATATGCAGCAGCCCTTCCTTCGTAAATTTTCAAAAACATACGTAAGTGGAAAATTTTGCACTTTCCAAAAAGATTATGTAAATAAAACATTTTGATTTTTCAAAATCATACAAAAACGTTGTTTTTGCGCATTTCAAAAACGTGTATATAAATTTTTCTGCACATTTCAAAAACATGCAAATACATTTTTCTGCACATTTCAAAACTATGCAAATAAAACATTTACCACTTTTTAAAAATACACTAATTAGATTTGCTACTTTTAAGAATAAAGTGAATAGGGGATTTTAAAGTTTTTAAAAACACAAATAAAACATCTTGGTTTTTAATTACCAAAGAAAACCATCGATAAAATGAAAATTGTGGTTTTTGTATTCAAAAAATTTACTCGCCAAAAAGCCGTTCTTTGGTCCTGTCCTGCGTCCGAAACATCAACTTGAGCTCCAGTTACAGCTCAATTGTAATTCACATTAATATTATTTTTAATTCTTTGCTCCATTTCCGACAGTTTATTATATAGACAGTAGTTGCGTAATTTATATTGGTAACTACTGTGTATACATTATTAGACCTTGATTTCACTAGAAAAGTAAACAATTGTTAGCCTTAAGAAACACGCTTTCAGAGTTAACTATTGTTAAATCTGAAAGCGAGTTTCTTAAGGTTAACAATGGTTAACTTTTCTAGTGAAATCAAGGTCTTATACATATGATTAATTACTAACTATAGTATAGGGAATGTCAACATATAGGCTCATATAAGTATACAGTTCTATAGTAATTACCATTTAAAATATCCTTTAATAGTGAGCTGAATTATTGGTCTTGACCCATAAACCCGCCGCTCCAACATTCCGATATTCCGATATTGTATAACATTAAGGTCAAACTACTAAAAGCATAAACCAAAATTCACTACATTTTCCTTAAGTCACAAACAAAAACATTTTGCATGTTCAAGGCCAAGGTAGATGATATAATTAAGAATTTAAGAATTTATGTTTGCACCTTACATGCCCTTGTCCGTACACGAGCTTATCAATGTCTATATAATTATGTACTGAAAGACCAAAACATAATGGATAAGAAACTAAAATGTGTACACTGTAATATAATACCGAAACTGAAACCGAACCAGTACCGGTACCGGTGCGGTGTCATGTAAACATTGTAAACTGCAGTAGCAGTACATATATTATAGGCATTTGAAATTTTACAACTTTATAGTGTACAGTTAAAATCGATAGTTTATTACAGCACAGCTGGACTGGAGCTGGTGCTGGACGTAAAGCAGGTACTGTTCCTAATTTCCTAATGACACTGGCACTGGTACTGGTACTGGTCAGGGTTGATTACATCTTACTCGAAAATTCGACTGGTCTAGATGTGGATTTGATTCTGAAAACATTTCACTCACGATCAACTGGAGCTTTAGGCTGGGGCTATGATGAGACTTCTCTGCTGCGTTCTATTTCTCTATAACCGTGCTAATATAATAATTACAGCTTTTATTCTACACAGCCATTGCGAAAAAAGTAGCAATTTATTACGTTACAACAAAGAAAGTTGTAAAGCAATTTAAAGAATTATTAAACTACTGTGCAACTGGCTCTGGCTCTGGTTCTGAAATTCAGTAGTAAGTCTGTAATTCATTTAGCATTACAATTTAAAAAGTCCAATAAAAATTCGTATTATTTAATTTTAAACACATTGAAGTTATTGTGTTTAAAAACAAGTTAAAATTTTTTTGTAGTAGAAAATGGACACTGGGCTTGGTATAGACTTCAGTACATCAGAATGGAAGTCACGAATCCAAGATCACGAGCGGAAGCTCTCAGTAGAAGTAAACGACCAAAAGCTGTCACTTGAAAAGCAAAAGTGCATTTTTCTTGAAACGGTAAATCACTCCTACAAATCCGAGTACAGTAATGTCATCAACCGTCTTGAAGAATCCCATAAAAAATCCCGGGAAGCCACCCTGGCTGTCCTTAATCAACTCTACAGTGACTACGATACCTACAAAAAAGAGACTCAGCAAAATTTCTACCAACTCAACTACAATCTATCCACCACAGAAAAAGACGCAAAAGAAAATATTACCAACCTAAACAATGCCCTTGAAAAACTAACCAAAGAAAAGGAAGCAGAAAATCGGAAAAACACTGACAAAATCCGTCTTCTCGAAAACTTACTCACTGTCGAGATGGAGACGTCAAAAGAACTTCGATCAAAATTATCCGAAACGGAAGACACACTTGCAACATCCATGATTGAGCATGCTGAAGAAGTCCAAAAATCAAACAAACTTCAAGACAAACTGAGCAAGACTGAGAACGCTCTGGAAATTTCAAAAACTCTACATTCTCAGGAAACACAAAATTCAAAGAATCTGTCTCTGAAATTGAAAACTACCGAGAAGGATCTAAAAGACACCAAAGTTGAGTTAAAAATGCTCAAAATTGAGAAAAACGACGCTGACGAAGCAGTAAACAGATGCGAGGTCAAAATAGAAGAATTCAAGGTGAAACTTGGGAACTGCAAAGACGAACTAAAGGACGCTCGGGAAGTTATTGAGAATTTGAAAGAAAGTCAGAAACAAAGAACTGGGCCGACAGTAGATTTTTTTAACAGTGTCAGAATTGTTAATATCCCGCCGTGTATTTGTGACGGAACGCAGAAAAGCATGGTGTAGTAAGTTCACTTCAACGAATTGCACTTTTTACTGATATGACCAATTGCTCATAATTAGTTGATTCATTTTGGCCTAATTTTTTAGTTTAAACGTAAGCGAAATGGTGGAGCTGGAAAGCATTGGATTCCTGGGCCCTGTGAATTGCGACGCAATTTATGAAGTGATGCTCCAAGTAAATCAAATGAAACCCCGTGGAAAGAAATGGAAAAGTATTGCACAAGTCATGAAGAGGGTCACTGCGAGACGTCAGCAAGTTTTTCATGTGGACTTTGACGAGCCCATCATTTTGGAGGATTATGCAACTGATGAACAAAATTCCTTTACAAATGCAAATGGATTTTATAATATTTATTTTACTCTCAAGGTAAAAGTTACATTACTATAGCATATAATCTGTAAAGAAGCAAAATGACCCATATTCAATTTAAGCTGAAATCAAAATGAGCTATGTCACAAAACCTAAATGAAAAACGAGCGTAAAAGTTGTTTAAGGGTTTTTGAAAAGTGCAAAATGTTCTACTTACATGTTTTTGAAAAGTGCAAAATGTTCTATTTACATATTTTTGAAAAGTGGAAAATGTTCTATTTTCATATTTATGAAAAGTTGAAAATGTTTTATTTTCATGTATTAGAAAGTTGTAAAATGTTCTATTTACATGTTTTTGAAAGGTGTAAAATGTTCTATTAACATGTTTTTGAAAGTGCAAAATGTTTACAAGACATTTTTATAGATAGTGGATATTATTTTTAGCTAAACAGGGATATAGGTGATTTTGGTTCTTTATAGACAATATTTAACAATTTGCAATACTTGAACACATTGTAATCATAATAACTAATATACATACACTATTAAACCCGGTTACGTATTACAGGGAGCGAACACACAATCAGCGGATATTTTAAATGGGGTCGAAAGTAAGGAAATGTGCAAGGAAAAGGACGGGGTCATGTTCTACACCAAATGGTTCCATAACCAATGGGCTGAATTCGGATTTCAAAAGTGTTTAAGATATAAAAGTTTAGTCATTTTTTAAATCGACGAGAATAATAAATTATTATTTATTAACATTATTTAACACAATAATAAAGTTGTCATATGCATTATAAAGTACCTAGTTTATGCACCTACCACATGCGTGAGTAATTAGCCACGTGGAAAATCTTGTTAATTTGTAACTGTATATTTAAAATAGTAGGTAGGTACATACAAATATTTAGATTGGACATAGTTAAGGGATCGTCCAAACATGGCGCCATGGAAAAGTCTCTATTTTTAGGACCCCTATAAAACTCCATGTCGTCAGCTTGCCTATTGATCCTCCGAATGACGTCATTTGTGAACGACCCTTAATTAATTAATATGCTATACAAAATACTTTAAATGGCAGAACTTGTCAAACTTCTACTGTCTACTGTCGAAGCTGTGTCTTACGTGTGAGTGTATTTATGTAATAAAGCAAGGTCCGACAACACTTTGGTCACACTTCAAAGTACCTACACCAATGCAGAAGGTGTCAAAAGGCACAGAATTGCACAATTTCTAAACTAAAAAATTTGTTCCATATTGCTTTCTATATTATATAAAATTTGTAAAGCTATATTTACATGCTATTAATATTGATTACATGCAAATAGTAATTAATTAGGTACGAAATTAAGGCCATTAGTTTGATGCAATATTATATGGTAAGCTATAGTTTTGTACTTATGTAAATAGTTAGTAAGGCTCGCTGCCTAAAAATATGAGCAAACGCCAATAGTTTTTGAAGCTGGTCATTTTTGTCAACAATACCAAAATTTTCCACCCATATGATTCGAGAAAATCGAGGTCAAAGTTCACTGTATGACTTTACATCAATATTTCCCCAAAAATCACAAAAAAATACGTATTAAATTAAGTAGTTACAGTTTTTGAGACTGATAATTTTTGTTCATTGTATTCTTTTCCATAAGAGTGGTTTACTTCTTTCCAAATATTCAAAGTTTTTGATAAAATAGCATTTTTATCGTTTCCACTTCGACGTGTTCACATTTAGGCAGCGCTCCACACATCCAATCCTGTCACAATAATTCAATCAATCATTCTGATAATTTTGAGCCCGACTCATTCACATTGCTGGCTGATTCTTCCAAATCCACATCAACCTCGTCCTCAAGTGACTGCTCTGCTGAAGCAACCGGCACCCGCTCTCGAGCTTTAAATTAAATTCACAAAAATAATCAGTCACTAACAAAGAATAATTCATAATTCACCATTTAAAAAAAATTAAATACTTTCCATGTATAAATAATTACCTCTTTTGCCCTTAAGATGCTTCTTCATATCTCCTTTAGTGCTTGCTTTATACCGGCATCCCACGTGAGCCGTACAGGGTATTTTATTTCGATTCGTTTGAACGTGTACTATCAAAATATGTCTGTTACGGATGGCATTCTTTGTAAATTTACTGCCGCAAACAACACATAGTTGGTCAGGCGAGCGTCGTTTCCAGTCATCATAGGTCTCTTGTTGCTCCTTACTCAGAGTTGTCCTTCCTGACACCATTTTTTCGGATGTTGCTGTAACAAAAATTTTGATGATAATCTTTGTAATAAACTTTGAACTACCAATTAGATTTATACTACTTATCGTCTGTGAAGAACAAAAATGACCCATATCTAATTTAAGTTGGAATAAAAATGATTTATGTCGTAAAAACAAATGAGAAAGATTCGTAAATTGTTAATTAAGAGCTTCTGAAAAGTGTTAAATGTTCTATTTACATGTTTTTGAAAGGTGTAAATTGTTCTGTTTACATGTTTTTGAAAAGGTGCAAAATGTTTTAATTCCATGTGTTTGAAAAGTGTAAAATGTTGTATTTACATATTTTTGAAAAGTGAAAAATGCTCTACTTAAATGCTTTTAAGACATATTTGAATATTTTTGTAAATAGTTGATGTTGTTTTTAGCTAAAAATGGATATGGGTAATTTTGGTTCTTCACAAGCGTTATGAATTGTCTAAATGACAAATAACGTCATCAAAACATCTTCAATCTTAGGACCGTAACCCTATGACCCCCGTGTCATCAGCTTAATCATTGCGTAAATGGCTATCTTGAGCATAGGAGTCATATGATATCATCAGTAGCCAAGTAGACCCATATTGACCCACCAATGACGTCATTTGTGGTCGATCCCTTACTATAAAAAATAAATACTACAAATAATTTTTTTTGCACTCACAAGAGGAAGTTTTAATAGTATTTCGGTCACCATCTGGGGTCCTATGGTAATTCTTATTGTGATCGTACAATTCTTGCATGGAGATAAAAGTTTTCTCACAAGTGAAACAACGTAGAGCAAAATCAATTTGAGGGATTAGTATCATGGGCTCCTGGTTTCCGGGCGAAGTACTTGGACTGGAGGAAGACTCGGCTCCGTTTAAAGTTTGATCAGCAAAAGATTCCGATTCTTCCAGTCGTGATACCGATTCTAAAGGATCCTGATTTACAACAGGAAATTCGCTATCTTCATTCCGACATGGAACATCATCATCATCTGTCTTTACTGTTTCTAATAAGATTTCACCGTGGCTGAAATTAATTTGAGTGCTGGGACCAGAAAAAGGGCCGTCGTCAGGGACGATGATATTCTCTGAGGAGGAAGATGATGAGCCAAGAGATATGTTTAGTTTGTTGTCAGATGCTTCATATATAATTTTACCTTCCCAAACGCGATTGTCATTTTTACTGCTAATTTCTTGGTAGTTTGTAGAGAGCGGCGGCAAGTTGGTCATAACATTACTTTGAGCTTGATTTTTTGATAACGCGTAGCACATTTCTGGTTCTGGCTCAATTTCAGTTTTTGGAGCAACTTCAGGGTCACTCAAAAATTTAGTTTGATTGTCATCTACATTTGATGGCGTAGAAAAAGATGTTGAATGAAAGGTACGGTTGTGGTCGATTAATTCGTGAGAGCTACCGAAAGTCAGAAGACATGGAACACAAATGATACTTCCATTAAATTGTCTTTTCAAGCGGCAGATGTCTTGGTGAATATCGAGTTCTGCAGTAGAGTGAAAATGTTTGGAACAATATTTGCAAGTTCCAAATATTGCCAGAGGCGGAGATGTAATTTTAGAATTAATTCCGTGTGATTTTTTATAGTTTCCATGTGGTTCTTTGGACTCTTTTGCAGTGTTTGCATTTGAATTATCAATATGGTTTGTGTTATTAGGTTTGTAATTTTCTTGAGCATTTGTCGTAATGTTGGAGGGAGATGGTGATTCGTTTTGAAGAGTTATCAAATTTAGTCTTTTCAGATAGACATAGGGATTCTTTGGGGACTGAACTGGAGTTTGTAAAGTTTTTTTAAATGGTACGTTTTGAAATATTTGTTTGCTTCGTTTTAAACTGCTGGTTTTACTTTTTAATGTTGACTGTGTTATGGGTAGAGAATGTTTGTCTCGCTTTTCATCGGTGAAACCAGAGTCGGTACTTGTAGTGGGTGCAGTACTGATTTGTAAAGGTTCATTTTCCTGGACATTATTGACGGCCTTTTGAACGTCATAATTTGAATTAAAATCGCAATTTAGCTCGAAACAGTTGTTTGAAATTTGGTCTGCATCGTTACTTACTCCATCGCCATTGTCATTGTAATTGCAAACTTCGTTCGTTTCTGAATCAATTTGAATGAATTCTTCACTTCGGTTGGTTTGAGTATTGCTGTGGTTAAGATCGTATTCAACATTAGTTAATGAAATAATACGATGAACTTGAATTTCCTCCTTCGGAGACAAGAATGTAACCCAGCTGCAAAATTAAATTTACAATAGTTAGTTTGTGCAGTGTAATAAATTTTGCTATAGGCCCAAATCGATTTAACTTAGAAGCTTACTGGTTGTTCTCGCGTTACGGGAAATGGCTTTCAATGAAAGCAATCAAAATAATAAGCGACAAATTTTTGTAAGTGTATGAATAATGATACAAAGTTTAATTTATATATGATTATTTATTAAAAACATATTGGAAATTTTTTTGAACATTACTTTTTTGGTGGCGATGCAGTTGGAGTAGTTTGTTCTTCAAAAACTATAAACTTTGTGTTTTGAAATTGTTGGACGTGATATTTCTTTTTATGATACGCAAAGTCATCTGCGTTGAGGAAAAAGCTCTTGCACAATTTACACGCAAACCAGACACTCACACCCTCGGAACACATTCTGAAGTTAGGCTGAAGTTAAACGAATTGGGGTACTACATTACTATTATTAATGAGAATAATTGAATAGCTACAACTATTAACTATAGCAGCATAGCAATACTTCTTGTAGAACGTAATTTCGCCAATCGCCATAATTTTTAATACGAGAATCAAATAAAATCAAATTCAAATTGCAGAAAATAGGAAGAAATATGAAATAGGCGCTGGAAATATATTTAAAGTCAAGATGATCAAAAGGCAAACATTGTGTGTAGCAATTAATTAATATGTAATATTGTTAGAATTAATTATTGTATTAAAATTAAAATTAAAATGAAGACAATTTATATTTTAATTTGTCACATTCCAGTGAGTATTTGATCCTGGCCGCTCACTCACAAGGAGCTCAGGCTTGTACGTCGCGGCCCCCGACAAAATGATCCAATGTTCAGTTTTCAGTTAGTTGGTTAGTTCAGTAGTTCAGTCAGTATTCAGTCCAGTCATTCAGTGCAGTACAGTACTCACTAGTCAGTTTTCAGTTTCAGTCTTCAGTCAATTCGCAGTCTTCAGATTCAGCAAAGTTCAGCTTCTGATCAGAAAATGATAATCAATTTAGGTCATTTAAGGTCATCAAAAATCAGTTTTTTCAATGTCAATGTCAATGATCTATCAAAACATTTTTACGAGTTTTTATGTATTAATGTTAATTAATGCAATAGGAAATAAAGCTGCATTTTTAAGATAAAAATAAAAATGTTATCTCATATCTCAAGCTTCTACACAAGCGTTGTAGATATGATTAGTATAATTATAAATAACTTTAACATATTTAAACATTGTAAACTGGGCGAAAAAATTGTAAAACAAATTAGGAGGTTGATGAAACCTTTTCCGTTTTCATAATAACCAGGACTTATTTGTTTTTTTGAATAAAATTTCGTATTTTTTATTCTTAACCTCATTTGTATTGTAAGTAAACGTAAGCTGCGCTGCGCTGTCCGCCATTGAAATCATTCAATGCCTTAAATTCATTTTTTAGTTTTGACATTAAATATGATGCTGTTATTTTAATGGAATTCGAATTCACAGTTTAAAATTTAGAAAACAGTTCCTTATTTTGAGCCACTGCACTGTAGCGACATCGCTGTAATCTTTCAAGGTGTAAACCGTGCAAATGTTCTCGAAGTTAGGTAGGTCCTAGGTATGTAAGCACAAGTAAAAAAGTTGCATTGCATCTCATGAGCTCACTCAAACGATATTATAGACTTGTTAAGTACTAACCTTCAAAAAAGACACTCAAAAGTAGAAGTGATGTGATAAAAATATACACTTGTGCTTCTACTAACTAAAAGCTTACAGGTATAATATATAGGATCTTGCACTGTGGGGAGGAGGATGACACTCCGATTCACTTCCTAACGTCATGTCCAGCCTTCGTATTAGTGAGGAACCTCTACTTAGGTGGCTGTGTTATCTCGTTGGAACTGTAGGGTCAAGCATCTGTGGGCCAGTTAGTGGCGTTCTCGCATGCCACGGGTAGGCTCATAAGCTGATCTAGTCTTTCCCGTCCATAGGGGGAGTCTGCAATAGGCCATTATAAATAAGGCCTCGGCGGCGTCAGTCTCGCAAGAGACTGGACCCCTGATAATTAATAATAATAATAGGATCAAGTAAACAGAATCAATTTTACACACAATTTAGCATGAATCTGATTTTTTGCATGGTACTAAAGGTGAGTAAAGGTGATCACCCGCAAAAGGTGATCAGTGGCCTCCGTTTAAACAGTATGGCCTATAAAAATCTAACGAGGAAGTGGTCACAACCGGACGTATTAAAATTATAATTTTTTTTTTTTTCAAAAAAGCGCTATTTTAAAACGTCCCAAAAATTTTGTATTTATATTTTTTAAGTAAAAAAGTTTTTCGAATTTTAAAACCTAGTACCAACCTTTAAGGTCATGTTATAAAGATGAGAAAACTTTGTTTTCAAAAGTTGGATGAAAGTTGAATGAGATACAGGAGTTTGAAAAAATCAATTTTTTAAAACATTATTGTGGACTTAACTGTAATAGCAACATTTGATTATTTGAAAAAAAATAAAATTTTTGAAATTTTAAAATCCTAGAAGTAACATTTCAGAAAAAAATATCACCGTCAAAAAAATACAAATTTTATCAAAATCGGTTGAGAAATGTAGCCTGCAGACACAATTGAAGACTTAAAAATATATTTAAATATGGCGTCCATTTAATTAACATTAGCAAATTTATGTCTTCAAAAATTCGGGTATCAAATTGAAAGGCCCATTCTGAAATATGATTGACGCTACCCTACTTTTTTTTGCATGCTCTTTTCAGAAAAAAATAGTCTGGTTGGTTTCGCGACGTCCGGTTGTGACCCCTCCCTCGTAAGTAACTATAATATATCCATACAGCTTATGGGCTCAACTATCTTTTCTAATGATTTTAGTGTCTTTCCTTAAAAACTCTAGCTATGTAAAATAATGAGAGTTATGAGTGTTTTTTTGAACTGTTTTATTCCGATCACATTGAAGACCCTACTTTTCCATTAAGGTACCTATCACATTAAGGGCACTTGGGGGGATGGAAGACTTTCCGCGGGTGTTTGTTTAATGACCTGTATCTCGTGCAACTTTTAATTTTCGACACCGAGTATATTTGTGCACATACAGTATTAAAAGAGAAGTATAAAGACAGCTTTTCCTCTAGTGTACGTTGGTTAAGTAAAAATATGCAGGTACCGTAAAGCTCCAAATAGATCCCGGGGGGATATACGTGAAACTAAGCCCTGGACCCGGGATCTATTAGAGGCCCGGGATCTATTAGAGACCCGGGATCTATTTTTTGCATTGCACCCGGGATCTATTAGAGGCCCGGGATGTATTGGAGACCCGGGATCTATGTTAAACTTTGCCCGGGACCCGGGATCTATTAGAGGCCCGGGATCTATTGGAGACCCGGGATCTATTTGGAGCTTTACGGTACTTGAAGTTTTGAAAACATAAACCCGATCACCTTTACGCGCTTTAGTACTAGCTGATTTTTTTAAACAATTTAAAAAATTAGCAAATATGAGTTTCCTGCTAAATCTCGAGTTTCAAGTTACTCGAACCAAATTTATATAAGTTATTTACTATTCGAAATCGAACGGTAAGTAATTATTATTAGTAGAATCTATATGTTATGTTCGGGTTCGAAGCTTGACACCAAATGGTTTTTGCATATACCAAGTAGTGCCAAGGGCCAAGTTGCCAAGTGCTTACTGCCCTGGTGGTAGTCTGAAGTACTATACTATACGAATTAAAATTTGTATTTCCAATTTCCTAGCTGTCGCTGTAAAATCACACAGCAAACAATAACTATAAAAGCATAGCTTGTGGCTTGCAATGCGCTAATTAAAAATGAGTAGTAGGGGAGTGCGTATGTGTGATCGGGTTCATTTTTTTTCAACTTTGAAAATCTGTAACTTTTTTTGTACTTCCTCCAAATTCACTGTTTATGTACTCAAATACTAGCCAGTTCATTCTCTATGTACCCTTAAAATATCAAACCGATAAACTGAAAATTCGAAGACTTGTACCAAATTGTATGAAATATCTTCGATAATTTTCGAAATTACAAAAATGCTGTTTATGTGATCACCGTGTCCCAAAATGTGATCATGTTAAAATTGCATTAATATTACAGTGAAAGTTAGTGCCTTTTATGTGATCACTCTAGAAAACTTTCAGATAAGATGGAAAATGAAAGATAATGCGATATTAGGTTCCATTTATGAGAGTTTAAATAACACTACATGCGTAAAATACAAAATCACATGTTTTGGGGTGGTCTGCAAATGGCGTCACAAAATTAATGACATTTTGTCCAACCACTATTTTATCATTTTAGGGGTTGCCCATAAATGATGTCATCGAAATATCTCCAGTTCTACGACCCTATGATTACCCTGTCATCAACCGAACCATTGTGTAGAGTAGATGGATATCTTTAACATACGTTGTCATCAAGATCCTAGCTGACGACCCACTAACCGTACCCCTGACATCATTTACGGATGATCTCTTACCATTGAGTAAGCGACTATTTTAAAATGGAATGTCATCAGTCATCAATATCTGGCTAGACCAGCTGACCCGAACGATGAAATTCTTTAAGGGCGATTTTTAAGGGGTTACCCATAATTAATGTCAACATTTTGGTGGGTAAAAATAAAATAAACGATAATTCGGCATCTGTAACATGTGATAACAGCAATTGCGTAAATGATCGAGGAATTCCTAAACTAGTGGATTTATCTTGAGCTACACACCACAATAATGCTAACGATACACTGAATTTTAATACCCACCCATTTTTCTAATTTACAAAAAATCAAAATTTGCTGTAAGGGATGGTTCATAAATGATGTCACCCAAATTAAAAATTTATTAGGACCCATTCACCTCTATGTCATGATTGTCATGACATCAACATTACTTAAACCGCTATATGTAATATGTCTTCAAAATCTGACTGGACCCACACCCATCCGGACGACATCATTTATGGACGATCCCTAATGATGTAAAATAGCATTGTCAACTTATTTTAATAAGCTGTTTGATAAACTGAGTTGATTCGATGCTTTTAGCCATCTGCAGCTCTGATCACATTTAGAGCTCATAGAATGATCACATTATAGTACAACTCCCGGATTTGACACTTTGACCTTTCATCTATTTTAGTGGGAACTCTCCGTACGAAAATCTCAAACAGTATCTTCAACTAGTTGGTAATGAATGTATCAATCACGTTGCACACGTTGTTTAATTCTAAAATGTACAACACTAGAAATTTTGAAATTTGAAAACTCGGAAAAAAATTCGGAATACGAGTTGGAGCTAACACAAATGGCGCCACCCATTATAGTGGGTGGGTCCCAAAAAGAGCCCCATTTAACGCAATGCTAAAAGCGTCACTTATAGGGGTGGGTGGGTCCTAAAATTTGGTGATGACGGGTGGCGCCATTTGTGTTAGCTCCCATTATTCTGATATTCGGACTTCGACGATTTTACTCTGCCCAGGTTTTCAAAGTTTCGCACCCTAAATTATACTGTCGTTAGTTAAGAGTACAAGGTATCATTACCGGCTAGTAAAGGATTTCTGATGCAGCTTGTGCTTTAGCACCAGCCACTGATCACACTTAAGGCATGATCACATATACGCACTCCCCTGCTACTAGCTTCTAGTTTATAATATAATATAGAAATTACACATTTTAATAAACCAGGTTTTGTCTTTGTAAGTTTTGTTTTTGTTATTTTGTTTTTGTTTTTATTTATTTTTATTTTGTTAATAAATGGCCAATAATTCTAAGCCAGAGCTCCTTGTGAATGAGCGCCCAGCATCAAACGCTCGTAGTCACTGAATCTGAATACTGAATTAAGAAAGAAAGTTTAAAATGTGTTAAAATCTCTTTCTTCCTCAAATAAATTTTAAAACATGTTACAATTCACAACCGAGTTAAAGAAAAGTAAAATTTGAACTTTGTAGACACATTAAGTAACTGTTACATTAAGTAACGTATACTGTGTCATTTTGGCAACTTTCTGTAATGAAAGCAGTTGACGAATAAAGTCTATTATTATTATTATTTACGTCTACTTTGTTTTTTGATCTCGACTTTAAATAAGTTCAAGTGCTTAAAAGTATTTAATGTATTTTCTTTCTTGTCGTATTTTACAAGTATTGTATAACTAGTAGGTATGTATTTTATTAAGTACGTTTGAAGTTTGAACTTCTGTCAGTAGTCAGTACTAATACTACTTCGTAAAAGTATTTATTTATTAATTAGTTGTGAAATACCACAACTAGTTCGACTGAAGACAGGTTCAGAATGTGTTCTGAGGGTGTGAGTGTTTGGTTCGCATGTAAATTGTGCAAGAGCTTTTTCCTCAATGCAGATGACTTTGCGTATCATAAAAAGAAATCTCATGTCCAACAATTTCGAAACACAAAGTTTATTGTATTCGAGGAGCAATCTTCTCCACCTGCATCACCACCGGAAAAGTAAAGTTTATGGGTTTTCTATGTTTTGAAGTATTTAACTTTCCCAAATGTTTTGATTCATTTAATTAGGCAATGTTTGCATATAGGCTGACACATAGCACGAAACTTTAAAATTTTAACTATGACTAAACAAAATGTAGTATTATTTTGTTACACTAACACACAACTAATAATTGTAAATTCTTGTATTTGAACTCGTGTTTTTCAGCTGGGTTTCATTCTTGCCCCCGAGAGAAGAAACACAAATTCATAAAATTTTATCCTTACCACCTCCACCAATTACAACTAATGTTGACTGCAATACCAATAATAAGAACGTCCCAACTAATCCAAGTGAAGAATTCATCCCAATTGATTTGAAAAGTAATTTTTTTATTGTCAACAACCGAGACGGGGGAAGTTACGATGGCAGTCAAGTTTCGAACAATTTTTTCGAATTAAATTCTAATTTTAACCCGAATGATGAAGCTGATGAGGCTTTATTCGCCGTCGATATTAAAGAAATTGATCTTTTACAAAGCAGCATTGCACCTATAAGTACTGACTCTAATTTGACCGATAAAACTAGAGACAAGGATTGTTCATTAAGAACCAAGACAACATTCAAAAGTACAACTAACAATTTGGAAAGAAGCAATAAGAAAATTCCAAACGTCGCATCTAAAAAGTCCTTGTTGCAAACTGTAATTCAATCCCCAAATAATCCGCATGTATATCTGGAGAGACTGAATTTCTTGACTATTCAAAACGCATCCTCATTGCACTCCAAGATTACGATTAATTCTCAAGAAAATTTGAAATCTGACACAAATCGAACTAATTCAAGGGCAAAGTCTGCAAAGCAGCCCAAAGTTAAAAATCCCAACCAACAAAATACCATCACAACGAACTCTACATTTCCTTCTCCTCCTATGGTAACAGTTAAAAATTGTAAATTTTGTTCCGAACATTTTAACTCTACTGCAGAATTGGATATTCACAAAGACCTCTGCAGCTTGAGAAGCCAGTTTGAAAATATCATTTGTGTCCCATGCCTTTTAACATTTGCAAGCTCCGATGAATTAATTAGACACAACCATGAATTTCATTTAGCGTCTATTTCTAATCCAACTCCAGGAACAACAATAGGTCATCCAAATGCAGTAGCGGATGACCTTGAGGTTGCTCCAGAAAAGAAAATTCAGTCTAATATTTTACCAAATATTTTCAATACCAGCAACCCGACCAAGATGCCGCTATCTATAAAAACCGACGATCTTCTCCACAACATTGGTGTCAATCCTGACTTGGATCTCGATGCAGATTCAAACGCTGATAACAACTATAGCGGCACTCCAAGCCCCAACTTGAACTGCGGTGGCCTGGTGAAAATTGTTAAAACAGAGTATGTAGCATATGAAAACGAAGACTGCGAACTTCCTAGTGAGGACAGCGATCCCTTTGAATCTGTATCAACGGTCGAAGTGGAATCTTCAGCTGAACCAACTTTAAACTTATCTTCGTGTTCCCCAAATAATTCAGAAGTGAACCACCACGAGCTACTGATTCCTCAACCTCGTTCCTCTGGATACTTCTGTATCTCATGCCAGAAAAAATTAATTTCCGCGCGTGATCTAAAAATTCACATTAGGACTCACCACTGGACTCCAGAAGGGAAAGGAAATTTTATATGTCCACACCCAAATTGTGGGAAAACCTGCAAAACTCGACATGAGGTTAGCAAGCATGTTATGCAAGTTCACGTTATAATAAAATCCTTCAAATGTCCGTATCCCAACTGCGGCATGGCATTTAAACGTCCAGATAATAGGAATAGACACTACAAACTCCATTTGAATACCTCCACCCGTGAAATTGAACAAGTCCGTACTTCCTAAAAATGTGATCAGAACTGCAGATGGGAATTAGCATCATGAATATCAATTCAGTTCTCCAAACAGATCAGTAGAATACGTTTACGCTGCTGTTTCAAATCAATAAAGTGTCATTCCAATAATAATATATTTCAGGAAGAAAAAATAGTGTAATTCATATATTCGTATTATTATGTAAGGAGGCACATATGTATGTACAGCTTTACATAAGGTAACGGACCAACATCTCCACGGATTACACGTTTTATATGTATCCTGTAATTGACACTACAAAAGTAAAAGACATCCGGCACCCGGGATGTATTAGAGACACGCAATGCTAAAGAACAGCAAACTCTAGCGTTCTATTAGAGACCCGCATAGTATTAGGGGAAACACGGTACCTACTGTATGACTACGAAACTGGCGTAGTTACTTTATAAATTCATTTAACTATTATACGAATAGCCTACACTTTAATTCTAAAGAAATTAAAAACTCCGAGTACCGTGCAAAATAGCTGTAATTATATCGCTTAGACAAGTTCGTGTATAAGGGACCCTGATTAATAGAAAAACGTGCTGCTAGGAGTAAATTAAAATATTTGGTTGGGAAGGTTGCAATGGTAAAATTTTTCTTATTTAAGGTAATTAATGTTAGAGATAATTTAGTTGTAAAGGATGAACTTTGGACCATTTTTTCTGTACGTGCATGGTTTCTATATATTATATATGTTAAAATTTAATTGACTCTCCATAAATCGTGTTTCTCTATATGCAACGGTTTTTCGGTTTATTCTTTATGTGATGTAGGCATGTAGTATACACATAATGTATGTAATTGGGTTATGAAAATATAACACTATACTGGCGGTGCCCACCATTCTTTCCGGATCTGCGTTCGCCGGGAACTTTATTCGCCGCTTTTGTTTCCTTTGAAGTGTCATATGTCACATTTTTGCCTCCTTTTGCAGGGTGAACAATATGAATAAGTGTATCATTCATAGAGCAAATTGTATTATTTAAAACAAATTATTGCTTTAAAATGTTGCTTTTAATTTTGAAAAGGATGAATTGCAATATATAAGTAGTAGTGAAATAAAAAATACATACATATTAAATAAATCCGCATATTATCAAAATTATCTCTTCGCTAATTAAAAATAAAATTGTGTTTTTAACTAGAACATCAACAAAATTTGCCCAAACTTTGTGCCTTTTAGTTTTTAGCCGTAGGAATTTGATTTCAACGGCTTTATACATTATTATTTGTTTATAATCACCTAAATCGGCAAAATGTATAGCTGAATAACTACTAAAATCACGGTAACGAAATAGATTTAAAAAAACAATGTTCCTCTGGAAAAAAATTGTTTTGTCACAATTTTCAGCAACATAGTTTTTGTACTTGTTCCTTGAAGATGTGTGTGTGTAGCTTTGTATAACTGTTTAGCTGTCACCTGTCACAATACCCCCCCCCCCCCCACCGCGCACGAAAAATTTAACGTAGTAGTAATTATTTTTATTGAGAGTCAACTAGTGGCTATATGTAAACTTTGGTTGGCTCCCAAAACTTATTCAAGAAAAATTTGATAAAAATTTGGCTAGCTCAGTAGAACAACCCTTTTTCGATTTTTATTTAATTGTGTAGTACCCAATATAAATTTATTTAATTCATGTAGGTTTATTGTGACACTTATATCTGAAATGCCTATTTCTAGCACTTGTACTTTTGAATGACTTGGTGCAGGAAGGATGGAAACACTTGTAGGGTCGAGCACTTGAATGAACTTGAAGGAGATGTATTCTAAGATGACACTGATCTCTTGTTGTTACTGCACAATTCAAATGGGGACAATTGAAACGCATTTCACCCTTGTTGGTCATATGGTCAGCTTGATTGTGGATTTTAAGTTGTTCAGGGGAAGCAAAATTTTTAGTGCACGTGAAGCAATGTCGGGAAAAATCGGGTTTAGGGGATAGTTTCTTCTGATTTCCTTCTAATACATTGGAGGACGAGGTAGCTACGTTTAGATGTTCTTCAGCTGATGATTCCCCTTCCACACGTGACACAGATTCAAAGGGATCGTGGTCAATGTCAATACCTTCATTTGGATCTGTACATTCTGTCTTTACCACATCTAAGAGGTCACCGTAGCTCACGTTGACTCTCGTGCTAGGGGCAGAAATTAGATTCTGGTTAAAGGGAACATTTGATTGTTGGTTTTCGTTTAGATTAAGAAGATTCTTGCAGACGTTCACATGAGTTTCAAAATCGTCAGGCAGGATACTCTCTGAGGTGGAAAGTGGATCACGGAATAAACTTGTGTTGTTGTCAGAAGATTCATACGGAATTTCTTCTGCCCAGACGTCATTATCTTTGCAACTGCTGTTATCGTAGCTTTTAGAGAGCGGCAAGCTAATCACAATGCTTGGATCTTGATTTGATGAGTAATACACTTCTGCCTCAATTTTAGTTTTCTGAGCAGATTGGCGCTCAACAGTTAGACCTTGATTTCACTAGAAAAGTTAACCATTGTTAGCCTTAAGAAACTCGCTTTCAGATTTAACAATGGTTAACTCTGAAAGCGTGTTTCTTAAGGCTAACAATGGTTAACTTTTCTAGTGAAATCAAGGTCTTAAGGTTGGAGCTTTTGTAACATCTAACTGGGAAGATGTTCTGGAATGATATGTTTGGTTGTGGGTGTTTAATTCATCTGAGCTACTGAATGTTAAAAGGCACGGAGCACAAAGAATATTTTCAAACTGTCTTCGCAAACGGCAAGTTTTTAGGTGGACAACGAGTTCTGTAGCTAAATTGAAATGTGCGGAACAAAAGCAAGTTTTCAATGTTGCCAGAGAGACTGTAGAATTACTTTTGTGGAAAATTTCTTGATCTTCTTCAGTGACTTTCGGCTCGTTTGAAATATATGCATTTGAATTATCATGGTTTGTGTCAGATGTGCAACATTCTTGAGAACGCACAGTGCTGTTAGACTGAGATGATGCGTTTTGAATAGCTTTGAGTCTTGTAATTTGCACATAAGGATTAGGTGGGACCTGAATTACAGTTTGCAAAGTATTGCCTGCTACAGAAACGGAGTTCTTTCTTTTCAAACTCCTGGGATTATTTCTTAAAGTTGGCTCAATTATTGCTGGAAAGCAGTTTTCTCGCTTTTCATCACTTTCATCATGTGCAGTACTTGAAGGTGCAATATATCTTACTAAAGAATCTTTTTCCAGGACATTGATGGCCTTCCCAGTGTCAGAATTCGAATTTAATCCACAATTCAACTCGAAACAGTTTTTGGAAACTTTAGCTGCATCGTCACAGTTATTGCAATCTGTATTACTTTCGAGATCAATGAGATCAATGAGCTCTTCATTTTGGTTACATTGCCAGTTCTCGTTACCAGGGTTGGAGTCAACATTAGTTGAAGTTGATGGCGATGGCAAAGGTGAGGATATAATTTTATGAATTCGTGTTTCTTCCTTCGGAGACAAGAATGAAACCCAGCTGCAAAACAAATAAAAAATAGCACAATTTACAATAAGCTGTCATAGGTTAGTGCACCAAAATACTACCACAATTAATCCGATTTGTTGAGTCAGTGTTGAAACTGAACAGTTGTATTCGCCTAGGCAAAAACTAAAACTGCTCAATTAAGCGAATAAAACCATTGGGGAAAGCTAAAATAATTAAAAATATAGAAAATTCTTATAAACTTTACTTTTCCGGAGGTGATGCAGGCGGAGAAGTTTGCTCTTCGAATACAATAAACTTTGTGCTTCGAAACTGTTGGACGTGAGATTTCTTTTTGTGATACGCAAAGTCATCTGCGTTGAGGAAAAAGCTCTTGCACAATTTACAAGCAAACCAGACACTCACACCCTCAGAACACATTCTTAACTGCTTTTGTAATACTAGTACGTCATACGTTAAAATATTTATATTTTTCGCACCTAACAAATTATTGTTTAGAATATACTTATTACTATAGTTATAGGAGCATAGCAGAATTCAAAGAAATTAGGAACTCAAATTGAATTTCAAAGTTGAATAGTTGCTAGTAAGAAAAGAAACACTGAACAATAGTGAACAATTAGGCTGGAAATAATATAATTTAAAGTAGGTATTAAATGTTGAATGTAAAGATGGAATAGCCAAATAGATACGCAGTAATTGAGTTCGTAATATGTCCATAAACTAAAAATGTGTTTTTGCTTGGTTACTGTATTAATTGTAATATGTACAATTAAAATTAAGTAGAAGTTCAATTTATTTCGACAATTTCAGGATTTTCAACATTTATCCTTCAGTGAAAGTTTGAAGATTGGCTCTTACACAAGGACCTCTAGCTCACGCAAGCACCATAATATATGAAGAGTTTTTTGCGAAAGCTGGATGTATGATTTTGAACTGAATGAATATGAATGAAAGACATGATACAAATACAAATGATTAAAACGGTAAGTAATACGCATTGCATTTAGGTTGTAATTTAATAAGTCGGAAAATGAAAATTACGGTTCATTATTTAAAATCAAATACAAGAATAAACATTTTCCTTCAAGTAATTTATTTTTCAATATTGTCTCGCCAATTTTGTAATTCTAAAACATTTTGTAATGTTAAGCACAAATACTGACAAAACTTGTAAGTACTCACAAAATTAAGGCAAGAGAAAACAGTGCATGGTTTATTTTGTATAACTGAAATCATGGTATGATGGATTCTGCTGAGATGTGTGGCTATTAGTAATTGATTTGGGAGGATGTAAGTACGTACGAGTTATTCAAAGTTCATGGTAAGATCCATGACCGGAGTCTTCGATTCAATTGCCACTGATGCACAACGTCATACCCTTGACCCACAATAGCAAGGCAAATACCAGCAAGGAAACAATAATATGCAGAACCAATCAAAGAGTCATCAAGTGACAGAGGCACTATCACTTCTTCAGTTTTTAAATCAAGAGCTTTCAGGGTGTCTACACGATCCTTGGGCTGGCCATATTGTCGTGAACCAACAAGAACAAAATACTCTGTTTTTTGCTTCCAATATAAATCCTGCCAGTATTCATAAATTCCTGAACTCATTAGCCATTTGAATACTTTGACAGGTATGTCCACGTTAGGTGCAAGAAACGACCACGAAAGTGGTTTCCAAAATAGGGTGTCCTTCGTCATGCGTGTTCGGATCCTAAAATAATTGTAATTCACAAATATGAAAAATGGAACATCAGATTTGTTTAGCAAGTAACAGTACTTTGTAGTTTGTGTTTGTACTATTTTCCAAAAGTCATTTGTATGAATGACCTGGACAAGTTTCGCGGAATGGTCGAGTATTAATTTGGCTCGAATTGCATCTACACCATAATTCATAATCGAATTTTTTTCTAACTGTGTTCTTTGTTTATCTGTAACAAAAACTGAACAATTCTCATTAATTAAATCTTGGAAGGATTTATTAACCTCTACTGGTAACGGAACTAGCCTATAACTTTGCCAATACGAGGTAAAAACAATGCTGATCAAAAATGCTGCAATCAACCACGTGACATATAGCCAATATTCTTCCCTTTTCCTCCTTGTACTCCGTCCAACTTGATTAACAAGTGGGAGAAATGCAAGCTCAAACCCAAATTGAAAGCTTAGGTTAGGCCAAATCTTTTTGTAAATTAGTGCAAGTGTGAACAGAGTAGTTCCTAAAATGACCCATACTGGTAAATCAAAAGGCAGTACGAAAAAGTACAAATGGCTAGGTATGAGATCCTTGTAGCTTGTTAAATAAATAAATCTGTCAAATAGCTCCCCGACGACAACGCTTATCTGGTGACTTGCATATTTATGTTTGGTACGGGAATATGTGGGTAGACTTAAAGCAGTTACGAGTCCAAATTTACAGGTCTTTTCAATAATAAGACTTTTCTTAAGTGTTGAGTATGAAACGAAAGTATAATTTAGTCGTTCTTCCAACATCGACGCAATCTTTGCTAAGGGATGTTTAGGCAATTGCGTATTCGATGATAAAATTCCATAAAACTCGTGATTTTTTATTCCTTTTAAATATTTGATGTGTGTGAAAACTTCTTTGTCATAACCGTGAAGCAACATTTTAGTCTTGTGTAAGTTCCATCGTGATTTCTCAGATGTTTTTAGCATATCTTTGTAGGACGCCCATTCTGATAAAATTGCGTAACCCCATTGTTGAAATAACCATACATGTTTGCCATTAGTAAATTTTAATTTGACCGTGAACATAGTGACCACATTTACAATATGGTTTGACTCATCCATCTTCAAAATTACCCAAAAGAAGTTCAAAGGAAAAGTACAAAGTTCAGATGTATCAAACGTTGATTGGTATACCTGCTTCTTACTGTATTTTAATGCATCTGTGAGAACTAGATAAATGTCTGAATGAGGGCGTAGATTATTCAGAAGTCCAAAGTTTGAATATTTACGATCAAATAGAAAATTTAGGTCAGCTATTTTAGATTGAAGTATGGATGGAATTACAATGAAAATGTAGCACGCTTCTTGGTACTTGAGAAATTGTAAATTTCTATTAAGTCGCTTATATACAATAAAGTTTTGAGAAGTTGCTTTCAATTTATTCAGAGTTTGGACGGCGTGTTCTTGAATTTCTCTTCCAAAGTAAGCAGTTGTATTTTCTGTCATTAAAATGAACTGACAATTTCTAAGTGGATTCCAAAGGAGCTTCAGTTTTATTTGCGGTTGACTAATATTGAGCAGTGAGTGGCCATAGCAGAAAGAAAATGCACAGACAATAAGCACTAACAACGCAATATTCAGACCAGTTGACATATTGGTAATATTTGTTTAAATTAACTTGTTTCAGCAGATTTATTATAGATATATTTTAGATTAGTTAATTGCTGCTATTAACTGAAATTTCAGTTTATTATAAAGGTCAATAGCATTCAAATTTTTGTCAATATGGGTTAGCAAGGACTTTTAAACGAAAGCAGTACCTGCACACGTAATCATGTAATGTGTTTAAAGGGTTTCCTAATGACATACCAAAATGGGCAACGTATAGTTCGTGTAAGAATTCTAATAGCTGAATTTTATTTTGTAAAAATTGACTGCTTCTTACTTAACATATTGTGGTTTCCAGTTTTCTTTCTGTGTTTGCTTAACTTACGAGCGATTTAAAATGTTAGAAGAGAGCTCACGACCAATGAGATTCCTTTATTGTGACACCCATACAGCTATTTGGCATTTTTATTCTCTCATGCTATTTAATCGTCAACAAGCTTAACTATATCTTATGGAAAACTAACACGCTGTACAACCAACTTAAATCAACAAAGGTTGTATATTCTGTGAATTTGTTTGTTTTTATTAAATTTGTCTCATGTGATACGCAGTATGCTCTTAAACAAGGATGGTAATTGTGTATAGTTGTTTTGGAGTAAAATGAAACACATTAGGAGGTTCCCTTGTTTTCTAGTTAAAAGATAATCCACAATTGAATAGGTTTTAATTTAGATAGACCTTAAAGAATAGCATAGTTTTCAGAGGAATTTGGATTATTATCCAAATACATGATGGATTGTTAGGTTCAACTTACTGCACGGTTTTAAAACTTCAATCACTGTTAATCGTCTTTCTTGTCCAAGAAAATAAAAAATTGAATTAAATTGAGTTCAAAGTTTTAAAACAGCCGACGTTTAGTTTTTAATTAATTACATGGCAAACCACTGAGGGTCAACAAAGTTACGATACAAAAATACTTCTTGGTTGTAGTCTACAAATACATATAATATTCCAAAATTCCTTCTTCTGGTTAAAGGGATGTTACCACAATAAATTTTGGGGGATTTTAACCTTTTGGAGCATTCTGCATTAGGTCTTATTGATATTGCTGGATTGTATTCCACGTGGGTGTTTGCACACGAGTTAATATATACATATTGAGTTTATAGATTCTACGTGTCGTAATGCTTCTACCAAATTGTGTTTGTACACGCAAAATTCAAGGGGCTTTTTGTATATGTGATAACAATTCGCGCCGGATTTGGCGACCGTGGGCCCAAAATAGATGCTGAGCTTCAGTGAACATTGGCATCATCAGAGGAACAAGATAATATCAAATACGCCATAAAATGATTTATGAAATATATGTGTTTTAATAAAACGGGAAAAGTTATTTTTCGCAACATTTTTTGCATAAATTTCATGGTTTGAATAATACCAGTTTAGTTGTGCAACCTGTAGTGCGCTTACTACGGATGAAAGGACATACGTACAAAAAAAAGTTAATCAGTAATTGTTAAAAATTTTTGTTAGCCTTGACTTACTGGAGTCAAACTGGCCATCACTTGCTGAAATCAAACTGGCCGTCATTTCCCGACCTGCCCATCACTTTTCAAAGAAACCCCGTAAGGCTTGCCGTCTATCACTTATCTAAGAAACCCACAAGGGCTCGCCGTCCATCACTCTTCAAAGAAACTCCCGGAGGCTGGCCGTGTATAACTTTTAAAAGAAAGCCTTTAAGGCTTGCCGTCCATCACTCATTGAAACAACGCCCAGAATGTCGCCGTCCATCCTTTATTAAAGAAAAACTCAGATGCTTGCCGTCCATCACATATCAAAGAAACCCCTGAAGCTCGTTGTCCATCACTTTTAAAGAAACCCCTAACGGCTCGATGTCTATCACTTATAAAAGAAACTCCTAGAGGCTCGCTGTCTATAACTTTTCAAAGAAATACCTGAAGGCTTGCCGTCCATTACTTATTGTTCCCAAAGGGTTGCCGTCCACCACCTAATAAAGAACCCTTCGGAGGTTCGCTGTCCATCACTTATCAAAGAAACCCCGAAGGCTCGCTGTCTATCACTTTTAAAGAAACCCCTAGATGCTCGCTGTCTATCACTTATCATAGAAACTCCTGGAAGCTCGCTTTTTATCACTTGTCAAAGAAACCCTCAAGGTCTGGCCGTCCATCACTTTTTAAAGAAACTCCCGAGGGCTTGCCGTTCATCACTTATAAACAAATATCTATCACCTGTATATTTATGTGTATGAAATTTTGTTAAACTATTTCGAAAAAAAATTAAAGTTGTAAAGGGGGTACTTAAAACTATATTTTAAGGACGTCATTTATGGATGATCCCCGAATATCTATCACCTTTATATTTATGTTTATGATATGTTGTTCTAATATTTTTAAAAAAAAATTTAAAGTTGTAAACAGGGTATTTAATATCTATATAACCTATATACTGAATGTTAGGACGTCATTATGGACGATCCCTGAATATCTATAACCTATATACTGAATATATATAGCCTATTCCCAGCGTGTCTGACGTAGCAGACCACAGACCATTGAAATCTGTAGGAGATTGGTTGGGTCTGTACTATAAGATATGCTTGTATTTGCCGCGCAGAGCTTTAAAATTACGTAGTATGTACATGCATTCTCTATTTGTTTACACGTATTTATCCGTTTTGGGGAAGCTCAATTTTCTGAGTTTTGACATGGGTCCAGTTAACTGTTAATTGTGAACAAATGGCCAGTCTGACCAAAGTTAAAAAACAATACAGACCTGCCTGGTTGCATTTCTGATCGTTTTAAACTTGTTTGAAGTTAAATGGCTTCAAAACTGTAACCTGTGTACGGCCAACAGACGGACGGACAGAAGAACAGACGGACTTGACCTATTCATTAGATACTCAAGCTCAGCATCTAAAAAGCAGGTTATGATGTATAGTGTGGGCTAGTCCAGGGGAAGAACCGTAAACAAAATAGTATATTAATTCATGCACAGCTGATGCAGCTTAAAAATGCAACGTCAAATGAACAAAAAAAGTTTCAATGCAAATTTTATCTCTTCTTTTCATAGTAAAGGTATAGTATAATAATTCATGCATAATTAACCATAAGTCAAAATAAAATAAGATAATGCAAATATAGTCGTAGCGTCGTTGAAATTCACAACTTCGAGTATTGCAACCATCACACTGAATGATATCGCTTTATTAACTACATATAGTTCAAGATGGAATCCGAGTTTATGAGAGAGCTGACGAAAATAAGAAATAATTTATAGTTTCGTAGCAAGTTAATTTTTTCAACTAAGGCGAAATACGACTCATATGTGACATTTCTCACTGGAATTAAGGAATGTAGTATAACAAGAAAGCGGTTACGGAACTTGTGTGTAGTTCAAAACAGCGACGAATTTGACCTGTGTCATAATCTAACCAAAAAGAAAATTATATATTATGAAAATTGCGAATCTTTGTTCCGAAATTACCACGACTACAAAGGTAACATCATTTTCAGTATATAATTATTAATATTATGTGTGGGGAAGGGAGTACCTCAGAGGCAGAGAAGAGCAATGTGAGGTATAGGAGAAGACGCAACTAGAGCTAAATATTCTGCCGACCACTTTTGCATTAGGCAAATGGAATTTGGGGAGTGGCCTATTGCACTACTCAATGGTGATTGGGACTTTGTCTGCACTTCTTGGTGCTTATTGGCTTTTAAAAAATAACGCCGGCAGAATATTTAGCCCTAGTTTCGTCTTCTCCTATACCTCACATTCCTCTTCTCTACCTCAGAGGAGGGAGGGAGTAATGCGGAGGTGGGAGGGATTACATAAGATGGGATGGGGGGGAGAGTGACACAGAGGGTACACAGAGGCCCAGGGAGCCTGAATCTTGCTCAAAATTATTCAACAAATTCATGTACATATGGAATTTACTCGCAAAGGGTCGGACACAAGTCGCGTCATCCAAGTTAAGGGTAGGTTACTTTAAAAAAATATGACACCCCCTTTCAACGATTGTCATTTCCGCAATGTGTAAGAGGGTGACACGGTGGATGGGTAGTTCCAAAAATTCGATAAGCTTTGGTGACGCCGTTTGTGCGTGGCACCTTGGAGTGATCAAAAATAAACTTTAAAAATAGATTTAACTACTTTCGCGCAAAAATGCACAAGTTGTCTTTACATGAAAATGTAGTGTAAGTAAAGGGTTAGGAACTCACCAATTTGTAGTCACTTTTGAATACTGGAATAATTGAAGATTATTTTTGTTTCTGTGCAACGTTTCGATCGACTTGATCTTCTTCAGGCACTTGATAAATGAAATGGCAGCGTGTAGAATTCGCGCTGATAAATTGAACCGTAAGTGAGTAAGTAAGGAAAGGAATATGATAGGCGAGTTGAGGCGGAGGATAGTCGACTATCCTCCGCCTCAACTCGCCTATCATATTCCTTTCCTAAGGTGAGTTCCTAACCCTTTACTTACACTACTTTATCTCTCACCTTGCGTCTTACCGATCTATATAATTTCATTTTCACGCGACCCTTATCATTATGAATATTTATTTGAATTCCTCGTTGAACCGTAATACAAACCACTTTTTATTACTTAAAGATTCTATTCGATCCTTTCCACCTCGTATTATTCTAATATCTCTTGACTATTTTAGACTTATTAGCAAAAAAACTAAACTATCGTCTCACATTAATTTTTTAACCAGTTGTATTCGTAATAATTTTATTCCAAAAGGATATTTATTAAAATTCAATCCTCAGTTTGTACCAGTTAACCAAATGTCAATCTAACATTCGTTACGAGTGTGTTCCCGCAAACTAATGACTGAAACTCTAGCATCCCACCGTGTGTCCATCGTATCCATATCTCATTCGATTCTAATCTGCAAAAAATTACTTCGGAATCTAATTCCTATATCTTCTTTTAATCTTATAATCCGTTTTGCCCGATCTCTCAATAACCATATACATTATTTATGTACAAATATCAAACGTAATAAGTTCTTATCCCGTACTCACCCAGATACACATTATGCACATACTACACTATCCCCTGACCACTCTCACACCAACAGCATAGCAACACAATCCATTCCCGACACATCCGTTGTTACTATCCCTACCGATTTACCGCTCTCCTTGGCTGAGAAATCGGTGCTCAGTCACGGTCTAAAGTTCTGTCCCACATTCAACAATCCAAACATGTTCGATCTTCATGTTGAATTTGAACAGTTCTTCCGCAGAATCAAACTCAAATCCCACTTCGATAACGCCGACGCTTCCTCACAGAGTACTCCTGCTTTCCCATCTCAATCTGATAACCCTATCACGTCCATTATACTTGATATAGTTCCTAAGAAGAGCACATGGATGCCACCCCCATCCCAAACCCCAGCCGTGAACCATTACATTGAGTCGGTTCGCAAATCCATATCTACTCACAATAGGACGCGGCACAAGCCCAACCTTACCCCCACCGAAGCTGCTGCACTTCGCTCTCTGCAGAACCGCAGTGACATAGTCATTTGCCCTGCGGATAAGGGAGGCGCAACAGTTGTTTGGAGGCGTGACTTGTTCATTGCCGAATGTACTCGTTTACTCTCAGACTCAAACTTTTACAAACCGATCCCTGATGATCCCACCCAATCTTACCAAGCCAAAATAACAAGTTGTATTTTAGAGTTCATAAGGGACGACTCACTCCCACTGTCAGCCCGTAAACTTATTGTGGCTAATCCCCGTGTTGCTATTTTTTACGCACTACCCAAAATCCATAAAGTACATAATCCTGCCCGCCCTATAATTTCAACTTGCTCGTGCCCCACATCTCACATCTCCGGTTTTATAGATAAAATTCTAAGGCCTTGCCTTCAGTTAACTCCCACCTACTTAAAAGATACAAATCATGCATTGGCTATTCTCGATAATTTTTCATTCATTAACTCCCACCGTTTTGTTGCCACAGCTGATGTAAAGTCGCTGTACACCACCATCCCAAATGCTGACGGCTTAAAGGCCATACAGTATTATTCAGACAAACGAACAACTCAATCCCCACCCACTTCCGTCATAGTTCGTTTGGCTGAACTGGTGCTAACTCTGACTGCTTTAGAATAATTTATTCTGATATTCGGACTTCGACGATTTTACTCTGCCCAGGTTTTCAAAGTTTCGCACCCTAAATTATACTGTCGTTAGTTAAGAGTACAAGGTATCATTACCGGCTAGTAAAGGATTTCTGATGCAGCTTGTGCTTTAGCACCAGCCACTGATCACACTTAAGGCATGATCACATATACGCACTCCCCTGCTACTAGCTTCTAGTTTATAATATAATATAGAAATTACACATTTTAATAAACCAGGTTTTGTCTTTGTAAGTTTTGTTTTTGTTATTTTGTTTTTGTTTTTATTTATTTTTATTTTGTTAATAAATGGCCAATAATTCTAAGCCAGAGCTCCTTGTGAATGAGCGCCCAGCATCAAACGCTCGTAGTCACTGAATCTGAATACTGAATTAAGAAAGAAAGTTTAAAATGTGTTAAAATCTCTTTCTTCCTCAAATAAATTTTAAAACATGTTACAATTCACAACCGAGTTAAAGAAAAGTAAAATTTGAACTTTGTAGACACATTAAGTAACTGTTACATTAAGTAACGTATACTGTGTCATTTTGGCAACTTTCTGTAATGAAAGCAGTTGACGAATAAAGTCTATTATTATTATTATTTACGTCTACTTTGTTTTTTGATCTCGACTTTAAATAAGTTCAAGTGCTTAAAAGTATTTAATGTATTTTCTTTCTTGTCGTATTTTACAAGTATTGTATAACTAGTAGGTATGTATTTTATTAAGTACGTTTGAAGTTTGAACTTCTGTCAGTAGTCAGTACTAATACTACTTCGTAAAAGTATTTATTTATTAATTAGTTGTGAAATACCACAACTAGTTCGACTGAAGACAGGTTCAGAATGTGTTCTGAGGGTGTGAGTGTTTGGTTCGCATGTAAATTGTGCAAGAGCTTTTTCCTCAATGCAGATGACTTTGCGTATCATAAAAAGAAATCTCATGTCCAACAATTTCGAAACACAAAGTTTATTGTATTCGAGGAGCAATCTTCTCCACCTGCATCACCACCGGAAAAGTAAAGTTTATGGGTTTTCTATGTTTTGAAGTATTTAACTTTCCCAAATGTTTTGATTCATTTAATTAGGCAATGTTTGCATATAGGCTGACACATAGCACGAAACTTTAAAATTTTAACTATGACTAAACAAAATGTAGTATTATTTTGTTACACTAACACACAACTAATAATTGTAAATTCTTGTATTTGAACTCGTGTTTTTCAGCTGGGTTTCATTCTTGCCCCCGAGAGAAGAAACACAAATTCATAAAATTTTATCCTTACCACCTCCACCAATTACAACTAATGTTGACTGCAATACCAATAATAAGAACGTCCCAACTAATCCAAGTGAAGAATTCATCCCAATTGATTTGAAAAGTAATTTTTTTATTGTCAACAACCGAGACGGGGGAAGTTACGATGGCAGTCAAGTTTCGAACAATTTTTTCGAATTAAATTCTAATTTTAACCCGAATGATGAAGCTGATGAGGCTTTATTCGCCGTCGATATTAAAGAAATTGATCTTTTACAAAGCAGCATTGCACCTATAAGTACTGACTCTAATTTGACCGATAAAACTAGAGACAAGGATTGTTCATTAAGAACCAAGACAACATTCAAAAGTACAACTAACAATTTGGAAAGAAGCAATAAGAAAATTCCAAACGTCGCATCTAAAAAGTCCTTGTTGCAAACTGTAATTCAATCCCCAAATAATCCGCATGTATATCTGGAGAGACTGAATTTCTTGACTATTCAAAACGCATCCTCATTGCACTCCAAGATTACGATTAATTCTCAAGAAAATTTGAAATCTGACACAAATCGAACTAATTCAAGGGCAAAGTCTGCAAAGCAGCCCAAAGTTAAAAATCCCAACCAACAAAATACCATCACAACGAACTCTACATTTCCTTCTCCTCCTATGGTAACAGTTAAAAATTGTAAATTTTGTTCCGAACATTTTAACTCTACTGCAGAATTGGATATTCACAAAGACCTCTGCAGCTTGAGAAGCCAGTTTGAAAATATCATTTGTGTCCCATGCCTTTTAACATTTGCAAGCTCCGATGAATTAATTAGACACAACCATGAATTTCATTTAGCGTCTATTTCTAATCCAACTCCAGGAACAACAATAGGTCATCCAAATGCAGTAGCGGATGACCTTGAGGTTGCTCCAGAAAAGAAAATTCAGTCTAATATTTTACCAAATATTTTCAATACCAGCAACCCGACCAAGATGCCGCTATCTATAAAAACCGACGATCTTCTCCACAACATTGGTGTCAATCCTGACTTGGATCTCGATGCAGATTCAAACGCTGATAACAACTATAGCGGCACTCCAAGCCCCAACTTGAACTGCGGTGGCCTGGTGAAAATTGTTAAAACAGAGTATGTAGCATATGAAAACGAAGACTGCGAACTTCCTAGTGAGGACAGCGATCCCTTTGAATCTGTATCAACGGTCGAAGTGGAATCTTCAGCTGAACCAACTTTAAACTTATCTTCGTGTTCCCCAAATAATTCAGAAGTGAACCACCACGAGCTACTGATTCCTCAACCTCGTTCCTCTGGATACTTCTGTATCTCATGCCAGAAAAAATTAATTTCCGCGCGTGATCTAAAAATTCACATTAGGACTCACCACTGGACTCCAGAAGGGAAAGGAAATTTTATATGTCCACACCCAAATTGTGGGAAAACCTGCAAAACTCGACATGAGGTTAGCAAGCATGTTATGCAAGTTCACGTTATAATAAAATCCTTCAAATGTCCGTATCCCAACTGCGGCATGGCATTTAAACGTCCAGATAATAGGAATAGACACTACAAACTCCATTTGAATACCTCCACCCGTGAAATTGAACAAGTCCGTACTTCCTAAAAATGTGATCAGAACTGCAGATGGGAATTAGCATCATGAATATCAATTCAGTTCTCCAAACAGATCAGTAGAATACGTTTACGCTGCTGTTTCAAATCAATAAAGTGTCATTCCAATAATAATATATTTCAGGAAGAAAAAATAGTGTAATTCATATATTCGTATTATTATGTAAGGAGGCACATATGTATGTACAGCTTTACATAAGGTAACGGACCAACATCTCCACGGATTACACGTTTTATATGTATCCTGTAATTGACACTACAAAAGTAAAAGACATCCGGCACCCGGGATGTATTAGAGACACGCAATGCTAAAGAACAGCAAACTCTAGCGTTCTATTAGAGACCCGCATAGTATTAGGGGAAACACGGTACCTACTGTATGACTACGAAACTGGCGTAGTTACTTTATAAATTCATTTAACTATTATACGAATAGCCTACACTTTAATTCTAAAGAAATTAAAAACTCCGAGTACCGTGCAAAATAGCTGTAATTATATCGCTTAGACAAGTTCGTGTATAAGGGACCCTGATTAATAGAAAAACGTGCTGCTAGGAGTAAATTAAAATATTTGGTTGGGAAGGTTGCAATGGTAAAATTTTTCTTATTTAAGGTAATTAATGTTAGAGATAATTTAGTTGTAAAGGATGAACTTTGGACCATTTTTTCTGTACGTGCATGGTTTCTATATATTATATATGTTAAAATTTAATTGACTCTCCATAAATCGTGTTTCTCTATATGCAACGGTTTTTCGGTTTATTCTTTATGTGATGTAGGCATGTAGTATACACATAATGTATGTAATTGGGTTATGAAAATATAACACTATACTGGCGGTGCCCACCATTCTTTCCGGATCTGCGTTCGCCGGGAACTTTATTCGCCGCTTTTGTTTCCTTTGAAGTGTCATATGTCACATTTTTGCCTCCTTTTGCAGGGTGAACAATATGAATAAGTGTATCATTCATAGAGCAAATTGTATTATTTAAAACAAATTATTGCTTTAAAATGTTGCTTTTAATTTTGAAAAGGATGAATTGCAATATATAAGTAGTAGTGAAATAAAAAATACATACATATTAAATAAATCCGCATATTATCAAAATTATCTCTTCGCTAATTAAAAATAAAATTGTGTTTTTAACTAGAACATCAACAAAATTTGCCCAAACTTTGTGCCTTTTAGTTTTTAGCCGTAGGAATTTGATTTCAACGGCTTTATACATTATTATTTGTTTATAATCACCTAAATCGGCAAAATGTATAGCTGAATAACTACTAAAATCACGGTAACGAAATAGATTTAAAAAAACAATGTTCCTCTGGAAAAAAATTGTTTTGTCACAATTTTCAGCAACATAGTTTTTGTACTTGTTCCTTGAAGATGTGTGTGTGTAGCTTTGTATAACTGTTTAGCTGTCACCTGTCACAATACCCCCCCCCCCCCACCGCGCACGAAAAATTTAACGTAGTAGTAATTATTTTTATTGAGAGTCAACTAGTGGCTATATGTAAACTTTGGTTGGCTCCCAAAACTTATTCAAGAAAAATTTGATAAAAATTTGGCTAGCTCAGTAGAACAACCCTTTTTCGATTTTTATTTAATTGTGTAGTACCCAATATAAATTTATTTAATTCATGTAGGTTTATTGTGACACTTATATCTGAAATGCCTATTTCTAGCACTTGTACTTTTGAATGACTTGGTGCAGGAAGGATGGAAACACTTGTAGGGTCGAGCACTTGAATGAACTTGAAGGAGATGTATTCTAAGATGACACTGATCTCTTGTTGTTACTGCACAATTCAAATGGGGACAATTGAAACGCATTTCACCCTTGTTGGTCATATGGTCAGCTTGATTGTGGATTTTAAGTTGTTCAGGGGAAGCAAAATTTTTAGTGCACGTGAAGCAATGTCGGGAAAAATCGGGTTTAGGGGATAGTTTCTTCTGATTTCCTTCTAATACATTGGAGGACGAGGTAGCTACGTTTAGATGTTCTTCAGCTGATGATTCCCCTTCCACACGTGACACAGATTCAAAGGGATCGTGGTCAATGTCAATACCTTCATTTGGATCTGTACATTCTGTCTTTACCACATCTAAGAGGTCACCGTAGCTCACGTTGACTCTCGTGCTAGGGGCAGAAATTAGATTCTGGTTAAAGGGAACATTTGATTGTTGGTTTTCGTTTAGATTAAGAAGATTCTTGCAGACGTTCACATGAGTTTCAAAATCGTCAGGCAGGATACTCTCTGAGGTGGAAAGTGGATCACGGAATAAACTTGTGTTGTTGTCAGAAGATTCATACGGAATTTCTTCTGCCCAGACGTCATTATCTTTGCAACTGCTGTTATCGTAGCTTTTAGAGAGCGGCAAGCTAATCACAATGCTTGGATCTTGATTTGATGAGTAATACACTTCTGCCTCAATTTTAGTTTTCTGAGCAGATTGGCGCTCAACAGTTAGACCTTGATTTCACTAGAAAAGTTAACCATTGTTAGCCTTAAGAAACTCGCTTTCAGATTTAACAATGGTTAACTCTGAAAGCGTGTTTCTTAAGGCTAACAATGGTTAACTTTTCTAGTGAAATCAAGGTCTTAAGGTTGGAGCTTTTGTAACATCTAACTGGGAAGATGTTCTGGAATGATATGTTTGGTTGTGGGTGTTTAATTCATCTGAGCTACTGAATGTTAAAAGGCACGGAGCACAAAGAATATTTTCAAACTGTCTTCGCAAACGGCAAGTTTTTAGGTGGACAACGAGTTCTGTAGCTAAATTGAAATGTGCGGAACAAAAGCAAGTTTTCAATGTTGCCAGAGAGACTGTAGAATTACTTTTGTGGAAAATTTCTTGATCTTCTTCAGTGACTTTCGGCTCGTTTGAAATATATGCATTTGAATTATCATGGTTTGTGTCAGATGTGCAACATTCTTGAGAACGCACAGTGCTGTTAGACTGAGATGATGCGTTTTGAATAGCTTTGAGTCTTGTAATTTGCACATAAGGATTAGGTGGGACCTGAATTACAGTTTGCAAAGTATTGCCTGCTACAGAAACGGAGTTCTTTCTTTTCAAACTCCTGGGATTATTTCTTAAAGTTGGCTCAATTATTGCTGGAAAGCAGTTTTCTCGCTTTTCATCACTTTCATCATGTGCAGTACTTGAAGGTGCAATATATCTTACTAAAGAATCTTTTTCCAGGACATTGATGGCCTTCCCAGTGTCAGAATTCGAATTTAATCCACAATTCAACTCGAAACAGTTTTTGGAAACTTTAGCTGCATCGTCACAGTTATTGCAATCTGTATTACTTTCGAGATCAATGAGATCAATGAGCTCTTCATTTTGGTTACATTGCCAGTTCTCGTTACCAGGGTTGGAGTCAACATTAGTTGAAGTTGATGGCGATGGCAAAGGTGAGGATATAATTTTATGAATTCGTGTTTCTTCCTTCGGAGACAAGAATGAAACCCAGCTGCAAAACAAATAAAAAATAGCACAATTTACAATAAGCTGTCATAGGTTAGTGCACCAAAATACTACCACAATTAATCCGATTTGTTGAGTCAGTGTTGAAACTGAACAGTTGTATTCGCCTAGGCAAAAACTAAAACTGCTCAATTAAGCGAATAAAACCATTGGGGAAAGCTAAAATAATTAAAAATATAGAAAATTCTTATAAACTTTACTTTTCCGGAGGTGATGCAGGCGGAGAAGTTTGCTCTTCGAATACAATAAACTTTGTGCTTCGAAACTGTTGGACGTGAGATTTCTTTTTGTGATACGCAAAGTCATCTGCGTTGAGGAAAAAGCTCTTGCACAATTTACAAGCAAACCAGACACTCACACCCTCAGAACACATTCTTAACTGCTTTTGTAATACTAGTACGTCATACGTTAAAATATTTATATTTTTCGCACCTAACAAATTATTGTTTAGAATATACTTATTACTATAGTTATAGGAGCATAGCAGAATTCAAAGAAATTAGGAACTCAAATTGAATTTCAAAGTTGAATAGTTGCTAGTAAGAAAAGAAACACTGAACAATAGTGAACAATTAGGCTGGAAATAATATAATTTAAAGTAGGTATTAAATGTTGAATGTAAAGATGGAATAGCCAAATAGATACGCAGTAATTGAGTTCGTAATATGTCCATAAACTAAAAATGTGTTTTTGCTTGGTTACTGTATTAATTGTAATATGTACAATTAAAATTAAGTAGAAGTTCAATTTATTTCGACAATTTCAGGATTTTCAACATTTATCCTTCAGTGAAAGTTTGAAGATTGGCTCTTACACAAGGACCTCTAGCTCACGCAAGCACCATAATATATGAAGAGTTTTTTGCGAAAGCTGGATGTATGATTTTGAACTGAATGAATATGAATGAAAGACATGATACAAATACAAATGATTAAAACGGTAAGTAATACGCATTGCATTTAGGTTGTAATTTAATAAGTCGGAAAATGAAAATTACGGTTCATTATTTAAAATCAAATACAAGAATAAACATTTTCCTTCAAGTAATTTATTTTTCAATATTGTCTCGCCAATTTTGTAATTCTAAAACATTTTGTAATGTTAAGCACAAATACTGACAAAACTTGTAAGTACTCACAAAATTAAGGCAAGAGAAAACAGTGCATGGTTTATTTTGTATAACTGAAATCATGGTATGATGGATTCTGCTGAGATGTGTGGCTATTAGTAATTGATTTGGGAGGATGTAAGTACGTACGAGTTATTCAAAGTTCATGGTAAGATCCATGACCGGAGTCTTCGATTCAATTGCCACTGATGCACAACGTCATACCCTTGACCCACAATAGCAAGGCAAATACCAGCAAGGAAACAATAATATGCAGAACCAATCAAAGAGTCATCAAGTGACAGAGGCACTATCACTTCTTCAGTTTTTAAATCAAGAGCTTTCAGGGTGTCTACACGATCCTTGGGCTGGCCATATTGTCGTGAACCAACAAGAACAAAATACTCTGTTTTTTGCTTCCAATATAAATCCTGCCAGTATTCATAAATTCCTGAACTCATTAGCCATTTGAATACTTTGACAGGTATGTCCACGTTAGGTGCAAGAAACGACCACGAAAGTGGTTTCCAAAATAGGGTGTCCTTCGTCATGCGTGTTCGGATCCTAAAATAATTGTAATTCACAAATATGAAAAATGGAACATCAGATTTGTTTAGCAAGTAACAGTACTTTGTAGTTTGTGTTTGTACTATTTTCCAAAAGTCATTTGTATGAATGACCTGGACAAGTTTCGCGGAATGGTCGAGTATTAATTTGGCTCGAATTGCATCTACACCATAATTCATAATCGAATTTTTTTCTAACTGTGTTCTTTGTTTATCTGTAACAAAAACTGAACAATTCTCATTAATTAAATCTTGGAAGGATTTATTAACCTCTACTGGTAACGGAACTAGCCTATAACTTTGCCAATACGAGGTAAAAACAATGCTGATCAAAAATGCTGCAATCAACCACGTGACATATAGCCAATATTCTTCCCTTTTCCTCCTTGTACTCCGTCCAACTTGATTAACAAGTGGGAGAAATGCAAGCTCAAACCCAAATTGAAAGCTTAGGTTAGGCCAAATCTTTTTGTAAATTAGTGCAAGTGTGAACAGAGTAGTTCCTAAAATGACCCATACTGGTAAATCAAAAGGCAGTACGAAAAAGTACAAATGGCTAGGTATGAGATCCTTGTAGCTTGTTAAATAAATAAATCTGTCAAATAGCTCCCCGACGACAACGCTTATCTGGTGACTTGCATATTTATGTTTGGTACGGGAATATGTGGGTAGACTTAAAGCAGTTACGAGTCCAAATTTACAGGTCTTTTCAATAATAAGACTTTTCTTAAGTGTTGAGTATGAAACGAAAGTATAATTTAGTCGTTCTTCCAACATCGACGCAATCTTTGCTAAGGGATGTTTAGGCAATTGCGTATTCGATGATAAAATTCCATAAAACTCGTGATTTTTTATTCCTTTTAAATATTTGATGTGTGTGAAAACTTCTTTGTCATAACCGTGAAGCAACATTTTAGTCTTGTGTAAGTTCCATCGTGATTTCTCAGATGTTTTTAGCATATCTTTGTAGGACGCCCATTCTGATAAAATTGCGTAACCCCATTGTTGAAATAACCATACATGTTTGCCATTAGTAAATTTTAATTTGACCGTGAACATAGTGACCACATTTACAATATGGTTTGACTCATCCATCTTCAAAATTACCCAAAAGAAGTTCAAAGGAAAAGTACAAAGTTCAGATGTATCAAACGTTGATTGGTATACCTGCTTCTTACTGTATTTTAATGCATCTGTGAGAACTAGATAAATGTCTGAATGAGGGCGTAGATTATTCAGAAGTCCAAAGTTTGAATATTTACGATCAAATAGAAAATTTAGGTCAGCTATTTTAGATTGAAGTATGGATGGAATTACAATGAAAATGTAGCACGCTTCTTGGTACTTGAGAAATTGTAAATTTCTATTAAGTCGCTTATATACAATAAAGTTTTGAGAAGTTGCTTTCAATTTATTCAGAGTTTGGACGGCGTGTTCTTGAATTTCTCTTCCAAAGTAAGCAGTTGTATTTTCTGTCATTAAAATGAACTGACAATTTCTAAGTGGATTCCAAAGGAGCTTCAGTTTTATTTGCGGTTGACTAATATTGAGCAGTGAGTGGCCATAGCAGAAAGAAAATGCACAGACAATAAGCACTAACAACGCAATATTCAGACCAGTTGACATATTGGTAATATTTGTTTAAATTAACTTGTTTCAGCAGATTTATTATAGATATATTTTAGATTAGTTAATTGCTGCTATTAACTGAAATTTCAGTTTATTATAAAGGTCAATAGCATTCAAATTTTTGTCAATATGGGTTAGCAAGGACTTTTAAACGAAAGCAGTACCTGCACACGTAATCATGTAATGTGTTTAAAGGGTTTCCTAATGACATACCAAAATGGGCAACGTATAGTTCGTGTAAGAATTCTAATAGCTGAATTTTATTTTGTAAAAATTGACTGCTTCTTACTTAACATATTGTGGTTTCCAGTTTTCTTTCTGTGTTTGCTTAACTTACGAGCGATTTAAAATGTTAGAAGAGAGCTCACGACCAATGAGATTCCTTTATTGTGACACCCATACAGCTATTTGGCATTTTTATTCTCTCATGCTATTTAATCGTCAACAAGCTTAACTATATCTTATGGAAAACTAACACGCTGTACAACCAACTTAAATCAACAAAGGTTGTATATTCTGTGAATTTGTTTGTTTTTATTAAATTTGTCTCATGTGATACGCAGTATGCTCTTAAACAAGGATGGTAATTGTGTATAGTTGTTTTGGAGTAAAATGAAACACATTAGGAGGTTCCCTTGTTTTCTAGTTAAAAGATAATCCACAATTGAATAGGTTTTAATTTAGATAGACCTTAAAGAATAGCATAGTTTTCAGAGGAATTTGGATTATTATCCAAATACATGATGGATTGTTAGGTTCAACTTACTGCACGGTTTTAAAACTTCAATCACTGTTAATCGTCTTTCTTGTCCAAGAAAATAAAAAATTGAATTAAATTGAGTTCAAAGTTTTAAAACAGCCGACGTTTAGTTTTTAATTAATTACATGGCAAACCACTGAGGGTCAACAAAGTTACGATACAAAAATACTTCTTGGTTGTAGTCTACAAATACATATAATATTCCAAAATTCCTTCTTCTGGTTAAAGGGATGTTACCACAATAAATTTTGGGGGATTTTAACCTTTTGGAGCATTCTGCATTAGGTCTTATTGATATTGCTGGATTGTATTCCACGTGGGTGTTTGCACACGAGTTAATATATACATATTGAGTTTATAGATTCTACGTGTCGTAATGCTTCTACCAAATTGTGTTTGTACACGCAAAATTCAAGGGGCTTTTTGTATATGTGATAACAATTCGCGCCGGATTTGGCGACCGTGGGCCCAAAATAGATGCTGAGCTTCAGTGAACATTGGCATCATCAGAGGAACAAGATAATATCAAATACGCCATAAAATGATTTATGAAATATATGTGTTTTAATAAAACGGGAAAAGTTATTTTTCGCAACATTTTTTGCATAAATTTCATGGTTTGAATAATACCAGTTTAGTTGTGCAACCTGTAGTGCGCTTACTACGGATGACATAACTCAACAACCATAACACTTATCACATAACACATTATTTATCTATCTATTATTTTATTGCATTATTGCTTTATTACTTATAGAAATGAAATATATGCTCTGTAAACTCAATATTACTTGAAACTATAATGACATGATTACTATACGAAACGCAGTTTTTACCATTTATTTTTACAGCACAACTAATAAACCAACACAAGAAACCTTTACTTATAATATATTTAAATTACCAAGGATCATTTGATCTTTGATCAAATTGTAAATAACCACTTTGTAAAAACTTAACAATGTTGTATGGGCTGACGCCAAATCGACTTAATGAATAAATTATTATTATTATTATTATTATTACTACGGATGAAAGGACATACGTACAAAAAAAAGTTAATCAGTAATTGTTAAAAATTTTTGTTAGCCTTGACTTACTGGAGTCAAACTGGCCATCACTTGCTGAAATCAAACTGGCCGTCATTTCCCGACCTGCCCATCACTTTTCAAAGAAACCCCGTAAGGCTTGCCGTCTATCACTTATCTAAGAAACCCACAAGGGCTCGCCGTCCATCACTCTTCAAAGAAACTCCCGGAGGCTGGCCGTGTATAACTTTTAAAAGAAAGCCTTTAAGGCTTGCCGTCCATCACTCATTGAAACAACGCCCAGAATGTCGCCGTCCATCCTTTATTAAAGAAAAACTCAGATGCTTGCCGTCCATCACATATCAAAGAAACCCCTGAAGCTCGTTGTCCATCACTTTTAAAGAAACCCCTAACGGCTCGATGTCTATCACTTATAAAAGAAACTCCTAGAGGCTCGCTGTCTATAACTTTTCAAAGAAATACCTGAAGGCTTGCCGTCCATTACTTATTGTTCCCAAAGGGTTGCCGTCCACCACCTAATAAAGAACCCTTCGGAGGTTCGCTGTCCATCACTTATCAAAGAAACCCCGAAGGCTCGCTGTCTATCACTTTTAAAGAAACCCCTAGATGCTCGCTGTCTATCACTTATCATAGAAACTCCTGGAAGCTCGCTTTTTATCACTTGTCAAAGAAACCCTCAAGGTCTGGCCGTCCATCACTTTTTAAAGAAACTCCCGAGGGCTTGCCGTTCATCACTTATAAACAAATATCTATCACCTGTATATTTATGTGTATGAAATTTTGTTAAACTATTTCGAAAAAAAATTAAAGTTGTAAAGGGGGTACTTAAAACTATATTTTAAGGACGTCATTTATGGATGATCCCCGAATATCTATCACCTTTATATTTATGTTTATGATATGTTGTTCTAATATTTTTAAAAAAAAATTTAAAGTTGTAAACAGGGTATTTAATATCTATATAACCTATATACTGAATGTTAGGACGTCATTATGGACGATCCCTGAATATCTATAACCTATATACTGAATATATATAGCCTATTCCCAGCGTGTCTGACGTAGCAGACCACAGACCATTGAAATCTGTAGGAGATTGGTTGGGTCTGTACTATAAGATATGCTTGTATTTGCCGCGCAGAGCTTTAAAATTACGTAGTATGTACATGCATTCTCTATTTGTTTACACGTATTTATCCGTTTTGGGGAAGCTCAATTTTCTGAGTTTTGACATGGGTCCAGTTAACTGTTAATTGTGAACAAATGGCCAGTCTGACCAAAGTTAAAAAACAATACAGACCTGCCTGGTTGCATTTCTGATCGTTTTAAACTTGTTTGAAGTTAAATGGCTTCAAAACTGTAACCTGTGTACGGCCAACAGACGGACGGACAGAAGAACAGACGGACTTGACCTATTCATTAGATACTCAAGCTCAGCATCTAAAAAGCAGGTTATGATGTATAGTGTGGGCTAGTCCAGGGGAAGAACCGTAAACAAAATAGTATATTAATTCATGCACAGCTGATGCAGCTTAAAAATGCAACGTCAAATGAACAAAAAAAGTTTCAATGCAAATTTTATCTCTTCTTTTCATAGTAAAGGTATAGTATAATAATTCATGCATAATTAACCATAAGTCAAAATAAAATAAGATAATGCAAATATAGTCGTAGCGTCGTTGAAATTCACAACTTCGAGTATTGCAACCATCACACTGAATGATATCGCTTTATTAACTACATATAGTTCAAGATGGAATCCGAGTTTATGAGAGAGCTGACGAAAATAAGAAATAATTTATAGTTTCGTAGCAAGTTAATTTTTTCAACTAAGGCGAAATACGACTCATATGTGACATTTCTCACTGGAATTAAGGAATGTAGTATAACAAGAAAGCGGTTACGGAACTTGTGTGTAGTTCAAAACAGCGACGAATTTGACCTGTGTCATAATCTAACCAAAAAGAAAATTATATATTATGAAAATTGCGAATCTTTGTTCCGAAATTACCACGACTACAAAGGTAACATCATTTTCAGTATATAATTATTAATATTATGTGTGGGGAAGGGAGTACCTCAGAGGCAGAGAAGAGCAATGTGAGGTATAGGAGAAGACGCAACTAGAGCTAAATATTCTGCCGACCACTTTTGCATTAGGCAAATGGAATTTGGGGAGTGGCCTATTGCACTACTCAATGGTGATTGGGACTTTGTCTGCACTTCTTGGTGCTTATTGGCTTTTAAAAAATAACGCCGGCAGAATATTTAGCCCTAGTTTCGTCTTCTCCTATACCTCACATTCCTCTTCTCTACCTCAGAGGAGGGAGGGAGTAATGCGGAGGTGGGAGGGATTACATAAGATGGGATGGGGGGGAGAGTGACACAGAGGGTACACAGAGGCCCAGGGAGCCTGAATCTTGCTCAAAATTATTCAACAAATTCATGTACATATGGAATTTACTCGCAAAGGGTCGGACACAAGTCGCGTCATCCAAGTTAAGGGTAGGTTACTTTAAAAAAATATGACACCCCCTTTCAACGATTGTCATTTCCGCAATGTGTAAGAGGGTGACACGGTGGATGGGTAGTTCCAAAAATTCGATAAGCTTTGGTGACGCCGTTTGTGCGTGGCACCTTGGAGTGATCAAAAATAAACTTTAAAAATAGATTTAACTACTTTCGCGCAAAAATGCACAAGTTGTCTTTACATGAAAATGTAGTGTAAGTAAAGGGTTAGGAACTCACCAATTTGTAGTCACTTTTGAATACTGGAATAATTGAAGATTATTTTTGTTTCTGTGCAACGTTTCGATCGACTTGATCTTCTTCAGGCACTTGATAAATGAAATGGCAGCGTGTAGAATTCGCGCTGATAAATTGAACCGTAAGTGAGTAAGTAAGGAAAGGAATATGATAGGCGAGTTGAGGCGGAGGATAGTCGACTATCCTCCGCCTCAACTCGCCTATCATATTCCTTTCCTAAGGTGAGTTCCTAACCCTTTACTTACACTACTTTATCTCTCACCTTGCGTCTTACCGATCTATATAATTTCATTTTCACGCGACCCTTATCATTATGAATATTTATTTGAATTCCTCGTTGAACCGTAATACAAACCACTTTTTATTACTTAAAGATTCTATTCGATCCTTTCCACCTCGTATTATTCTAATATCTCTTGACTATTTTAGACTTATTAGCAAAAAAACTAAACTATCGTCTCACATTAATTTTTTAACCAGTTGTATTCGTAATAATTTTATTCCAAAAGGATATTTATTAAAATTCAATCCTCAGTTTGTACCAGTTAACCAAATGTCAATCTAACATTCGTTACGAGTGTGTTCCCGCAAACTAATGACTGAAACTCTAGCATCCCACCGTGTGTCCATCGTATCCATATCTCATTCGATTCTAATCTGCAAAAAATTACTTCGGAATCTAATTCCTATATCTTCTTTTAATCTTATAATCCGTTTTGCCCGATCTCTCAATAACCATATACATTATTTATGTACAAATATCAAACGTAATAAGTTCTTATCCCGTACTCACCCAGATACACATTATGCACATACTACACTATCCCCTGACCACTCTCACACCAACAGCATAGCAACACAATCCATTCCCGACACATCCGTTGTTACTATCCCTACCGATTTACCGCTCTCCTTGGCTGAGAAATCGGTGCTCAGTCACGGTCTAAAGTTCTGTCCCACATTCAACAATCCAAACATGTTCGATCTTCATGTTGAATTTGAACAGTTCTTCCGCAGAATCAAACTCAAATCCCACTTCGATAACGCCGACGCTTCCTCACAGAGTACTCCTGCTTTCCCATCTCAATCTGATAACCCTATCACGTCCATTATACTTGATATAGTTCCTAAGAAGAGCACATGGATGCCACCCCCATCCCAAACCCCAGCCGTGAACCATTACATTGAGTCGGTTCGCAAATCCATATCTACTCACAATAGGACGCGGCACAAGCCCAACCTTACCCCCACCGAAGCTGCTGCACTTCGCTCTCTGCAGAACCGCAGTGACATAGTCATTTGCCCTGCGGATAAGGGAGGCGCAACAGTTGTTTGGAGGCGTGACTTGTTCATTGCCGAATGTACTCGTTTACTCTCAGACTCAAACTTTTACAAACCGATCCCTGATGATCCCACCCAATCTTACCAAGCCAAAATAACAAGTTGTATTTTAGAGTTCATAAGGGACGACTCACTCCCACTGTCAGCCCGTAAACTTATTGTGGCTAATCCCCGTGTTGCTATTTTTTACGCACTACCCAAAATCCATAAAGTACATAATCCTGCCCGCCCTATAATTTCAACTTGCTCGTGCCCCACATCTCACATCTCCGGTTTTATAGATAAAATTCTAAGGCCTTGCCTTCAGTTAACTCCCACCTACTTAAAAGATACAAATCATGCATTGGCTATTCTCGATAATTTTTCATTCATTAACTCCCACCGTTTTGTTGCCACAGCTGATGTAAAGTCGCTGTACACCACCATCCCAAATGCTGACGGCTTAAAGGCCATACAGTATTATTCAGACAAACGAACAACTCAATCCCCACCCACTTCCGTCATAGTTCGTTTGGCTGAACTGGTGCTAACTCTGACTGCTTTTGAGTTCAATGGTCAGCACTATGAACAGATTGGCGGAGTGGCCATGGGGACAAAGATGGGACCCACATATGCCTCTCTGTTCATGGCCCACCAAGAGGAACAGTTTTTCTTGTCTTATGACGGTCCCGCTCCAGATCTCTACCGCAGATTCATAGATGATGGTCTGTTTTTATTTTCCTGCTCTGAACCTGAGATCGTCATTTTTTTAGAAAAGTTCTGTAATATGCATCCCTCCATCGAATTCACGACAGCAGTAAGCTCCACCTCTTTACCTTTCCTGGACATACTAATCAGCCCGGACGTTCATTCAAACAAGGTCTCTACTTCTATATTTTATAAAGCCACAGATGCTCACAACTATTTATCATACAATTCTTTTCATTCTAATTATTTACTGAAGTCTATTCCCTATTCTCAGTTTCTCAGACTTCGTAAATTATGCAGCGACGACACTGATTTCTTTACTCAATGCAATTTGATGTCCACGTTCTTTATCAACCGGGGCTACCCCTCGCAGATTGTATCGTTAGCTTGCATTAAAGCATCGTTGGTCTTCCGCAGTTCGTTAATTTCTAACAAAAACCCGCGTGATTCCAAAGATTCACGTATTCCGTTAGTCCTTACACTTTCCCCCTTGTCCTCAGAGCTAGCCTCCAAGGCAATTGAATCCTTTAAAAATGTAATTTTAAATTCTTCTAACCAGTCGACCTTCACTGAACCCCCCCTAAGGTCATTCCGGAGGGCCCCAAATCTGCATAGCCTTTTGGTCCGTACCTCACTTTCAGCAGCCCCACCTATACCTTTGAACCCTGGGACTTTCCCGTGCAACCGTTCCCGTTGCGTAACTTGTCCCCACACACTACAATCCCCAACTGTATCAACCTTATATGTTCCTACAACCTGAAACACAACTTTACATGCACATCAATGAACGTTATATATGCCATAACCTGTACCCTGTGCCCCAGGGTCATATACATAGGGCAAACCACTAGACTTCTAGCTGTTCGCTTTAGGGAACACCTAGCCTCCATCCGCAACAAATCTGATTCACTCACAGTCGGCCTACATTTCAACTCCCCGGGACACACAATCCAAAATGCTAAAGTTTCGGCCGTAAGTTTTGCCCCTAACAATGAAACCGACCGCAATATGCTAGAAAATAGAATCATTTTCCATTTTTCTTCCCATAAACCACCCGGTTTAAACACAATGTTTTCTTTTATTTAATACAAAATTAAAATTTAACCTCAAGACGGTTTTCTCTTTCGAGAAACCGACGGGACTTTGGCGACCCCGAGGTCATCTGAGCCAAGGTCGTGACGCCACGACTATCCTCCGCCTCAACTCGTCTATCATATTCCTTTCCTTACTTACTCACTTACGGTTCAATTTATCAGCGCGAATTCTACACGCTGCCATTTCATTTATCAAGTGCCTGAAGAAGATCAAGTCGATCGAAACGTTGCACAGAAACAAAAATACCGTATTTTCTCTAATAGTACGCCCCGCGTACTATTAAAACTCGAGCTCCGACCCCCCGCGTACTAATAGAGACCCGCGCATTAATAGAGACCCGCGTACTATTCAATTTTCAAAAAATCGAGCCTAAATTTAGTTCCATAATTTTAATGAAAAATCAGATTTATTTCCGGTTCCCAGGAATTACAAGTGTAAAGGTACATCGTACATGAATTACTGCATATGATAAGAGATAAACTAAAAAATATTTTGTGACAAGGGGGCGGAATCAGAATCAGCCTCACTATCAGTGAACACGCTCTTGTAATTTAAACTTTCTGCATCACTCTCTTCTTCGTCTTTATCACTCTTCTCTTCGTCTTCATCACTCTTTACTTAAATTACTTAGGCAGAAAGCAAGTAAGGTACCTACCTACCTAAGCTAGAATGCAGATTAGACTTTAAACCTCGTACGGTTAAATTAATAATTTATTGCCGGTCATCAAGTCTTTCTTGAGATGCAGCTTGATGTTAGATTTGAATTTTAGCGCGCATGAAGGCTTTCAATGATCTCTCGATGCCGTCGATGTTCTTCGAGTGTATTACGTCATACCCCGCGTACTATTAGAGACCCGCGTACTATTAGAGACCCGCGTACTATTAGAGACCCGCGTACTATTCAATCTGGAGCTCCGACCCCCCGCGTACTATTAGAGACCCGCGAACTATTAGAGACCCGCGTACTATTAGAGCAAATACGGTAATCTTCAATTATTCCAGTATTCAAAAGTGACTACAAATTGGTGAGTTCCTAACCCTTTACTTACACTACTTTATCTCTCACCTTGCGTCTTACCGATCTTTACATGAAAATGTACCTAATTTATGATATTATTTTTCATAAAAAGATCAGGCAAAAAATTTTGTACTATTTTTTGTTATTCGAGTTTAAACATTTTGCATTTAAACACATATCGATAGAATTTTGCAATTTGAGTTTCAGCCGCATGGATGACGCGACTTGTGTCCGACCCTTTGCGAGTAAATTCCATATGTACATGAATTTGTTGAAAAAACTAGTCGAATAATTTTGAGCAAGATTCAGGCTCCCTGGGCCTCTGTGGGGTAGAGGGAGTACATCAGATATGGCGGAAAGTGACATGCCGGAGGGGGGAGTACCTTAGCGGGGGAAGGGAGTAACATAGAGGAGGGAGGGAGTACCTCAGCGAGGGGTGGTAGTAACATGGAGAAGGGAGGGAGTGACACGGAGGAGGGAAAAAATGCGGAACTAAATGTCACCCCCATTCTTCTCTCTGTATCAATTCGTAAAAATCTTAATTTCTTATTTTATGTAAATAACTATTGAAAATTGTTTAAAGCTTCTTACGATGTTGAAAGCTAAATTTTGAGCAATATTTTTATGGGTTTTGAGTCGTTTATATTCTTTAATGAGTTATTAAAGTTGAAGTATTAAATGAAATAGGTTAACTAAAAGTATTTGTCGCTTTTGGTAATTTCCAATTATTTACACATTTAATTATTAAGTTGCATCAGCTATGCATGAAATATTATTCTAATTTGTTTACGGTTCTTCCCCTGGACTAGCCCAGGGGAAGAAAAAGAGAAAGAAACGGCGGTTGTGGACTGAGCCGTGTGGACTAGGCCAGGAGATCGCGGCTTGTGGCCTAGTCATTTGGTCCAAGGGAGTAATCTTCTTCTGGACTACGACATATACAGGGTAGGCCATTTATTTCCGACTATTCTAACAGGCTATAAAAGCCACGTTTATGATTCGAATATAACAACCAATATACCAAAATAAAGACAATTTCTGGGAGATTTGTTTGACACCTTAACCATCAAAATCAGTTAACAGTACGTTGCAAAATGGCCTAACTAACGAAAATCACAGTTTTTAGATGTTTTAGATCCTAAAATTATTGTTTAACAACTTTTAAAACTAAAGCGTAAAACAATGCGGACTATCTCTACAAAACATAATCTGCCAAAAAATTAAAAATTTAAAAATTTAAAAACTACAAAATTTTTCAAAATTTTAAAAAAATTTCAAATCAAATTTTTTCAAATTACAAATTTTTTTTTTGAAATTTAAAATTTTCTGCCAGATTTTGTTTTTTGGGGATAGTCTTCATTGTTTTACGCTTTAATTTTAAATCAAAGTTGTTAAAAAATAATTTTAGGATCTAAAACATCTAAAAACTGTGATTTTTGTTAGTTAGGCCATTTTGCAACTTACTGTTAACCGATTTTGATGATTAAGGTGTCAAACAAATCTCCCAGAAATTCTTTATTTTGGTATATTGGTTGTTATATTCGAATCATAAACTTGGCTTTTATAGCCTGTTAGAATAGTCGGAAATAAATGGCCTACCCTGTATATTATAGTGTAAGTGTATTGAGTGACTGGTCGAAATCTTGAGTTAACCCAATATTTCAAGTATTAGCGGGAAATTCAAAACTTTGAATTTTTTGTTGTATAATAGCTCTTGACTTGACTAGCGCAAGTCATAATGGGAAATGACTTGACTAGACTTGACTAGCCACTCACTTGAAGCTCAATGACTTGACTTGACTTAGTGAATTGCTTTGACAAGTCATTTCCCAAGTCAAGCCAAGCTAGTCACATAGCCAAAAAAATTTAATTTTAGCGCCTTGTCAGCAAGGAAATCCTGACTTGACTTTGTGTACAAAGAAGCCTGATATGTTCGGCAAAGTCAAGTCACGAGATTTAAAAGTAGCTCATAGTCAAGTCAAGTCAAGTCATTTCCTAAACCACTTCCGATAGTCAAGTCAAGTCAAGTCACTTGCCCAAACGACCTAGCCTAGTCAAGTCAAGTCAAGTCAAACCTCAAAAAATAGCCCCAAGTCAAGTCAAGTCACTAGTCATCTAGTCAAGTCTGACTTGACTTGAACACCCTTGAATAGCTATATGGTTGTATTACAGAAATTAGGAATGTACGCAGCTTCAATAAAAATAAACATTCGTGTTATATTTACTATAACGCAACTTATTACATTTTAATTTTGTTATTATCCTTATTAATTTAGCCATTTAATAATAAAGTATTTATAACTACGTTCTAACTAAACCAAAAATAAAATAATCATTTATTTGACACTGCTTTTTATATTTACAACTGCACAAAACAAATATTTATTTTTACACTTTATACATAGTACATTTAATTTACATTCAAAGAATTTTTTAAGTAACAATAAGTTTCTATATTATTTGAAACAACAAACATATTGCACATAATTAGGACTTCAAAATTGTTTATCTAGATAAGCATTTGAAAATAAGTGTAGTTAGTGCATTATTCGTACGTTGCTGTGAAGTAATTTTACAACAGGTACGCCTTCAGTAGCTGCGGCTATTAAATTAAATAGCTTACTTGAATGAATGATTCATGGTACCATCCAAGATTTGAGTCTTCGATTCACTTGCCACCGATACAGAACTTCGTACCCTTGACCCACAATAGCAAGGCAAAGTCCAGCAAGGAAACAATAATACGCAGATGCTATCAAAGAGTCGTCAAGTGACAGAGGCACCATCACATCTTCGGTTTTTAAACCAAACGGTTTCATACCATGTTCCTTGGGCTGGCCAAATTTAATTGAAACTGCACGAACAAGAAGCTCTGTATTTTGATTCCGAAATAAATCCATCCAGTATTCATAAATTCCTGAGCTCAATATCCATTTAAGTACTTTGACAGGTATGTCTACGTTCGGTGCAAGAAAGGACCACGAAAGAGGTTTAAAAAATAAGATGTCCTTTGTCATGTGTGTTCGGATTCCATAATATTTGTAATTTACAAATATGAAGAAAGGAACGTCATCTGTATGTAGCAAGTAACAGTACTTTGCAGTTTCCACTGTTTTCAAATAGTCATTTAAACTACTGCTTCTACGTTTCAGAAAATGGTTGAGTAATAATTGGGCACGATATGCATCCACACCGTAATTTTTATTTGCATTTTTTTTTAATTGTTGTATTTGTTCCTCAGTTACAACAACTGTACAATTCTCATTAATTAAATCCTGAAAAGATTTATTGACTTCTACTGGTAATGGAACCAACCTATAACTTTGCCAATACGAAGTGAAAATAATACTGATCAAAAATGATGCAATCAACCACATGACATGCAGCCAATATGTTCCCCTTGTACTCCGTCCAACTTGATAAACAAGTGTAAGAAAAGCAAGCTCAAATCCAAATTGAATGCTGAGGCTTGGCCAAACCTGCTTGTAAATTAGTGCGAGCGTGAGCACAGTAGCTCCCAAAATGACCCAGACTGGCCAATCAAAAGGCAGAACAAAAAAGTACAAATGACTAGGTATGAGATCCTTGTAGCTAGTCACATAGAGAAATCTTTGTACTCCTCCCCCGACGATAACCCGTATCTGGTAGCTAGCATATTTATACTTGATATTGCTATATCTGGGTAGACTCAAAGGAGTTATGCGTCCAAATCTACAGCTCATTGGCTCTCGAATATTTTTCTGTAGTTTAGAGAATAGAATAAAGGTATAATTTAGTCGGTCTTTCAACATAGAGGCTATAATTGCTAAGGGATTCTTACACAGTTGCGTCTTTAACGATAACGTTGCGTAAAATTTGTGGTTTTGTATTTCTTTGAAACTTTTTATTTGTGCGAAAAAATCATCACCGTTAAGATATACTGTAGTCTTGTGCACGTTCCATCGAGATTTTTCAGATTTTGTTAACATCTCTTTGTAAGGTGCCCATTCAGATAATATTGAAGAGCCCCAATGTTTAATTAGCCATACATGTTTTTCATTCCTAAATTTGAGGTTGACTGTAAACATAGTGACCACATTCACAATATCCTTTGTCCGAGGCAGCTCTAAAATTACCCAGAAAAAGTTTAAAGGAAAAGTACAAAGCTCTGAAGAATGAAACGTTGATTGGTATCCTTTCGTCGGACTGTATTTAACTGAATCTGTTAGAACTTGATAAATGTCTGTAAGAGGGCGTATATTATTCAAAAGTGCCTGGTTTGAAGATTCACGAGAAAATGGATAATATAAGTTAGCTATGGTGGTTTCAAGTAAGGATGGGATTACAATGAAGATGTAGCACGTTTCTTGAAACTTGAGATACTGGGAGTTTCTATTTAGTCGGTTGAAGGCAATAAAGTTCTGAGTTGATGCTTTTAATTTATTCAGAGTTCGGACGGCGGCCTCTTGAACTTCTCGTCCAAACTTGTAGGCAGAGGGATTCTCTGTCAATAAAATGAACTGACAATTCTTAAGGGAATTCCAAAGGTGGTCAAGGTTTATCAGGAGTTGACTATGTTGTGAATATCTAGAGCAGGAACAAACTGCAGAGATTATAATAACTAACAACGCAACTTTAAGACTAGTTGACATCTTGATATTCTTTCAAGAATGAATTTGTCTCGACTGATTTATTACAGAAACTGTGGATTGGATAACTGCTATTACTAACTAAAATTTCAGTTTATCAATTCATTTCGAGTTTATTTAAGTTTTCAAGCAATAACATAATTATGTTTGTTTATTATGTTAGTCTATAGAATTTAAAATTTTTTGTTTGGCATATGGGTTGGCCAGAACTTTTAAACGAAGGCACAATGAAACACGCACTTTCTAAAATCGACTCTAGAATCAACATTGATATTATTTCGTAAATATTGACTACATTTCAACATAGTTGTTTACAGTTTCCTTTCTGTATTTTAAATGTTGTTAACCGTGCCTTGTCTTCCAACTTGGAAGACAAGGCACGGTTAATGATTCCGTTTTTGCGACACCAATTCAGCTATTTGGTATTTAAATTCTCTCTTTTTATGTATTCGTCAAAATTAAATATCGTAAGCTTCGGTATATTTAACTGAATATTAACACGCTATAAAACCAACCTAAATCAGCCCAAGTTGATTTTTAGAATTTTTCTATTTGTGTTGTAATTTGCTTATGTGTCCCAGTTCGCCCTTAGACGATAATGGTATTTGTAAATAGTTGTTTTTGAATCAGTGGAAAACATCATAAGGTTAATTTACATATTTCTCTACAATACTATACACAATAATTTGATATTTTTGATATTTAGCAGATTATGTTATCACGCATACAAATAGTCCCTTGAATTTTGCGTGTACAAACATAGTTTGGCAAAATCATAGAGACCAGAAGCTCAATATGTGTATGCGGCTACACGTAAGTAAACACCCACGTAGAATATAATCCTACCACTATAGTTGATAGTACTATTTATTGGGGCAACATCCCTCTAATCGAAATAAGAAATTTTCAGATAATATATTTATTTGTAGACTGCAATACTTAAAACTTCAGTGATTTGAAACGCTTGACCCCTTGAAACTAAAGATAATTTAACTTTAACAATCAAGAAGTGTGCGAAAACAAAACCTGCGAGAACAATCTGCGGGCTTCAATTTTTGGTTTTAAAAACTAGAAATTTAAAAATTTGTACCGACCAAAGTTTCTAAAGGACAAAAAATAGCGACGATGTCTGTATCATGGCATACATTAGGCTACATAAAAAAATGTATTTCCGAAATTTAAAAAAAAATTGAAATACATCTTTTGATTTGAATTATAAGCTTTTTCACGTTTATGTAATACTAAAATCGAAAAATCAAAAAATATTTGGCGCCAATCCTGATATCATATTTTGATAAAATTTAGTCCACGTTATTTTCAGGTCATATGTTGCTACAAAAAAAATATACTATTAATTTTTGCTAAGGTTGGTCTCGTTCTAGAATTTAGGTAAAAATCAATATAGGGGCAATGGGAAACGTTCTCTTACGGGACATCTCGTTTTTGGGTGTTAAAAAGTTACTTACCCTGAAAATCACGCGAGCCATAATAAGGGTCAATCAAAATTATAACATAATTAATTGTGGGATGGGTTCTAACGAGGGAAAAAAAAATTCTTGTACATGGTATTGAAAACTGCAAAATTTTGTATTTACAAGTTTTTGCAAAGTGTAAAATGTTCAAATTGCATGTTTCTTGAAAGGCTCTAAAAGTTCGATTTACTTATTGTTGAAGTCAACAGCGTTTTATTTGCTTGTTTTTGAAATGTACAAAATCTTCTATGCGCATGATTTTGAAAAGTTCAAAATGTTCTATTTGCTTATTTTTAGAAAGCTTTATTTTTGCAGGGACACGTCTTAGTGGTGATCAGTGCCTGTCATGGAAATACAAGCTGGGTCGGAAATCAAAATCATTGACGAGGTGGAGTTGATTGCAAATCCTTGCCATATAATTCATTATGTCAAAGGTCAAACTGAAGAAAATTCATGAACCTGCTACTTCAAAAAAATTGGAACCACGAAATTAAATATAACTTCAGGACTGAAAATTCCGATTGAATTAAGGTTTTCGTTTTAAATAAACACATGTACTATCAGCTGCAATCATTAGCAATTAAATAACTCTTTATTTCATGTTGGCCGGAAATCAATAAATATCGAAAGGCACAAAAGTTCAAACTTAAAATATGAGTTTTATTACTTTCAGGAAAATTCATTATTTATTATTTCATAAGTAAAACGAGTAATAGCTTATTGGCATACAATCTCGTTATTCAAATTTAAAACATTATTACTAAACTAAAAAATAAAACACAGAGCTAAAGTGTAAGCACTACCTTAGGGCTGACAATGATTTAAGTCATTATGGATTTTTAGTATTTTTTTTAATCTAGTAGTGTAATGTTAAAAGTAAATGTATAATTCCCTTTTATATTCTCATACATATGACAAATCTGTTATCTTATAGCATAGCCATTGCGCACTGACGATTTATGGAGGTTACCTTCGTAAAATACCTAGCTAGGTGCAGTGCGGAGAGCTTCATCTAAGCCTAAGTAGGCGTGGTTTACCCTAACTTTTTACCTACGTAAAACGCGTTATAAGGAACAATTTAAGTTATTGCTACATAATTATCATTCATAAAATTGCACCTTGCGATTAAGACTATAGAAGTTTAGGGATCGTTCTTAAATGATGTCATGATTAGGGTAAGCGGGTCTTAAGAGGTGCTTAATGATGAGCCCTGTTGAAGACACAGACGTTCACTCAATGTTAAAGTGGAGAAACATGGGACCGCGTGGGTCCGTAATAGAGTGAAAGTTTGGATAACGTCATTTATAAACCATCCCTTACAAATTTTACAAATAAACTAGACAACACATTCACACATGTAAGTGCAGGAAATTACAAAATACAAATAATGGCATAATTACATATTATGCAATATCAATAACACTATCCACCCAATACTAGGGATGGCCAATTCAAAACTCCCTGCTTTTCGCGCCCGGAGTATTGAAGGCTCCCCAGGGAGCCTAAAACTCCCAAAACTCCCTCCAAAACTCCCTAGTTTCAAAACTCCCTTAAACTCCCAAAACTTCCAAGGGAGTTTTGGGAGTTTTGGGAGTTTTGGGAGCGCACATACACATTTATAACAATTATCAACACATTTTGTATAAACAAAATTTATGAACTTGCAATACGCCTTTTTGTCCGCTGGTTATTGTAATGTTTATCACTACGAAGTGACTCTTGCTGTAAAGGTTTGGCATGAAATTTACAGATGCTGTGTTTTTGGGAGTTTTGCGCTTTCAAAACTCCCAAAAATCCCCAAAATCCCAGCATGAGAACTCCCGGCGTTTAGAGAACTCCCTAGGGAGCTTTCAGAGGGAGCGCTCCCAAAACTCCCGCTTGTCAAAACTCCCAAAACTCCCAATGTTCCCTCCCTCCCAAAGCTCCCAAACTCCCTGGGAGTTTTGAATGGGCCATCCCTACACCCAATACAGCTTTTATACTGCGGTACAAATGTACTACAATTTTTTTAGTGTGCCACTGCGAAGAGTAATTAATTTATAGTAGGTACATTAATTACAATAATTACATGTAGGCACATTATCTAATGGGACTTTGGAGTTTGTTAGCGCCCGGCGATAAATCAAACATTTTCACTAATTTTAAAATTTTAATTAATTTAATCTATATTATAATTTTGTTAGGATTTATGTCATGTTATTTTCGTTTATTCTAATTAGAAAAATATTGTTGTCTGTAGTGACTGTTTAAAGGCTATTCCAGTCGTGTTACAGTGGCTTATAAAAGATTTTCACCAATTGGGTCTATTATTAATATAGAAAATATTTATGCAGTAGATATTTAATTAGATAGGAACATCAGTGGTGCTCTCCCATTAGAATGCCTTAGTAGTTATATTTACTTAAAAAAAACGTTGATACACCCGTACAAAATACATAGCAAAAGTTAAGTTAATTTAGTTAGGTGCTCTTTGAAAAATTATCAGACAATGTCATTTACGAACGATCACATCAATATTTAACAGTTATTCAAAATTTATCATTAAAAGCCTCTGGTCTAACAACCAAAATAAAATAATAGAGAGCTTACAATTTTTGTCATTTGACTTGGCACGCGTTCTAAACTGACTAATTACACGAGTAGGTGTCCATATAGGATAATATCCTACGAATAAATTAGTTTTTATTTTAAGTTTAGGTCAATGACAAAACAAAAGAAGGGAAGGCTGGGCTTCTGCTGGAAGTTTTCTTCTGTTATCAGGGTCAAAATCATTTCTAGCAGCAGCACCAGAGCTCTCACCTAAATTTTGGCAACAATCTGCAAATAACGAAACTTCGTCTGTTCCTACCACATCAATATTCCCTAAATCACTCAGTAATAAATCATCCTCAAGTTGAAATCCAGGCCAAAGTTGATTTACAAAGGACTGAGTCCCTAGCGCCCGAAACGGACTGAAAAGTTCTCCGTCTGCTAAGCTGATTAGATGGTCAGTAATTAAATCTATTATCAACCGATTTAAATCTCGAATTTCAGGAAGTTCCGAATTAAACTGTGACTCAAACTGTTGTAATTTTTTCATATTTTCGGAACTCATAGCATTAGCAGCGGCGACAGTTTTAGCTTTCGCCGGCGCCGGCCTTTGAGCAGATGATCCCCCAGACTGTACAGACTGTGCCACAAAGTGCACAATCCTTGCAATGTCCCCGGAGGTGGCAGTTTGTATCATCTGCATAAGCTTGTTGTCTGGAGCGGCTGAGGCCCTCTGCTGGGGAGGGCTTAGTTTCCACAAAATAACCTCTGAAATCGTGTCTGTGATTGTGCGGACTTCATTCAACTTACTTATGTAAACTCCCACAATAGCGACAAAGCTCACAAACGAGGCTGTTTTCTCTGAAAACTTTCGGACTTGATTGCACAATAAATTGGCAAACTTCATCCACATCTGCGTCAGCTCCTGACATTCGTATGTCCCCCCAGTCAACTTATGAACTATAGGAAGAACCTTATCATTGAGACACCGATTTTTGCTAAGTTTGTCCCGCGCCCACTGCTCCTTGAAAGGGACGTACAACTTATTACTAAAGCTATCGAGCCAATAGAACTCAATCTGGCTTCGGATTTTGTCTCGAACTTCGCCAAAAGCAAATTTAGCCAGAAGGTCAATGGACGTATTGAGACTCACGCGGAAGGCAACGCCCCCTACAAGTGTAGCTGAGTTCTTGAGCCTACTTTTCCAAGCGGCGCTAAGGCCCGCCCGCCCTGCTTGGTAGATTCTATTCGAATTCGTAAGACCTTGAGTCATAGCCTGCTCACCCGCCTCATTAATAACACCTTGGACGACCGTGGTGGAAGCACCGGATACCCCTTTAGAGTACGCAGACCATCCCATGGAAACGCAGGAAATAGCAATACTCACCCCTTTTTTTAACATAAATTCCTTCATATTGAATTCCCGCGTTGAGGTGAGGCGTGCTGCTGTGAACGCATCCACTGCCCCCTCAGTTATAAGACCCATACCAAAAGAAGACCCTACAACGGTAAATAGCAAACAGGTTCCGACTACTATTTGTGCCCCCGCAAGAATCCCAATGGAAGCCACCGTCCACCATGGTATAAACGGCCTTTCATTAAAACTGACAAGGAGCAATATCCCGCGCGCTTTTAAATCCAAGAGCTCCACAAGTGGCGCATAACTCGCCATTTGTAACTCAGTCAAGTCTTTGGACTGGAGAACTTGGATTTGCTCTTGAGTCATGTGCGCATGCGCCAGGATGTCATTCGCCAAGTCTTCGGATAGATTTGAAATATTTAGAGAGAACCTAATGCCACAATCTCGAAATATCTTGACGAATTCGGCGAGATTTTTTGCACTTACATTGTAAAGCTCTACTTTACAATTAGAAAGTGACATTTCACTGGGAGATGCAGATGCTGTCCCACTTTGATTCTGCTTTTGAATTAAACAAACATTACCGGGAATTACATCCTTTACAACTAAATCAAAGAATTCCCGTTTATTAAAACCCTCACTAGTTTTGTACGCACTGAGTTTTTCAAGCACTTCGCCAAGTGTCAGGTTAGAATTTGGAGGTGTTATGGGTAACAAAGTAAAGCCTTTGGTTTGAGTGAGGCCATAACTTTTAAATGTAGTGACAAGTTCTTCCACTTCAGCTAAATTCAAGTCCACGTATTTAATTTTAAATAAAGCTCCTGAATTTTGATATTTTTCCGAATGCACTGGGATTTTTAGCTGACCTAGAGATTTCAAAGATGTACAAGTAAGTGACATCTTAGCAGTGGAATTTTTATCTTGATTAAGAATTTCAGTGGAACTGTGAATAGTTTTGACGGCTTGGTCCTGCTCCCAAAGATCCTTGTGACGTGTTAAATCATGAAAATTGAGACTGTAGTAGTGCTGGTTTTTGACATGCGCAGGAGACGGCGTACAAAACCCGGTCAAGGTCCGACCCTTTAAAATACCTTCCTTCGTGCAGACGCCATTTTGCGAGAATTCGTGACACATCACTTGGCGTAATGACTTTTGAATGGCTTTCATATTGCCGTCAACCGTTTGGGTGTACGACCCAAGATAATTCATTTTTGCTAACAGTTGGAAATGCAAATCGGAGCATTCAGATTCATCTGTGTCCCGGTTTCGATTGTAAAGGCAGGACTGAACTGCTGTTAGGGAAGCCATTTCATCACACAGGAGAATCAAACCATTTTTGAGAAATTTAAGGGACTTCTCCTTGTAGCCGTCTTTAAAATGTTTTGTCCCTATGAAAGGGTCATTCCCAGTTAGAAGGATATTGCCTCGACCAATGTAAGCAGGGGCGGCAAATTTGAAATCAAACTTGACTGCTTTCCTATAGTATTTATCTGCCATTTCCAGGCGATGATTTAATTTGGAATTGGCACCGAACTCAAGATTGCCCAGCTGACAGTAGTAAAATGCGCTCTCACAAGGGAGAAACGCGGTCTGGTCTTCTGTGTCAATGTTGTACTGGTTACCTTCAAAAATACTTTTACATTTTACATAGATATTTGTTTCAAAATTTTCGTACTTTTGAATTGCAGTTAAAGGCTCGACTGTATTTGCATCGGTATCCATATTATCTAAATTAACTAAAAACATGGCCCATAATTCTTCAAGCGAGAGAAGAATTATGTTTTCAGTTTCGTTTGGTGTTTTAGATTGCAATTTTTTAATAACTCCTTTAACAGGAATTGAATAAATGGACTCAACAGCATTTCCAACTTTATTCAACAAAGATTTATTATGTCGATTTTGAATTAGCTGAGAGCGCACAGTACCAAATAACTTGCAAAATCGACTGAAAATTGTGTCGCTTGTTTGAATAGAGGAAAGGTTTGTTTTAAACGAATTTAGTGCTGCCACTTCGAGTGTTTGCCTCATTTCTAAAAGTGTGGCACTTTCCACAGTTAAATTGGAATTAGAAGAACTCGGTAGGTAGGTAATTAATTGGCCACTACCTCGGTGACCCTGACGGGCGGTTCTACCAAAGGCCTGTTCTTCAACCCTCGTGCTGTCTGATAGAAATGTGAGAATTACATGGAGACCACCACTTGAATTAACATCCGATGCTTGAACGTCAGTTCCTCTACCAGCAAGATTAGTGGCAACAATCACATCACCCCCGTGAACCCTCTCCACTAATTTCTCCTGATTTGCATTATTCCTCGTGTATAACTTTGCGAGAATGTGACACTTTTTAAGCATTTTCGAAATTAAATACGCTTCCCTTATAGTCTCCACAATAATGAGGACCCCACGACCTTTAGCAGCTTCCTGACACGCTGCATTCACAATTTCATCCCGCCACGTGCTCACCGAATTCAAAGTTAGGTCGGGAAGGCGGTAAAAATTTTTAAAGTGATTTTCAGGGATTAAATACACGGTGACGGGGTAGGACTCTTCGAGAATGTTTCTGCAATATTCCGAACCTAAAGTCCCTGTCAAACCGATAATGTTTTGACCGTTGTACTTTTGAAGCATTGCAGAATTGGACAGAAAATTAGTTGTCACGGACTCACTAGTGATTTTGAGCAAGTGCTTTAGTTGAAGGAATTGATGAAGACCGTTGGTCCAGTTTGTGGAGTCTTGAATCAATCCCGTCGTTTGAAAATCAACTGGTTTTATGTGGCCGTCGTCAACAATATAATTCACATTTTCTCTGTAGGAAAATGCAGTGAGAGCGGAGTCAATCCACTTTGGAATTTGCACCTTGACAAACCCAAGTAAATTCTTTGGGATTGCTACTCGTGGCTCTGCCGCTGGGGTTTGGCCGCTTTTATTTTGAACTAGATTTTGGGCATAGCGAATTAGACTAGTTTTAATAAATGTGTATACGTTTTCCACACGGGATACTCCACCTTCTATTTCTAAGTCAGAATCGCCATCTTCTAAAAGGAAATTTACAAAATCGGGTATCTCACACAACTTCTCGTTACCGTCCTCATCTTCAGTGGCAACCCGGTAAAGATACCGCCCACTTCTGAGCTGGAGGATCTGGCCACGCAGGAAGAAAGTGAGGCCGCGGACACTGAACAGGTGCTTCTGAAGGTAGAGTAAGTGTTCCCATATTAAGTGGTACATTATCTGAATAGTGTCCATACCGGGTAGTGTTGTGGAGAGTCGGGCTAATTTAGCACTGTCGTCAATAAGCATAGTGTCTACTTCGTCGATAAGGGCAAAATCAAAGGACCGCCCACCTCGGGTTCCTAACCCGCTGTATTCGTCCCTAAGGGTGTCAAATTGAAAGTTGGATGTTTCCCCATAGACAATGTGACTCTTGTAGCATTTCTTTAAGCCTGACAAATACAACTGGTTTCGGTCCCCATTGTGGTCACATGTTAAAGCAAACATGGCATAGAAGCTGGACCACTTTCGCGCATCGCGCTCAGCGAGCACGGCGCTACTCGTGTAAATGTCAACTTTGCGACCCTTGAGTGCGTTTGCAACAGCGAGAATGGCAATAATCGTGGACTTGCCACAGCCTGTCACTACCTGGTGAAGCTGTCCTCGATCTTGACCTTGACCTGTGCTACTCCTGCTGATGAGACCAATGTCAAAGGCTAGGGCTAAAATACAGGACAGAATCTGAACAAAGGTGATGTTGTAATTGTGAGCTAGAAAACAGGCCCTTCGAACCACCATCAGAAATTCTGTGTGATGTTTGTCTTTGTTCTGATTGAACAAACGTGGCTCAACAACCTTCGCACTGGAAGACCAAGTCAGAATATCCTCTTTACTCCAGTCACAAATATTTTTACGATTTTGTGTCAGCAGGTGACTTGGCTCATTTCCACGCTCAATTCTGTCAATTAAAGTCTGCAGTTTAAACAGTGAAGCAGGTTCATTTGAACTTGGACCAGTTTCCGTAGGGAGCGTAATGTTATTTATTCGAAGGAAGTCCTTCACAAATTCTTTGACGTCTTTTTTTGAAGCGCCTCTTTCAAATTTAGACGTCATTATCAGTGTGTTGACGATTTTAACCGGGTCTTGATTTTGTTGCGGTTGGCGATTAGTCGTGTTCCGTTGGATCGCCTCTACAATCTGACTAAACAATGGGAGACTAACTCGATAATTAATTATTTGACATATAATGTTTTCAGCAGTAATGTAATGTTCTTGATCAGGGACATCGCTCAGGCTGGGACCACGAAATGTATCCGATTTTAGCTCAAGTGCTTCGAACAACCTTAAAATTGTGTCAAACGGGAACTCAAGTGAAATCAGCTGGCCCAAGTAACGCTCAACTTGGTCAATTTTGGGGTAAGTGCCTGGCCAGAATGTTAATAGAAACTGACATTGAAAAAATTTGATGAGCTCTACGCTTCTTCTACTCGGTGTCAAATTTTGCTTACAAATCAACCGTACTTTCGACGGGTTTTGAAAATAGGAGAAAACACTAGTAAGTTGCTCTACAGAGGCTACAGAATCAATTTCTGAAAGTATATTTAGCAGATCTCGGATACTATCAAAGCCAATAGCTTCAGTTAAATTGGAAAGTAAGAATTTAAGCACCCCTGGAGAAATGCTGACATGTTTCGAAAATTTTGACTGGAGAATTTTGAAATTTACTAATTCCACGAGCTGATCTTTGTAGGGCAGCTCCAAAAATTCACTAATATTTCCCTCCTCTTCAAAATTCTGATTTTCCTCAAGGATGTGTACTACTTCTGAAAATTCCAGCTCACATGTAATTTTCAAAATCTCGACTATTTCCTCAAAGGACGTGCAATTTGAAGGAAAAGCAAATTTAATAACGTTATAAATTTCGACGGCTTGGTCAAAAGTGAACTGGGCAAGTACAAGTGAAAGCGCCTCTGATACTTTATTGTACATAATTTCCCTACCTTTTCCACTAATGTGGGTACTAGAATTCATAAAATAGGAAGCAACAATGTCCGATGCAAGTAAGTAGAGAATCCAATCGCTTTTCTCAAGTAATGCTAATTGTCCCTCTTTTAAATCCCAAAAAGATAATGATAATAGAACATTAATTAATTTCAAATTAAACTTTTTCGAAGCCTGATTTACAATAGGTGTTGTAGAATGCCCGAAATTATTCAAAACCTTACTGTACATATTTTGTATCATGAGCTCAAAGGAACGCTCTGGATAGGGAAGGTTCCTCATACATCGAAATGCTAAGCTTCGTAGACGAGGCGATCCACTGCTTAAATACCATTCAAAAATTTCAATCAAATTTGATTTTTCCACAATCCTCCACGTGGCAAAATCAGGATCGTTCATAGCAGTAGCCACACCAAGACAACTTAGAATATCCCTTAGAATTTGTTGTACCCGTTTATTCGCATGGGAACCTGGGCTTTTGAAGAGTTTGAGGACTGCAACCATTGAACTTAAAATTAGCTGAGTACTCAAGGCTGGGGCAGGGGCGGAGGTGTGCAAGTACTTTAAATAGTTTTTGTACGCCACGTACAGAACGTGGCTGGATTTTTTCGCGGTGGTAGAAAAAACTTCGTGGCCCTGGTTGTTGTCATGACAGCATAATTCATTTTGACTGGTCAAAATATTTTGGCTAATTATGTCAACAATAAGTACCACGTTCTCGTTACCTAGATTGACAGCCCCATAAAGGTCAAACCCACATTTTGGGATCAGCTCGTGCCCGAGTAGCAAGTGGCTCAGGTAAAACTCAATATTTGGAACACCTTTCAACGTGGAGGTATCCAGTTTCAATAGGCTTTTAAAAACAGTCAAATCTGGCATTTTACTTGTACTGTATTGGGTTGATACGAAGTCAAGCAACGACTGAATTTCTTCTGCCTTTTGACCTTGCAATGTAGCTAACAAGTCATTTATTTCCCACTGATTCTGTAGCTGCTCCGAAGGCTGAAAGATAGGCGGAGCTAACCCGCTTTTATAGATGGAGCAAAGCAGTTTCTGAACATCAGGCCTAGTGCTAGATTGTAAATAGTCAATCAGCTGATAAGAAAATTTCCTACTATCTCCGCATGCCTCATTATAATTGTGAACAGTACTTTCAAGAATTAATATGCAAAGGTTTGCAGTAGAAACATCATTGCTATTAACAAGGGCCAAGCCCACAGCATTAAGGATATTTTCAGGGACCGCAAAAGCTGGGTTTAGTGACAACTGTAGTACAATGTCGAGTGCACGATTTTGTAAGATTAATTTTGAAATTTTATTTTGGTTCAGAATTGTTACCAACCTCGATACCCAGTAGTCTGGTGGAGGTAGTGTTTTGCATGTATCAACAAAGTTGGACAAAACACTCAAAAACCGGTCATCCCCGTGTTCACCCTTGCTGCTCTCAAACTGCTTCTTGAACTTGTGGAAAACCGAAGCGGTTTGAGGCCCAGAGCCAGCAAGTACAATTTGCAGGTTCATCGTGGCTTCTTCGCTCAAATTTGGATTGTTTAAAATCATTTTGAACTTTTTTAGCTCAAGGGGACTGAGTGAAAATGGGATGGTAGAATCGTGCAGCATTTTTAAGCCGCTAATTCCCAGCTCTGCTAAATTTATTGAGGAAAACAACGAGGAAGAGGACGAGAACAAAGACGATGGCACACTGCCTACAATTTTATTGACAGGTTTTGTCGAAATGGCTGCAAGACAAACTTCCTTAAACTCACCATAGCAGCCGACGTTGTTACGGAGACAGTTGGACGTTGAGCTGTTACTGAATAGTCTAACTAGTGCGTGTAGTATCTTGTAACGAAAACTATAATATCTTTCATTAAAGAAATACTCACACAACTTTTGTACTACCGAAACTGGAAGCAAAAACTGGTTGTTTCCAAGTTGCACAATCACCTGTAGCCAACACGATTCTATATCCTGGTACTGACTGGCACTGGTACTACGACTACTGGTTAAATAATTTAAATCCATAGATGTAAATTCAGTACATACAAACTGGAAGAGAGAATGTGGGAAATTTAAATTCCTTTCAAGAACAGCTGTGCACAGCCTCTGTATCACTTGGCAATTCTCCAATTTTTTGGTATCCAACTTTGTAACTATGTCAAAAGCTACATCGACGGTTTCTTTTGGCACACTTTGCCCATTCCCCACTGCAGTCGTGACTAGTTTCAAAGCGGTCAATCTAAGCAAAGAAAACTGTAGACTAGAATTCACACCTTTCCAAATAATTGACGACATTTTGAAATACCGAAAGTTTCCGCTCTCAACATGCAAATACAGGGCATTTAAAGCATTGTTAGCACTTTCAAACGTAGGAGTTTGTCGCCAAAATCTGCACTTATCCTGCAAGAAGTTAAACAATTCTGAAACCTCCTTGATGGCAGCGGCCATATGAAGCCCAGCTGTGCTCTCGAAATATGCTAAAAGTGTAGCCCCAGCAAGTTCCATATCCAGCTGATCAAACAGGTAATCAGGAATGTCTTGATTTTTATCAGCAAGGAAAATAATTTTAAAAATTCTAATGTATCTGGACCAATAGTTAAGGCTATCAGATTCTAAAGTTAAATTTCCAAAATTCTTTGATACTGATTCCAGACATTGCTCCGACAAACTGTGTCGCCCAGTATGTAAAATATTCAAGTAAATCATTTCGCACAATTGGCCTGAACTATGGTCATCTTGAGCATAGATGTTGTCAACAGCGTCTCTAGAACTAAGGGGAAAATTAAAGAAGCTACATGAATCGGTAATCGTACCACGACCAGTTCCAGTTCCAGTTTCAGTGTAGGAAATAAAAATTTTCAAAATCATACAAACAATATCAGTCTCAATATCGTTCGTGGTACATTCTTTGGTCAGTACGAGATTCAACATTGAAAATATATCCTCTGAAAATTCCAGTACAGTTCTCTTAGAGACGGTATCTAGTATCTCTAAAATTGAAGAATTAATGCACTCTTTGTAATCTCTACCATCAAGAATGAGATTTTCCCACACGTACATATAGGCTATAGCGTCAATTTCATGAGATTCTAGTTCAATCGGGCTCCCTGTTGTAATATTACCGTCACTACTCCGAATACTGCTGCAAACAATATTTTTGAGTCCTAAGCAGTAGGCCGCAGTGCAAAAAACTTTTAAATCAGCTACAGTATCTTTCGACAACACCCTGAGTAGGGTCAAATTTACATTATTTAATGGAAATACCCAACATTCACTGCCAGTGCAAGCTAAAGCTAAAAACACATATTCAGCACAGAGAATTCTTGTAGTTTTATCGGGGTGGGACTTAAGGCATTCAAAAATTGAGGATTGGACATTTTGAAAATATTGGACATCGCTTGGATTTAAAAATTTAATTTGCTGAAGTAACAGTTTTGCCACAATTGCCGAAACATATGTAGCGTCGTCGTCAGCAATAGTATCATTAGCAGTTAGATTTTCACCTGGCAAACCGGTAGTATTAGAACTTGAAGGGCCAGTATTATTTTCATTATTTGTGCGGTCCTCGTCTACCGAATGCAAGACAACGGTTGCATTTGGGTAAATTAAATGCTTTTCCGAGAGCTTTGGTGCAAGTAGTTGGCAGTTGGGGAGGAAAATACGTGGGTTTTGAGATAAAATTGTTTCAAGCGAAGACACAATACAAACTTGGAGATCTTTCGGGATTTCAAGGAGTGGGTCTATTGCAGTTTTTGAATCTGATGTAATATCAGTGTTAGCAATGCTTAGATTAATTAGGGAATTTAAAATTTTGACAAAACTTGTGTGTTCTACATTACTATAAAAATCCTCGGCAATTCTTCCATGCTTGGTTAAACAGTGGAGTATTGAGCGAATTACGGAGGATTTTAGTGCTGTACATTGCTTAAGAATTTCTAGTGACTCATTTTGGTCTTTTGCGTCTTGATTCGACGCGGTTGCTAACTTTGGAATCCGGCTAGCTTGATTTGCAAATGGAAGTGGAATATGGTAACCTTTTAATATCAATTTCAATAAAGTGGACGAGTTTGCTTCTTCTACAGCTAATTTATCTGCTAAAAGTTTTGACTTTTCTTCAGCGCACTTATTCACCTCGCTGTCACACACAGACTCAGCATTCACAATGCTTACAAAAATTGACAGCTGTTCCACAATAGGAATACTAAGCGCGGTTGTGAATGAGTGTGCTAAAAACATTTCCATTATTTTAGCAACTTTAACCCTAAGAGACAGCGATTGTTGAGGGTCCAAAATAAAATTTGCAAATAGTGTTGAAAATTTAACAGGCCCTGAATTTAGTGAACATCTTTCAATAATTTGCTTACAGTGATTTTTTTGGAAAATGTATTTCCCTACAAATGCAATAGCTTTGTCACGAATTATATTTGTAGGCCCATCTTTGATCATATTACACATCTTTAAAAATAACAATGAAAGCTCGCCCACATTCCCAATGTCAACCGTGGGCAAATTCGATTTAATTTGTGTGATGACTCCTTTCATATGGTCTGTACATTCTGAACTATTTTGAAATGTATCCAGAATATTAATAAGTTCCTCTGATAAAGAACCATGATGCCGAAGCGCATGGTTTTCGATTGTCGTAATAATGTTCGTTCTAACATCTTCCCATGGATCAACTTTAATTCCTTTTCGTATCCTCATCGAAACGAGGGCTTCGTGAAGCAGATCCCGATCAAATGTTTTGACATCAATATTCTGGAATAATTCCTTTGCAAGAATAAAAACAATATCTGAGGGTTGACTAGGAATCTCCTGAAATTCACTAATTATTGAAAAAATCTCTGCAATATTCTTAGTCATCCCAAATTTAGACTCCATCCAGCCGAATTTGCGGGTTTTATATTCAAATTTGGTGGATAGCCACCTCAGGTTATTCTCCGATATTATGTACTTATCCTTATCGTGCTTATCTTTATTACCTTTGACATTCTTAAGAAATTCTGCAATGTAATGTCCTGTGGTACGATACCAAATCATCTCCATGTCCCCCTTGCTTTTGAGGGATTGTAATTGTTTTTCTTGGGCTTTCAAAAAGTCAACATTTTGAAGGGAGGATCGAGTCAAGGCATTCACAAGGTTAACCTGATGAATTTTATTCTTTTCAGAATTAAATTCATTATTGTGATGAACCAAGACTTGTTGGGTTTTAACAGCATGAGCTTCAGCTCGTCCTGGCCCTTCATTTTTGTTGACTTTTGACCCACCCACATTTGCTAATATATCTTGGCCTAGTCTTACTGAAGGGTCTTGGAGAACAGAGCTACTACTACTACTTGGGCTTGAATCTCCGTTCGATTTATTAGCTACTGTTTCTAGGGAAGAAATCCATACTTGAATTATAGAGCGTACATTTAAGTGTATGAAAGGTAGCTTTTTTTTTAGAACTATTTGTAATTCTTTGTTACTTAAAACACCCTGAGAACTGGCTCTTCTTTTACCGCTATCATGCTCAATGTGTATAATTAGAGCCGCACAAATCTCATTGAGTATTAGTTTATTTGTGACTAGGTCACTTTCGTCTGTCAAGGCACAATTTTGCAATAAGTTAATAAATTGATCTGCGCTAATCGCTCCTAAATCTTTACGAACGCAATACTTAAGAACTTGAGCAAGTTTTGTAAAAATCTCTAAAGAAATTGAATCTTCATCTGTGTGACTCGAGTTCGAAGGCCTAGTACATAGAAAGGCGACAAGAATGTCGCACCCCTTTTTTGGGAGTCCATTCTTTCTACTTATATATTTAAGACTATTTACATTATCTAATGTTAGGAGTTCTCTGGGAGCACGCGTGTTTATAAAATCTAAACTTGTAGCTATGAAGTTTGCAAGTCCAAAATAATCCAGAACTGTAGTTTGATTTTCTCCATCCATGTCGTGTTCGGTACTGCTCGGCAGCTCTCGGAATCTTGGGAAGGTTAATTAATTATTGCAAAGTGCTACATGTTGAAGCAGACGACGGTGAAGGCAGATTACTAATCGTGTTTTTCTTTTTCGTCATTGTTAATTAGGTAGGTACTTGGGATTTACTGAAGTCACGATCATGACTCTAGAATACATAAAGAAAAATACAAGTTTTAATTAAAATTAAATATTGAGAACGAAGTAACTTTGGATGCTAAACTTGTGGTGCAATCCGTGCAATACAAACAATTTTGGAATTTTTGGCCCATACAACAACCCAGTTGCTGGCAACTGGCCTTAATTCTAGTATTAAATATTTTATTACTTATAATATCGTCTGCGAAGAACGAAAATGACCCATACCCAATTTAAGCTACAATCAAAATGAGCCATATGTCATAAAAACAAAATAGGAAACATTCGTAAAATGTTAATTAAGAGTTTTTGAAAAGTGTAAAATGTTGTATTTACATGTTTTTGAAATGGTGCAAAAACTGATTCATGGTTTTTGAAAAGGTGCAAAAATTTCTAATTCATGGTTTTTGAAAAGGTGCAAAATGTTGTATTACACATGTTTTTGAAATGGTGTAAAAATTTCTAATTCCTTGTTATTAAAAGGTGTAATATGTTTTAATTCTATGTGTTTAAAAAGTGTAAAATGTTGTATTTATATATTTTTGAAAAGTGCAAAATGTTCTATTTAAATAATGTCAAGACATATTTGATTATTTTTGTAGATAGCTGATATTGTTTTTAGCTAGAAATGAACATGGGTCAATTTGGTTCTTCACAGACGATATGATGAAATACTTACCAAAATAATATGAGCTTTACCATAATGTATCCACACGAAAGAAAAATTAGTTAAACGTAAACTTATATACGGGGGTTAATGATAAGCTCCTCGTTTCCGTCCACTATAGAAGTAAACTTTGTACTGCACTATGTCTTTAGTTTGTATCACAGTTGAGGGAAAATCTGAAAAAGGTAAAATAAAATTTTTGGATTATTAGCTGAGTTACCTTTCATTTTCAGATTAAACTCAAAATGAGTATTCAGAAATTGTAATATTTTAAAAAACAGACCCCTTTTTTTACCTATCTATGCTTTCCTCCCGGCAATGCTACTCTTGGGGTGACCGCTTGCATAGTTGAGTATTTAGAATTTTCCGTATTAGCTAATTTTGAGTTAATGATTTCTTTAAAGAAAAAATTCTGTGGCTAAAAAAAGAATAACAAAATACAAAACTTTAAAGTAGTTCACCAAAACGCTGATCTGCTCTTCCTCTAAAAAAATTCAATTCTAATACATTTACTTAATTTATTATTTATACCGATTTTTCGTGAAGATTACAGATTAAGCCGGTGGATATCAAGCCTGGTAAATAAGAACAAAGAAAAAGAATAACCTTTCAGTACTGAAGCAACAGGTCAATTAGAGTATATAGATAACATTGGGGAATTGGAAATAACGTTAAAAAAGACACTCCATCGTGTTGTAATAACAGAGCTTATAGTGAAACTACCCACATATATACCGGGCCGTCTTCATCCGATTAAACCCCTTGAAAGCTAATTACACAATGGTCCGCGAGACAACCGATAATTATTTACCGGTCCGGTGATTATTTGGGATACAAAATGCAAGTATTTATTGCTAATATTTACCTCTCGACCCGTAATCAAAACCCGGTAACTAGGTAAATGAGCACCAGGGAATGAGAGGAAAATACATTATCGATGGAAATTAATGTATAAAAAACCCACAGTAAATAAATAATTTCTTCAGTATTATTTCGTAAGAAAATATTAATTTTTTATTTTAAGAATATCTCGCAAACCAACACAATTTTGTTTCTTAAGATTTTTAAGAGATACGATCGAGAGATCGAAGTACAGAAGCACACGAATGCAGGGAAAGAGTTCTTTGCTATATAGTCTACCATAGAAAGGGAGATTACTTACGTTGAAGAATTCTATTATGTATTTATGTATCAATCAAACTACAAGGAATGAAGTACTTTTGAAAATTTTTAAACATGTGCAATACTCAAAATTTCGCGTTTTTTTAAATTCGTACATAAAAATAATTTTTATTTCTTAGCATTCTGAAAATAAAAGAAACTACAAAAATGGAGTTTTTTGAAACCTGAACCTAATAGTTTACATCTTAAAGAAAGCATATTTCGTTAGTTAAACGTTAGTCAAACGTTACTCAAACGTTAGTGAAGTGGAAAGGAGGTGCACTTGCATAGCAGTTCATGGCAAACATCATTAAGTATTGCCCATAAAATAATGTAACTACCCGACCGAGGTTTCTACATAAACTAACGTACCTGAGTAAGTAATACCTATAAATATTACTGTCCTTTTTATATATATTACCCCAGCCATAGACTGTAAAATAAAGATCTACCTACCTACCTACCTACGTTGTGCGTACATATATTATGTACTGATGAAACAACTACTAATAAGCTATTAGTAGTAGTGTGCGTATGTGTGATCGTGATCACCCCTTATGTGTGATCAGTGGCCGCCGTTCAAATATTACCGCCTTTAAAAATCTGTCCATCTAATATTCATGCAACCTATAGTCTCAACTATCTTCACTACTGATTTCAGCTTCTTTCCTTGAAAACTCTGGCTATGTAAAATTATAAAAGTTTTGAGTACTTTTTTGAATTGGTCACATTTAAGACCCTACTTTGCCATTAACTTTAAATGTATTGATCACATTAAGGGCACTTGGGCCGTTGTAAGACTTTCCGCAGTTTTTTCGTACGATGACCTGTATCTCTTGCAACTTTTAATTTTCGACACTGATCATTTTTTTGTACATACAGTATTAATATAGAAGTACAATGATAGCTTCTTCGTTATTGTACGTTGTCTGTGGAAAAAGATACAGATTTTCAAAGTTGATAAAAAATGAACCCGATCACACATACGCACTCCCCTACTAATACTTTCCTATTTCATACTGCAAATCATGTAGTACGAAATATATCAAAAATAGTCAACTTACATGTCCAATAATCACAAATAAATATTAAATGTAACCATTGAAGGTAGAAATCGTAAAGTAAAATCGACACAGTCAGTGGAACGAGGCTCATTCATAATATGCAATAAAATTAAGAATATTTAATCAACGCTATTGCGTGTACTGTAATAATTTCTTTCAATTTTATGCACTATGTTTTAACTGTAATTGCTACTATAAAATTCAAACGCTAAAATTGTATTAAAAAGCGTTTATTAAAGCTCATTCCTTATTTATGTTGTATGTGATAATAATTAGTAAAGATTTAAGCACCACCACTGGGCTTGCGCGGCATTTATTTATTGTTAACTATAATTATATCGTGTGTGAAGAACCAAAATGACCCATATCCATTTTATTAAAACAATATCCACTATCTACAAAAATATTGAAACATGTCTTGAAAGCATTTAAATAGAATATTTTGCAATTTAAAAAAAAATGAAAATATAACATTTTACACTATTCAAAAAAATGAAAATAGGATATTTCACACTTTTCAAAAACATGAAAATAGAAAATTTTACACTATTCAAAAACTCTTAGGTAATTTTACGCATGTTTCTTATTTGGTTTTTATGACATAGCTCGATTTGATTCTAGTTTAAATTGTATATGGGTCATTTTGGTTCTTCACAGACGACATGCATGTCAGACATAATGTCTCACTCAAGAAAAAAGTTAAAAGTAAAAAACCTATAAAATTGCAATCTTACCTTTTTAATTTTAAGCGTTAACAGTTAAGTACAGTCAATAACTACGGAATTCGTGGCACACTCCAGCACTCCAGTGCCAGTCAACAGGCAGCTGGAAATAACTACATATAGGTAATTATTATAATTAGTAAATCACGCAACAGTTGACGGTTTGTTTGTAAGTAGTAAGGACGAAAATTATGTAAGCTTATTCCTTGTTCGTCTATTTCACAGCTCAAAGGATGCGACCAACACAACCACACATTTGAGACTGGCGACTGGAATACTGGACTCTAGAATTTTAACAGTTATCAACTAACAACTACATAACGGGTATAAGTATTGCTGCAAAACTATATTGTGGCAGGTCGAAAACGTCTGAATATCGTTTTCCTCTTGACTGAATTTATTTTAGCGAATTCAAATTCCCTCCCCGGCTAGAAATATGCATGTTACTGCAAATATCACGAGCCACGAGAGTGGTTTCAATTTGCAATGTTTACAATTTCTTAGCTCCTACTGAATACACTTTTGTCCTTCTACAGGAAGCGTGCCTAAATTAGGTGGTACAAAAATTGGAAGTTTAGAATCCCTACCCCTTCGTGTTTGCTATGTAATTACACCTATGTAAAAGGATATGCAGCTTCCATCACAACCGCAACCTACTCCCAAAATGTACTACATAATTTATGCACACTCTCTCAGAGCTTCTCACACTCACTTCCTCCACACAGTCCACACTTCACAATCCACGAAGCTCTTATCTTCTTCCACTATTTCTCTCACAATCAGTGCCTTGCCTGTGCATAAATGATGATAGTTTGTAGTTTAAATCCTTTTCTCGCTCCAGCAGCGTAGACTGTAGACTAATAACAAGAAATAATTCCAAACAAAATATAGTTAGCGCTCTCTTGTCTGCATTAAGATTTATTTAATGACATGCTGGACAACTTTTAGGCCCGGGCGATGATGCGGCTAGCGCAGGCAGCGCAGCCCCCGTTGCTTGAATTTTCAAAAAACATGAAAATGAAACATTTTGCAGTTTTCAAAAACATTCAAATAAAATCTTTGTACATTTCAAAAACAAGCAAATAAAATATTTAAATTTTTATTCAATACATGTTAATAGAACATTTTGCATTTTTCAAAACCATGTCAGTAGAACATTTTGCATTTTTCAAAACCATGTAAATAGAACATTTTGCACTTCTCAAAATCATGTAAATAGAACATTTTGCATTTTTCTGAATCAATTAAATAGAACATTTTGAACTTTCGTAAAGCATGTAAATGCAACATTTTGCTTTACCAAAGAAAACCATCAATAAAATCAAACTGGTGTATTTTGTATGGAAACAAATTGCTGCCTAAAATCAATTTGCTTTGTCCGGCCCTAAAACTTTTAAAGGAGCGTGCATAAGTCATACTTTTCAAAAATTGGAGATTTTGATCCTTCTGTTTTGTTTTTCTATTGTTGAACGTCCACATTTAAAAGCAGCGACAGCTGCGCTCCTCCCCACCCTCGCGTATACATGACGACGTAGGTTTTGCAATGCTCCCTAGCTAGAAAGTGGTTTGGAGTGTTTAAGCGTGTATCTGTATCTGTCTCCTCAATGTTATCTGTACTTTGGAATGGGAAGTGGGGTCTGGCATTCTTACTGCTGGTCGTGAAAAAATATTCAAGTTTAATCTGTACAGCTCTGCTTCTACATATGTGTTGTAGTTGCATTTGCAGCTGTAGCTGTACTGCTGTATTCATAGAGATTTGATTTTTGTGCAAACATGAACTAGGTCATTACATTGTATTTATTATATTTTACAAATATAAAACTTGGGGAAAAACTTAGTCGTCGGGCAAATATTTATAGTTCCATTACATTACAATATTAGATCCTAGTATTCCCATAGCAAATTCACTTTTATAAAATATTGGTAATTTAAATGCTATAAATCTCGTTTTACTTTTTTCGCATGCCATGTTCATGAATAGAATTGCTAACATCTGCGGGCTTTGACAAACCATGAAGTTGAACGAGTTTCTAAGTTTCTAATAAAAGTAAAATTATTTGTGTAAGTATAGGCGTCTTAAAATCATATGAATGGAACTGTACTTTCAAAGCGGTACTGTGGCTATATGATAGACTTTATAGATGTGTCTTCTGTTCTACAACATGTTGAAGTACGCGTCTCGTTGTCTGGTTGAATAGTGCACATTATGTAAACAATCTAAGTTTTGGCAAAAATAGACTTTTCCTGCTTTGCCAAACAACTCTTCATTTGCTGAAGCTGAATTAGCGTATCTAAAATAAGTTATATGTATGCAGAGTCCTTCTTCATGTCGCGCACTATGGTAATCTGTAGTCTTAGAAAAGGGAACTAATAGACACGGCTTGAATTACATACTGGCTATATACAGATCGTCTGTGAAGAATCAAAATGACCTAAATTCATTTTTAAATTAAAACTAAATGCACTAACTAGGTATACAACAAAATGAACTTGTCATTATCATCAAAGCTTGTAAATAGAACATTTTGTACTTTTCGAAAAGAGGTAAATAAAACATTTGTTATTTTTCAAAAAAATTTATATAGACAATATTTTTCACAATTTTTAAAAAGATGCAAATAGAGGGTTTTGCAAATTTCAAAATGTAAATAGAACATTTTAGTAATTTTCAAACAGATTTAAATATAATATTACACACTTAAAAAAATATTAATATTCAACATTTTACACTTTTAAAAAAGATGTAAATAGAACAATTACTCACCCACATAATATGATCTAGTATGTTTTTGAGATAGCGCATTTTAATTATAGCCCAAATTGGAAATGTGTCATTTTGATACTTCACAGGCTGTATAATTTAATACCCAGATATTTCCTGTTAGGTTTTCTAACATTACGAAAATTTCATTTAAATTAATAATTTAAATTAATTTTCTACATCGCATACATAAACTTAACATATTACTAGGTAACTAGGTATTTGACTATTGTAGTTATGTTCTTGTTACTGCGATTCAACTTTTTGATTCGACGATTTCATTGACGATTTCATGATAATACTTATATATTAATATGCGTTAGCTTAAACCTAAATGTTTTCACATCTAGCGTTCTAATCTCACCTATTGATGTCATTATTGTCAGGGCCAGACGATGACATTGGTTATAGGCAGCAATTTGTTTGCCTACAAAACACTTTATTTCGATTTTATTGATGGTTTTTTTGTGAAGAAAAATGTTGTATTTGCATGTTTAAAAAAAGTGCAAAATGCCTTTTTTACTCGATTTAGAAAAGTGCTCAATGTTATATCAACATGTTTTGAGAAAAGTTGAAATTGTTTTATTTCCATGTTTTTGAAATGTATTAGTATTTTATTTTTATGCTTTTAAAAAGTCAACATTTTCTTTTGCATATTTTTAAAACTCCAAAACGTTCCATTTACATGTTTTCTGAAAATTCAGGCAGCGGGAGCTGCCTGCGCAGGCAACATTATACGGCCATAATATTTGTCATATTTTAATTTAATAAAATTTGCTGACGAAGTTTTTATTTATTTGCACCATATTAAAAGAAGAAAAATAATCAAGTTAGATGCCTCTGGTTGTTCAGTTATTTACCTTCGTTTATACTAAAATTTTAAAACTATTGGTCAATCAATTGATGGACAAAGTAGCACATAATTTATAATTTATTCAATAACATGCAAAACGTGCTTTAGGTAAATTCAGTGAAAAACAAAGTATAACTTTAAACTAGTTTTAAAGTATCTGTCTGAAATCATACAAATGTTTAAGCAGCTATTAAAACACATCAGTAACTTATACATTAGAAAGAGAAATAGAGCGTTTTTCGTTTCTAATTTAATTAAATGGAGAACTAAAACGTAGGAAGTGCTAACTTGAAGGTGTCACGCAAACTGGGCAAACTTTTTAAAATAATTTAATATTTTTAACCAAATACAAAAATAATACAATAAAAACACTACTAATATTATTTGATAAGATATTTAAAGAAAATTAGAAAAAAACTAGACAGTACTTTGTAAACTTACACTATATTATTTTCAATAACCTCAAATTCCAGGAACGCGACATCCAAATTATTCCAAATGGCAGTTTTATTAGTGTTACTAAATGAAAAAAACTCCCACAATCATTACGTGGCCTTCCTATTCAATACAAAACATATTTCGTGACAGACAAAGAAACAAGTATTATTATAACTCAAAAAAATTGTTTTTGTAACCACGGAAACAGTATATTAAAGCTATTTCGACAGGCAGTCTCATTGGTTTCTGAGCATATTTCCCTAACTCAATTCAATACGTGATAGAAGTTGAGCTCACGAGCCGTGTTTTTTGAAACATTACCCGTGTTAACCTATAAAACAAATACTTGCCTTTTATTTATCTAATACAGTGTTCACCGTTCAAAAAAAGTTGTATTAATTAGTTTTTACCAAAATGCATCAAATAGTATTTATTGGTATTTTAGCTTTAAACCTTATTTGGCCATCTTGTGCATCTTTTACAATTCCGAAACCCGCAATAAAAATAGATGGTCCAGAACCATACGAATTAATTGACTTTGTTGGAAACCCATTGCAAAAATGCAACTTCATAGTACTAACAAACAAATTAGTAGTATGTCAGAAACCGCACTACTTAATTCATTGATTACACTCTTATCAAACAAGAAAGTGATTGCTACAATTTAAAGCTCTAATTATACTAGCAGCAATTTGAAAAAAGGCAGATTTAAAGCTTCATGGAAAATATGTCAAGTTGTTGTAGCCTTCCTGGTAGGACATAAAAGTCTTGGAAATCAAATAAACGGCATCTTAGACAAAACCAATGAGCAATTTTAATGTATTGACGGTGAGAAATTTAACAGAGAGCTTGATATTATGCTACTACTTGCTGCGCATAAATTATCTGCGGTGTTCTCACACGTTTCGAAACACCAAGCTGTCCATGCTCCATATCACATCCCGCTAAATATTCTAGTAATGAGTTACGAGAGCTGCATTTCCTCAATATCTGACATACTAAAGTTAAAGTTGAAATTTCACACTCTTAAATTTACTCGAACACCTCAAAACTTATATTTGAATATGGCTATGCCAGTCACAGAACCTAGACATGCATCCTTGTAGGACAAATTTGAAAGCGTAATAAAACTCTTTCAAAAGCAGCGCTCTGAATATCAACTAGTTATACTATACTTCTATGGAATGAAACCTTGCTGGTTTTCAACCCAAAAACAAGTTCAAAAACTGTCTCACGGTGAGCTAAGCAGTGCCTTTGACACTTGTATTTTTTATTTGAAACTTGTAGCAGAAATATCTCAATCACTTAACGTAACACCTAAAGCACTGAAATATTCTGATCTCAAGATGCTCACTGTAGTTGATCTTATTTCAAATACGTGGGTTTCATGGACAGATAGCCAATTTTCAGATACAAACACTATTTTCATCAACTCTGACACGCATCACATTCTCTTTCTCGAGAAAGTGTACAAAAGCCAGTGACGGAAGGTTTTCGCTTCCATGCGCCTTCAGAATATTGGTATGACGTTGCTACAACTGTATTTGAAAACAAAGTGAAATTTCTTCCTGGTCTTGTTCATAATTCGCACAAACAACTTATACACCGATTGTCGTTTAATAATACAACAATTGCAGATGTAAATCTAAAGTTAATTGACCAAAAGTAAGATTTCTTAGTGAGCACCCAGCAAAGCAAGGACATTATTAAGCTATTTCCCGCAGTATGGAAGCGCAATTGTTTCACAGCTAAAGCAAATTTCTATGAAATAAAAATAATCTTTGAAGTAAGGATGTTCGAGCCCACACGCGCTGTGAAACTACTAGTGAGGCTAGTGGAATCTGGAATACATAAATACTGGGAGGATATGAGACAAAATGCGGACCAAACTAATGCGTACATGGTCTTTGGAGCAATTATATCATTAAATACTGGCAGTCAATTTAAGCACCGAGCTCTTTCAAAGGAAGCCCGAATCTACGTGCACAACCACTACCAAAGTAACAAGTGGAGAAAGACTGCGCTTCGAGAGTCACTCACAAAGGCCACACTGCATGTCTATGGCATTGGAATTGCTTTAGGGGTAGTTGCCATAATGGCTGAGTTATTGAATAGAAACTTGTAGTTTGTGTAGTAAATTGTAAATTTGTGTCAAGTGAATTTAAATCCTTATAAACGTAATATTAAACTGTGTTTTATGATGGTTTTGGTCATTAGTTTATTGTTGTATTTTTATTAATATTGAATAATTTGGCAAAAAAAAATTCTTAACTTTATTATTATTTATTACGTTCTAATCGTTGCTAACTCAACTATTACTATGTTATTTGACCTTTACTACTATTAAGCTATTGTGGTTATGTTCCTGGTACAGCAAATAAAGATTTTAATGCTAACATTATGCTACTTATAAGGCACAAAATACTACCTCAAACCGTACGTTGTTTACATGTAAAAATATTTAATTATCGACATTATGTCTTTTCTTTAATGGCATAATTTCATACATTATTTAAATCATGAGTGTGCGTAGGTAATTTGTTTCTAAATATTGAGCAAATTTTTTAATATGCCAATAATATGTTTATATTTAATGAGCATCGTCACACTAGAAATTTGATAACGTGTCGTTAAATGGTAAAAAAGGTTTTCAAAAATTTGCAAATCATGCTTTATCTCAAAGCTTTGTTATTTACGTAATGTTGAAACAAAAAAATTTTCATTTAAGTTGCCTTTAGAGTTAAACTTTTTACCGTCGACAACAGCAAATTTTAATGTTTTCAAGGTTTACATAAAATATTGTTCAAAATAAACTTGATAAAGACGTTAGTTTGCGTACAAATTTACATTGTAATAGTAAATTTACATTCACTTAACAACCGGTTGTCAAGCGATTATTTATCAAAGTAGTTTCTGTTTTATTTAATCGCGAAAATTTTTCTGTCTGATAAATAAAGTGAGCATAAGGAATACCATTAAACTAGTTTAAAACGCTTTAAAAGTGTGACATGTATTAGAATTGTTTTTCACATGTCGATGTCAGTCACTAATAAATTAAATTTCATATACGGCGTTTAGTTCTAAAATGTTTTTTGCGATGACTTAAATGTTACACGCAAAACAGGCAAACCTATTGAAAGATTTGTTCACCGTGGGCCCGAAGTAGGTGCTGAGCGTTTTTCGAATAATAGATTAAATAAATGTGTATTTTGTTACATATTGTAGCAACAATGCGATGGAGAATAATCTAGAACATAATGTAGGATAGAGTAAAAGATTTGTTTGACGTAGAGAAGACGTTCGTGTAGATGTGGACAATAAGCTTAAGTGGATTTCAGCTAAAGTTGGATGTTTAGCTTAAGTGGACTTTGGATCACATGAAAGTCCACTCAACCCCAATCCTGTTTTTCAGTGCAATCGCGTGCGACGATAGGATTGCTGTAGAGTGGACTTCTAGCTTAAGTGGACTTTGGGCCGCTTTAAACCATGGTCCACTCAAGGCGAAAGTCAACTCTGGAGCAATCTTATCTTATAAAGGATTTTAAATAAATTTTAAATAAAGGCAAAAATACTTGTTATTTGTAATTAGTATGGTTTTCGTATAAGCTTTTGTCAGTTTTGATTTAAGGATTCATAATTCTTCCAGACTCTTGACCATTCAAGACTTTTAAATGTCTTGATTTTGAGCCTCCGAAATTTCTAAGAATTTCGAAAGTCTTGATTTCAAAAGTGTTGGTCTTATCAAGTCTTTTTCAAGCCTTAGGACAGCGTCAGGTGTGTGGTGTAATTTGCAAACAAACAGTGTTCGGGTTGTGGTACATTCAGGAGTATCAGTCAATTGTAGATAATTATTTTTAAATCGGATGGTATCCTTTAATTACACAGTTTCGTTATTAAACAACGACACTTTAAAAAAGTTCAATAATTAATAGTCATTATCTCTCAAGGCTTAACAAATGCAAAATATAATTCAGTTGCGTCAAACATTTTTAATCAGCCGACTTTTAGTTTTTAATTAATAACATAGAAACCCACGTGACCCCTGAGGGTCACCAAAGTTACAATACACATGCTTCTTGGTTGTAGTCTGCAAAATTCCTTCTTCCTATCAGAGGGATGTTACCTCGATCAATTGTAGGGATCTCAACATTTTGGAACGTTCTGCATTAGGTCTTGTTGATATTTCTTAATTAAAAATATTCCGTGTCGTGCTTGCACAGGTGTAACCATACAAATATTGAGTTTCTAGTTTCAACGTGCCTAAATGTTTTTACAAAATCGTGTTTGTACACGCTTAATTAACGGGGTTTTTTATATGTGATAACATAACTCATTAAACACTGATTAAAAGTATTATATACTGGAAAATTTCAAAAAGCTCTAATTTTATGTTTTTTTAAGTTTAAAATGTTTTTAAAAAACGTAAATGTTCAATTTACAACTATATCTCTAATACAGAATTGTCTATATATTTATTTTGTTACATTTACTTACAAATAAAAATGAGCACGTTACACATTTGAAAACCATTTAAATATTACATGCCAAAGTAAAGATGATAAAAAAGCTAGACTGTAAGAAAGACAGTAACGCTGTAGGCTCTTCGCTAGCTTTGCCGATAACTCGTAAAATCTGCATCCAGTTTTATAAATTCTTGGAGTTTTCGAACTTCCAAAAGCAATAAATCCTAGAAAACAAAAGAACTTTCATCCAATTCGGAACACATCTGTAAAATTTAAGAACTCCATAACAGAAGCCATAGTACGGTCGTCTTAAAGAAAATGGCAACTTTATTTAAACCAACTTAACACTGGTGACCAACGACGATGCATGTAGTTCAAAACTTAATAAGTTGACACAGAAAAATATGAATGATGCACACTTTGAACTGATTTCTTCAGAACGAAAATCACTATGTCTTCAATCAACGTGCAAGGTGGACACTAGATTTTTAAAAGGTGGAGAAAAAACTTTAAAATTATTTCACGTGCCCTAATATACTTTCCTACCACTAGAATTGTAGTAAGTCTCAGTGTTTGTTTAAAGCAGTGTAAGACACGGAGCCGGTGACCGGTAGGACCGATCGCACTGACCGAAGCTCCGGTCAGTAAAATCGAAAACATAGCAGGCACGCGCGGGCTCATTTTTTTTTCTCGAAGCTCATCGATGCTCAAAAATCATAAAAAGCTCAAAGAGCTAATAGAGTCCTGAAATTTGATATCCGTAGTGGGGTATTTGAGCCCAAAAGTGTAAGAGTGATCGATATGTCGTTTTGGACTCATACTGTCATAAAAAAAATATCAGAGGTACTTAAATCAAAACGTATGTAAAAGTATGATGAAATATATTGTATACGCTAATCACACTGATCACACACCGATACCGACACTGTAGCTGGCACTACTCTGACACGGAATATAAGATAAAAGTAATAGTCAGTGGTACAAGTGAGTGATGATTACTAGTAATAATAGTGATAGTAATATTAGTTGAATATTAGTTAATTAATATACTGATACCTATACCCTGTGTTGTGGTGCGGCGGACTGTGGCGGCAGTGGCGGGGACGGTGTCAGGTGTCGGTGTCAGTGGTGTCACAGTGAATTAAGTATAAGTGTTCTGGCTGATGGCTACTGTGCGGCAGTACAGTAGTAATGTATGTATGTACTGTATCTTTAAATATACATAAAGTAAGGTAGATTTATTATGGGCTTAAGAATAAAATTTGTAATGTGAACTATAAAACTTCTCTAAATTTAATTACAAGAAAATTGAAATTACTGTTTTTAGTGAAACTAAGCCCGAGCAGGATAAAAATTGCAATAATTAAATGTCAATAAATGTGAGTCTTTACTAAACTCTACACCCCACCACGAAGACAGAGCACCAGATAAAGAGTCGACTTTTTCTGTATGTTGTAATCCAAAAAAGTTCGGCCGTCTTCGAGTTGCTTCCCGGCGAATATCAATCGCTGCTGATCTAAGGGGATCCTTTCTTTATCCTAGATCTTGGCCTTCACGTTGTCAATGGTATCGGAGGGCTCTACTTCTAAGGTTATGGTTTTCCCCGTGAGAGTCTTTACAAATATTTGCATACCTCCTCGAAGACGGAGCACCAAATGAAGGGAAGACTCCTTCTGGATATTAACACTAAACTGACAAAGTAGCACCACTAGTTAAATGCATCAGATAACTGTCACAGTAACTTGTTTTGTGCACTTACTTCATTAGTGAACACATTAATAAGGAACATTAGTTAAATTGGTGCACAAGCTACTTAGTGCTGCAATTTTTTCAGTGCAAAAACCGCTATTGTGATACGTTAGCCCCGTGGTGTCAAACCCTATTTAGTGCACGAGCTATTTCGTGCTTCCCCTAATTTAATGCACGACCTACTTATTGCTACCTAATTTGCCGCACAAACAACTTTTGTCCACAAATACCGTGGGTGCACAAACTAGTTATTTGCATTAGATTTATGCACAAATTAAATAGGCTTATCCGCGGATAACACGCACAATTTACTTGGTGCAGCAACCTATTTGGCGTATTAATGGTTTTATTACACAAATAAAAATTGTGCAACAATAAAGTAGATGGGCCAAACACTAGACACGCACTTATACACCTAATTTAGTGCATGAATAACTTTATTTAACCGATTAGGTATACACAGCAACAGTGTTGAAGCTTTAGCTATTTAGTGATGCAATTAATCTAGTGCACAACCTATTGTAGTGCACAGTTAATTACGGCGTTGCAATTCCGTAGGTTTACAAGTTGGTGTTCACGCTAACTACTAAGTGTTAACATTACTTTTACCTTCAAATTGTCTCCTATCAGTGTTATCTGATGGGGCCGGATAAAAATAACGCTATTTATATAAATAGTATGTCACGTTGTAGCAACAGCAAATACATACCACTAAAATTACTTAAAATGGAGCACATCTCACATTAAGGTAATAGTATTAAATTCCACTAATTGTAATTTTTACCTATTAAATTAATTACTCTAGTTCATAGTTTAAGTAGGTTGTTATTTAAAATAATTTACAAAATAACAGGCCCACGTTTTAGTCATTTACAAATTATTTAATAATAACAGTTTGCAATTGTATATTGTTGGTGTTGCAGCATGCTTTAACATATTTATTATTTGCATTTTTAGGTATTATAGAAAATTTAGCATCTCAAAGTGTAATGCCTTCTTACACCAAATAAATATTAATTAAACAATTTAGTGTTGCTAGTGTGGTAGCGAAGCTATAATTGTGTTTAGGAATTTAATAATTTTATCTTAAATATATTGTTGTATTAAGTGTAAACATAGTGCTAAAGCAAAGTGCATAGTACTGCTACTCTTGTATTGTGAATAAAATGCCTGCATGGTGCGCACACTGCTAGCATATAGAGCAAACACCGCTTTTAAAGTGCATTGAGAAGATCATGGACTGTAATGCACACATCAATGGAAAAAATATAGCGTATGGAACATCATTAAAACATTTTGACTATATCTTTATTAAAAGTTATTTGCATGTAAAACAAAATAATTATTTTTTGGACATATAAGCGCTATATAAAGCCTATATAGGTGTGGTCGAGGTATATTATTATTATTATTATTATTATGATGTTGTTGGGCTTACAGTCTACAGACGAACAGACAGCATACAGTGTGAACAACATTAAAGCTTTAGCTTTACTCGACTTGCAATTAGACAAGAGATTCTTCTGCATTGTTCATTAGAAAATACACTTATGATATAGGCAGCAACCAGTGTCGAAGCCCGAACTAGCACCAGCACTAGATCCTGGTCATGTTTCTCTTCGTAGACACTAGTCACCTATGATATCTGCTACTATTAATACAATCAGTTTTAACTTGTTTACTTTGCAGTGTAAATATTTATTGTATAAAAACGTAATATGACATTTTAGTGTGCCCTTTTGTCTCTACAGAACAATTTTAAACTAACTATACAGTAACCCGAATTAGAATAAATAATAATAAGAACTTCATATTACTAATTCCATTTTCAAATTCCGCCTAATTTCTAATTTTGACTAAAATAGGACAGATCAAAATTTAAAATAATTTATAGCTTACTATACTATGAGGTTGCATTTTCATTAATAATTATAACTCCGCTGCATTGATTCACAGCTTTGAAAAAGCATAACATATTTACATATCATCAGTAAAGAACCAAAATGACACTTACCCATATTTAGCTAAAAACACTGTCTATAATAAAAGAAATTGAAATCCAATTAAATGATCGTGAAAGCATTAAAGTAGAACATTTTTCATTTTTCGAAAAGCAAATGTAAATAGAACATTTTGGATGTTTCGAAAAGCAAATGTTATTAGAACATTTTGCATCTTTCGAAAAAAATGTAAATATAACATTTTGCACTTTTCAAAAAATATATAAATAGAACAATTTGCACTATTCAAAAGCAAGTAAATAGAACACTTTGCATTTTTTAAAAACATGTGCTTAGATAGAACGTTTTACAACTTTCAAAAACACTCAAAAATAGAACATTTTACACTTTTCCAAAAGATGTAAATCGAATAATTTGTGCTTCGCAAAAACATGTAAAGAGAATATTTCACACTTTTTAAATACATAACATGTATCGCAAATAAAACATTTAATAGACTGGGGGTACCTAATCAACATTTTTTGTAGGTAGGTAGAATTTACTTCCAGTACCTAGGGGGTTGGCTCAGATTGGGGGAGATTGTGGTAAAAGCTCAATGAGGTGGAAAACATTTTCCCTCAAAAAAGGAACCGGGACCGGAGGAGGTAAAATAGATAAAAAGAACGGTGTTGAACGATTTCCCTCCTCCCGGCTCAGGCTGGCTCAAATTGAGGTAGTTTTTTCAAGAAAAAGGGACCCTCGGTCAATTTTTTTTAAGAGCTCGTTAGGGACCGATTGACTTGCACTGGTTTAAAGTAGGGGATATATGAGTCATAGATTCTTTTTGTTTCTTGATGTGCAGCCTCAGGTTCCTATATATAATTCCTATGTATTATGTTTGTGTTAATTTATTTTGTAATAGCTGTTCTACCAATATATTATGTGAAATAATAATATATGTGACTATTTAAAGACAAATCCTGTAGGGATATAAGTTATTCGCAAATCACGGTAACATCCAGGATCGCAGTCTTCGATGCATCCGCCACCGATGCAAGATTTTATACTCAAGACCAACAATAGCCAGACAAATTCCCACAAGAAAACAATAATATGCCGATGCTACCAAAGAGTCGTCAAGTGATAGAGGCACCATCACATCTTCAGTTTTTAAATTAAGAGTTTTTATAACATGTTTCTTGTGCTGGCCAAATTTTTTTGAAGCTGATCGAAAACTATTCTCTGTAACTTGTTTCCAATATAAATTGTAAAAGTATTCATAAATTCCTGAACTCATTAACCATTTGAATACTTTGACAGGTACGTCTACGTTAGGTGCAAGGAAAGACCAGGCAGCTGGTTTCAAAAATAGATTCTCCTTTGTCGTGCGTGTTCGGATTCTTAAATAATTATAATTCACAAATATAAAGAAAGGAACTTCATCTTATCGTAGCAAGTAGCAGTACTTTGTTGTTTTGACTGTTTCCCAAAAGTCGTTTGAACCGGTGCTGATGCTACGTTCTAATAAATGTTTAAGTAATAATTGAGCACGATATGCATCTACACCGTTATTCTTATTTACATTTTTTTCTAATTGTTGCATTTGTTTATCACTTGCAACAACTGTACAATTCTCATTAATTAAATCCTGAAAGGATTTGTTGACCTCCACTGGTAATGGAACTAACCTATAACTTTGCCAGTACGAGGTGAAAATAATACTAATCAAAAATGATGCAATTAACCAGGCGATATACAGCCAATATTTCCCTCTTCTCTTTGTCGTACTCTGTCCAACTTGATTAAAAAGTGGAAAAAACGCAAGCTCAAACCCAAATTGAATACTTAAGCTAGGCCAAACCTGCTTGTAAATTAGTGCAAGCGTGAACACAGCAGCTCCTAAAATGACCCAGACTGGCCAATCAAAAGGCAGAACAAAAAAGTACAAATGACTTGGCATGAGATCCTTGTAGCTTGATACGTAAAGAAATCTGTCTACTTGTTCCCTAACGATTACTCTCACCTGTTGACTGGCATATTTATACTTGATACTAGTATATCTGGGAAAACTATCAGCACTTATGCGTCCAATTCTACAGCTCATTTGATCTCCAGTTTTATCCTTTAAAAACAAAATGAAAGTAAAATTTAGTCGGTCTTCTAATATTGACGCAATCATTTCCAAGGGATTGTAATGAACTTGCGTCTTGAATGAACCTAACAATGGAATTCCATAAAACTTGCGGTTGTGAATTCCTTTAAGATTTGCAATTTGCGTGAAGGCACCTTTTGAATAATAGTTAAGAAACATTTTAGTCTTGTGTAAGTTCCATCGCGTCTTCTCAGATCGTTTCAACATCCCCTTGTAAGATGCCCATTTAGATAAAATTGCATAGCCCCAATGTTGAGATAACCACACGTGTTTGCCATTTGTGAATTTCAATGTGACTGTGAACATAGTGACCACATTCACAATATTGCTTGTCCCACGTAGCTTCAAGATTAACCAAACAAAATTCAAAGGAAAAGTACATAGTTCGTAAGAATCAAACGTTGATTCGTATCTGTTTGTCCTACTGTATTTCAATGCATCTATGAGAAATAAGTAAATGTCTGTATGAGGTCTTATGCTATTCAAAAGTGCCTGGTTTGAAGATTCACGAGAAAATGGAAAATATAAGTTAGCTATAGTGGTTTCAAGTAAGGCTGGGATTACAATAAAGATGTAGCACGTTTCTTGAAACTTGAGATACTGGGAGTTTCTATTAAGTCGGTTGAAGACAATAAAGTTCTGAGTTGATGCTTTTAATTTTGTCAAAGTTTCGACGGCTTTCTCTTGAACTTCCCTTCCAAACTTATAAGCAATAGGATTTTCGGTCATTAAAATAAACTGGCAATTCTTAAGTGGATTCCAAATAAGCTCAAGTTTTATAAGAATTTGACTGTGCAGTGAATATCCAGAGCAAAAAGCAAATGCAAACATTACCACTAGCAATGCAATTTTCAGACAAGTAGACATCTTGATATTTTGTTTTAAATAATTAGTCACGACGGATGTTTTAAAGATACTTTAGATTAGCGAATTGCTCTTGTTAACCTGATTACTGGTTTATCATAAACGTCTTTTAGATTTTTGATTAAACGTTTTAAGTTAGGCAAGACAGTTTAAACAAAAGCAATTTCACACAGTGTGTGAAATTGGTTGTGAATGACGTACTGAAATAGGTTTGTATATTCCACGTAAGAATTTGTAATCAACTCTTATGTAAATGTAAATACTGGCTACTTTTTAGCATAGTTGTTTGCAGTTTTATATATTTATTTGTTTAAAAACAATATAGAGCTTTTATAGATTTTAAAAGAAAGAAAAAAACATTTAATGATTTCTTGTTTTCCCATTACGCTATTTAGCATTATTATCTACCGATGATTTTTTTTAATCCTTAGAACTAAGCACACTTAAAAAACACTAACACGCGAATCAGCCAAAGTTTGTATATGGTATGTTTTTCTATTTGTATTTCATGTTGCCCAGTTTTTAAAGTATGTCTTAAATAAAACGTAGCAATTACTATGGTTTACTGGGGTCCAGGAAATCAAACAGGTCCTTTATTTCTGAAGCATTTATATATGCCAGTTGTTTGAAACATGATTAAACTTTAAAGGTTTTTAAAAACGTAAATATCTGTTTTTCAATGATGATCTACATGTCACATACCTTCGGCTCTTTTAGAATCTGTAAAATATTGTAGGAGCTACAGGACGATTATAATAGGCTCTTTATATAGTCCAATATTTTGGAAAACAAAATTAAAAGGTGGCAACCCACTTGACCCCTCAGGGTCAGCAAATTTGCAACACACGTTTTGGTTGTAGTATACAAATAAATACATTATCCGAAAATTATTTCTAGTGATTAGAGGAATTTTACCCTGACAAATTGTAGGGAGTTTAACTTTTTAGAACACTCTGCATTAGGTGGTGTTGATGTTACTGGATTATAAATATTCCGTGTTTGTGTTTGCGCACGTGCAACCGTATATTCAATTTCTAGTTTCTACGTGCCTGAATGTTTCTACTAAATCGTGTTTGTACACGCAAAATTAATAAAGCGTTTTGTAACTGTGTGATGACATAGTCTGCTGACCATTGAAATAGTATGTATAAGGATGTTTATGTATAATACTTTGATATAAAGAATAGGCATATTATACGACTTACAAAGAATATGTAATCTATGTTAGACAAATTTTATTTAACCTAAAAATAAAATTGACACTACGCTCTTATAATAATGACCTAATTGATATAGTATACCATATTACACAATTTTGTAATATCTAGGTTATGTTTCCTGATTTTTCATGATTAGAGAAGCGTCGTTAAAATTCAATTGCAAATTCTTCGCCAGTTGCTTTTCAGTTGCAACTTTTTAAGAGTAATGATCAGCTATTTTAAATAAATAATCTACAGTATTAGATCGAGATTTTATTTTTCAACATACATACCAGCAAAAGTTGAAAAAATGAAATCCACCATTTATCATCGAAATGCTGTAAATGTGTCAACTGAAGGTTCGTAAATGTGGTCCGATCTAAACTCATTAATTTACCTATTTATTACGACCAGGATAAAAACACTTTATTTTCTTAAACAAATAAATGTTTTGAATTTTCGAAAACCCAGAAATTACTTTGACGAAATTCTTTTGGGAATTGCAAAACTACACTTTTTTAATAAATCGGACGAAAATTGTGGGAGCTACACAGCGCTGCAGAATTAAAAATTAGTTTTCTGGTCAACTAAATATGGCGCCCGTTTAGTTACCATTAGCAAATTTATACTTTCAAAAATCCCACTTAGCGAGTCAAAATGACCATTCTCATCATGTTCTTAGGCAAATGTAGTTTTTTTCACATGCTCTTTTTAGAAAAATATATAGAGCCGATTCAGCGTGATCACTTCAGAACGTTCCCTCGTGAGCAACGTAATCAATACATGAGCAATCACTAGCCATAACCTAATTTATCACGACAATATGCGTCAGCAATAACTGATATCAATACAATATTGCGTAGTTTTATTGTTTTATAATTGAATTTAGGATTTTAATGACAATCCATTTGCGTTGAAGGCATACCTTGTAGGTTGCGTAATGTGTTTTGCAAACCAAAAATTGCCTTTTACTGTTTTTTGACTAATGATGAAATTACTTTTTATACAAATACTACCACCTTAATAAGATAGTAATTTGAAAATCTAATTTATTTGTTTCGTCCACGTGTATTATTTTTCTCGAGCCAATAGCGAAAATAGGTCGTCTATACTATTGACGACTCTTGGCTTCACACTTGTAGACGAAGCTTCAGTTTGCAAGGAACATTTATAAAATTCCCAAAATATTTAAGGGATTATATTATGTGCTTTATAAAATAGCTCATTTTACTTAATTTGTAGCTACGTAATAATATGTTAGAAATTTATAGATCTTGCGAAAATTTTTTCGTTCCAAAAGATTTTTCAAAAACATAAGAAACATACAACGCTTCTAAATTAAGGTGCCTTTTTTAACCAGTTATTACTCGTACAATACAACTTATTTTTAAAAAACTATATTTTTATAAGGCATAAACAGGAAAACATTTTATAATGTTATTCGGAAGTCGCTGTTTAAAGTATATAGGTAAAGTAGTCGTAATCGGTCAAAAATCCTGTTTGCTCCCGTACAAGTGGGATGAAACTAATCAAAGCATGTACGTAACTAATTCGAAATTTCAATTTGCGGGCTGGATTATTACTATTATTTTGGCAGCTTGCATTGGCATCATATTAGCGCAAAAGTGTTATGTGCTTCAACAACAGACATCATCTATAGAGTTATTTATTGTCTACTATCTTACGATTGTGCCGTTTGTACTTTTTATTCTGCAATTACATATTGCGTTCAACATTGAAGAACTACCAATGTTTCTCTCAGCATCAAAAGAAATGTCCCGTTATTTTGAGGGTAACTTGTTTACATCCTTTAAGTATTAATTTTAGTCGTAATAGTAATTTTGCAAATGCTTATTGTACAATTACAGACCAACTTAGTTCCAGAGATAAAATTCGACGGAAGCGTCAACATTGGGAAGAGAAGTTTCTGCTATTTTTAGTTGCAGGATCCTATCGTGCATGCTGGGCCCTTTGGATTCTTGTAGTTCTCATTGCAGTAGATTCCAGAAATCCGCTGAACGTTTTTCAAGCACCCAAAGATGAACAAGACACGACTTGGATGATCATTGCCAGATGCATAGCTAATATAATCCTGATGTCATACTGCCATCTAAGCACTTGTATTATTGGACTTGGAACAGGCCTTATTTTGTTACCGTTTGTTCATCTAACGTACAAAATATTGTGCGAATTGAGGTAGGGTGTTGGAAATTATCAATTTTTCCGTATAAGTAAACTTCTATAGTACTATATAATTTCTAAACTATGAGACGTATGTGCCCAATACACCATGGTTTACATAATACATTTTCATTAAAACAGCATAGAAAAAGATGCTGGACACTACATGTCAAGAGAAACGCTCAGGTACCCCCATATGTTCTTGCGTACATACCATGCTATGAGCCTGGCGGTCAGTTTCATAAACAGCACAGTCACATGGCTTGCGTTAATGTTTCACGGAGCACTTCAATTCTACCTCTGTATTTCTATCGTCATGGTGATCAGAGCAGACTCTGCAGGGTTTCGGATTATGTTTGCATTTAATTTGGCTTTCAACGCGGGAATCCTCATCATATTTGCTAAAACTGCCGGAGAAATTTATGAGCAGTCAGGGAAGATTCTGGACTCGTACAGAAGACAGACACGATTTAAATCCAGATTTTTTCAAAAACAATTGAAATGCATGCGTCCTCTCAAGTTTCGTTCCGGACACGCCTATTTCTTTGATCGTCAATCAGTTGCAAATAGTTTATTATATGTTGCTGAAAAAACAATTGAGTTGCTAGTTGCGAATTCCCCTGCATTACAAACGTTTGTTCAATTGTAAAATTTATTCGAGAGAAAGACAATTTTATTAAAAAATAAATTTGACACTGTCCTCCGTTGAGGATAGCCTTCTTTTATATTACATATTAAAAGAATATCAGGTTGATTGTATGTTGAAAAGGAAATGCTAAAGAAATATTGTATTGTTTATGATTAACTAGAATTTTCAATTATTTTTTACTTTGATTAATTTAAAAATATGTAGTGTAGACTCATTCGTTTCCTACGGTCTGCTTTACTTGTCAAGCTAAATGAATAAACTAATTGTGAGTAAATGTTAGCATTTGCTATCTCAAAAACAATAACCAGTAGTTGAATATTAATTTAATAAATAAGCCATTATTTATTCTTTCATATTATTAGTTACAGCTAAAGGACTTTAAATTACAAAACAACAAATATGTCATATTTAAACTGACATAATATTAAATGAACTAACAAGCAAACCTTGGCAATGGTTTTTGTTTAGTTCTTCATTGTTCAATGTTTGTTTATAAAAAGCATCGTAAAAATTTGGAATCCGGAAAGTTGCTGCGCACTCACAAATGTACCTGCCGTCTATTATAACCTTAACCTTTGCAATAATTAATGACACTCATTTAAACGCGGCCAAGGTAGAAAGCCAGGCTGAAAATCCTACGATTTGGAGGACCATGTCTAGATGCATAGAAAATACGACCTTGATGTCATATTATCATCTGGGCATCTGGTTGTAAGACATTGTCCCCCCAGACATCTTCCTCCCGGACATTTTCCACCCGGACTTTTTCCTCCCAGGCCCAGGCATTTTCCTCCCAAACTCATACGGAGGACATTTTTGTCCCAGCATCGAAATTCAAATCGCCATGATAAACGAGTGCTTTTTGCCAGATAATGCATGTATGTATTTGTAGAAATTCTTAAAAGTATGCAAAATACTAGTACTGAAGATGTACTAAACTCGATCGTTTCCCCATAGGTCATGAGTATTTAAGTATTTATTAATCAAATTTAACGAATGTAGTATGATCAGGATCAGACGACATTATTATTTGTGCAGTGCTGTTCATATTACATTCGTTTAATTTGATTAATAATTGTTTACACACTCATAACTCCATACAAAATGGGGAAACGATCGAGTTTAGTACTTCACATGAATTTTGCATACTTTCGAGAATTTTTTTTTACTAAATACATGCACTATCTGGCAAGAAGCACTCGCAAGAAGCACTCGGGAGGAAAATGTCCAGGAGGAAAATGTCCAGGAGGAAGTTGTCCGTATACCGGGCATCTGCATACTTAGAATCCGGCATTGCAAATGTATGCCTAATTGTAACAATTTTTATTTAGAATATTAAGTTACATAATATTGAACTGTTTGAGCAATCACATTACCGATTTTTAAAAACACGCATTACATGCACTTTGTTTGGATTATAAGTGCTTATTATGATTGTAAAATATTTGATTGTATGCTGTAAATTAGGTGTAATATCAAAATGAACTTTCTATTTAATTGGTATGTTATCCAAACCTTAAAATACGCTAATTTTATTAGGAATTAAAGTTACCTAATTATGAACCAAGAGCCATATTGCATGTATAGTTATGTACTAAAAATTATTAGTTAGTGGCAAGCACTCATCACAGACACATACTATGCAAGTACCACATCGTCGGTGAACAATCATTGCACGGCTAAAATCATGCTGTCGCAAGTCCATAGGATTCTTAAAGTCATTCTGTAGCAAGTCAATTTAATTAGTAGCTGCTGTCGGGGTCGCGCGCTTCCGCGTTGTTCTATGCATTAGGTGATGGTGACTTCGAGTGGCTTGTTGCTGACTGTTGTACTCATGACGTACACTTAGAAGTCATCCAAAAAAGACGTAATTAATAAGAATTCCATTTGCAGAACATTTTGCGCTTTTCAAAAACATGTATATAGAACATTTGACACTTTTGAAAAGCATGTAAATAGAACATTTTGCACTTTTCAAAAACATGTATACAGAACATTTGACACTTTTGAAAAGCACGTAAATAGAACATTTTGCAATTTTCAAAATAATGTATACAGAACATTTGACACTTTTGAAAAGAATGTAAATAGAAAATTTTGCACTTTGCAAAAAGTTTGTTTGAAAAGTGCAAAATGTTCTGAAAATGAAATTTTTATTACGTGTTTTTTGGACGACCCCTAATAAGTGCACAATTCATGAGTACAATACAGTCAGTAACACATCACCCCCACCTAATGAACAGGAACCTCGACAGCAGCTACCAATTGAATGGACTTGCGACAGAATAATTCTTCACCGACGACGTGTTGTTTGACAATTGTAAAAATTCAGATGCTTGTCTGTGTTCTGTGTTTCATTTTCTTATTTTAAATGTTTCGCAATAAATGTAACGTGTAACTTTTTAATATTATTATAATCAATACTTTATACTAAAACTATGTTTAACTGCTTCACCGTCCACGCAAACAACATTAAAATTGTATTTCAAACTATTTGCTATACAGTACTTCAATTCAATACAAATTTAAATACAATTCCCTAGTTTTTGTTTATTTTACTGTATCGTCAAGGATTATTTATTTTGTTTTATAACCAACACATTAATTGGATACCTCAGAGAGGACAGGTGGTGCTTACACTAAGCATTTGTTTTTATTCCAGTTAAATATCACAGAATTAATTGTTAATACTCTTGTCAGCTAAATGCAGTGTTGCCAACATAAGATATGACTAAAGGTTTTGTATTTCAAAAAACCTCAGAAATCTCCTAGAAATTGACCGATCAGGCAATCTAGCTTTAGCCCGTGCTAAAGAGTATCTATATACTATTTACCGTTCAATAAATAAATGGAAACATTATTTGCCCTACGTTAGTGTTCACCTTACGCTACGGCACTAGCCTATTTATTTGGTATTACTTTTAATCATAGTATAAATTAAACACCAGACCGACAGTCGCAAATGTTGCAGCTTTTAATAAACATCACGATATTAGTTAACAGTAATGTTAGTAGCATTGCCGCTAGGACTAAAGTCGACGCTTCTTGTAACCCCTCAGTGATGTGGTGGAAACTGTTAAAAGAATTAAGTTATTTAATAATTACACTACTGCAAGCCATGTGCTGCACAGCGCAAGTGAGCCTCCAATCTAAGAACTCTCGACATGATCCAGCTTTACCACAAATTATGGAACCTCTGAAAAATTGCGAAACATTAATACTGACAGGAGACCAAACTGAGGAATTCACAGCCACAAGAACGAGAGAGTTTCTAGAAATTCTTTCAAAATCAAACACCGTTGTACAGATACATTACTTTGATGCCTACAACGTCAACGACAAGAGACCAGTTCAAACAACGCTAACTTCAAAAAATACAGAGAGCTGCGTCGTAAATGTTGTAGTCCCATCCATAACAAAATACAATTCAACAGTATATAATTTTCACAAACCATTCTACTCAAATTTAACTCTTGGAACAGATCATGTGAATCACTAAACAGATATTGTGATACTAGTACTGGATTTTAGGATTTGGTCTCATCGTTTTGCAGTATTCTACTGGAAAATACCTCTCAACTTTGTAGCATTTGCATTTCCACAGCAGAAAGTTGGAGCTAATAACCCAAAGGATGTGGCTCTTTTCTACTTTTGGCAACTCTTATTTCGATGCGTGAATTCTTTTATGTGTAGAAATAACATTTCCACCAAAGAACGACACCAAAATTGGAGATCGTTAAGTGGAATTAGACGCTATTTAAAAAACTCTCGAAAGAATTTTCATAGATCTGAAATAAGATTTTATTATGGCGAGAAGACCGATTTAAATTATGTGGAAATAATTCGGAGCTTGGACACACGGTCAATTCAACGTCTTTCATCACATACATCGCTTCTCAAGTTGTCACTTCTGATCGCTGACCATTTAAACTGTACGTTGTTGCCAATGTCAGGCCAGGAATACCAAACAAAAGAATACTCTTACAGCTTAGGAGGAATAATTTCGTTTATGTCGTATAAAACATACAAAGAGAGATACGAGCTACTGGTTTCTATACAGTTTGACAGGGTGCAGTTGATTTACGGCGCAAACCCTGAGTTAGATGCCCCTTCCGTTTTCAACGATTTCATACAACCATTTCACTTGACAGTTTGGATCTTTCTTCTCATTTCAATAGCGTGTAGCGTCCTCTTGTTTAAAGCGAGTTTTCACAGTAGTTTATACACATCGTTTGAACTAGCTCTGGCCCCTGTAATTAACAGACCCACAAATTACATGTACGTTATAAAATCTAGCAAAAATAAATTCGTGTACATGATTTGGGTCCTGGTCGCATTTGTTCTTGGAGGTCACTTTGTAGCGAATCTTCAAAGTTTTAGAGTTGTTCCGGGAACTCAAGCGGCGAGCAAAACTTTTGCAGATTTAATGATGGAAAATTACCATGTCACTATTTTAACGTGGGACAAGAATTACTATAATACATTGTTGGTTACTTGGCAGTCAAACGATAAAATTGAAAATAGGTCCAGTGTCATAAAGAAACATCGACTGCTCCTTGAAAAATCAGTAGAACATATCGCTATATCAAAAGAATATTTCAGAGAAGCGTACGCTTCGGACAGGTCCAGCATGCTTATGGGAATCCGGCAGATGAGCTTTCTGTACCCTTTCTTGCCCACAATATTTCGGAGGAATTTCTATATTGCAAAAGATGAATTCTTTGTATTCCCATGGAGTTGTTTTGTCAGCATGTCTAATGCGGACGTGGTTGTTGATGTCATTAGATATATTATGTCCACAGGGATTTTTAAATACTGGATAGACGCATATGAGAGCATTGAAAATAAAAATGAAATCAACGCAATGAAAAATTTGTTTTACAAGGAGCCTGAAGGGGAGAACTTGAAAATGGTTTTGGCTCCTACATTAGTATCTCCAACAATTAGCCTAGCAGATTCCTTAGTCAAAGCGGTCATGCTCACTCTTTTGCTTGGAGTTGCACTTTCTTTTATTGTGTTTGTGGGTGAATTGCTAAACACATTATATTGCGAAAGACGTGTACCAGAACTCAAATTATGCAGATATAAATCATAGTACAATTTACTTCGAGGTTTTAATACATTTTGGGATGCTTACGAATGATAGTAAAATATTACAAACAACTAGGTAATCTATGGTTTTATTTTGATTAGGAATCGTCCATAAATAATGTCAAAAAGTTGCAATGTTTACGACCTTGCATTGCGTAAATGGCTATCTTTCACATGGAATGTCATCCGTGTCCGTATACAAAGAGACCCATTGTCTCTACTGATGAGACGCCGTTTGTGGACGATCCCTTGTCATAAAAAATCTGACAAAATGATTGAGGAATAAAAGAATAAAACTACTACTTCTCATCACCATATGAATCGTCTCTTTACTAAAATTTCGTATGCATACATAGCCGAGCAAATCCGCTATATCTGAACTCTGTAAATATTTCCAATTAAATTTAAATATTCCTAAAATTTAACTTATACTACTTATATAGCTTTGTTTAAATAAAGCGTCTCACAAAAACTAAGAGAAAAAACTGTCTGATTCTTTTATATGAAATACATTTTTTTGAGCCGTGGATTCAATAAACTGTTGTATTTAAATAAGCTACGTGGCTGCGGTTCAGAAATTTTGTAAACTACTGACAGTGTTTTATATTTGCGATTTTAGTCTTGTAGCATAATGTAAAGTATAATTAGTTAATTGTATTTGTACTGTAAAATTTACAAAATTACCTGTGTTCTAATTTCTGTACTAATACAAGCAAAGTAAAAATTGAAACGTAATAATTATTACATAATTTAATTTGCATGAGGGGTCTCCTATAAGTAACGTCAATGGGTCAACTTGAATATTGCTTACATTTCATATGTTAAACATCGCCAATTAGACAATAGTAATGCTGATGACAGGGGGGTTTTATAGGGTCCTATATCTTGAAAATGATTTAATTACATCATTTATGCACAACCTTTTATCCCTTTAAATCTAAAAATTCCATTTACATTTGTCATAAAAGTATGGTCTCAAGTCCATTAACCAAATTATAGGGAAGGTTAAAAAATACGGGATTTGGAAATTTTATAAGCTACCCACTTTTTTAGCTAATAGCTAGTCGATGCACGGCAATAATTTTTCGTTTAAGTTTAAGATTCTATTAGTGTGTTATTAATTGTGCAATAATTGTGTCGTCCCTTCTGGTACTAATCATAATTATATCCAGCCGCAATATAATTAAGCCAGTGCATGCGACAGCCGTTTAAAGCAAAATGATATATGGTAAACCGTACCAAAAAGTGGATACACTGTACTTGAACTTTAACTTCATGTACACGTGTTTTCTGTCCAAACAAATAAGCGAAATTGCAACAAACTATAGTGCTTTGAAATCAGCTAATTTTAAATCATATTTAAAAAACCATGAAAAATTGCTCATCTGGATAGTTATTAAACAAACCTTGTGTCTTAAATGTATTCCGATATACATAATATGTTTCGGCGAATTTATTTATCAACAGCTGTTTTATAAATTTATATGACTATTAAGAAAAAAAGCTTGGAATGGTACAAATTAATGACAATTCACGGTAACATCCAGGATTGTATTTTTCGTTGCATATGCCACCGATCCAGAATTTCATACCCGAGACCGACAATAGCAAGACAAATTCCAGCAAGAAAACAATAATATGCCGATGCTACCAAAGAGTCGTCGAGTGACAAAGGCACCATCACATCTTCAGTTTTTAAATCAAGAGTTTTCATATAATGTTTCTTCGGCTTGCCAAATTTGATTGAAGCTGCTAAAACAGTATACTCTGTTAATTGCTTCCAATATAAATCGTGCCAGTATTCATAAATTCCTGAACTCAATAACCATTTGAATACTTTGACAGGTATGTCTACATTAGGTGCAAGAAACGACCAAGCAACGGGTTTCAAAAATAGATTTTCCTTTGTTATGCGTGTTCGAATTTTTAAATAATTGTAATTTATATATATAAAGTAAGGAACATCATCATTCACTAGCAAGTAGCAGTACTTTGTAGTTTTCACTGTTTCCCAAAATTCATTTGAACCTCTCCTTATGCTACCTGTCAATGAATGTTTAAGTAATAATTGAGCACGAAATGCATCCACACCGTAATTCTGATTTGCAGTATTTTCTAATTGCTGGACTTGATCAACAGTAACAACAACTGAACAATTCTTATTAATTAAATCCTGGAAGGATTTATCGACTTCCCCTGGTAATGGAACTAACCTATAACTTTGCCAGTACGAGGTATAAACAATGCTGATACAAAATGCTGCAATTAGCCACGTGATATACAGCAAGTATCTTCTCTTTCTTGTACTTCGCCCAACTTGATTAACAAGTGGGAGAAACGCAAGCTCAAATCCGAGTTGAAAGCTTACGTTAGGCCAAACCTGCTTGTAAATTAGTGCAAGCGTGAGCACTGTAGCTACTAATATGACCCAGACTGGCCAATCAAAAGGCAGGACAAAGAAGTACAGATGGCTAGGTATCAGATCCTTGTAGCTTGATACGTAGACAAATCTGTCTACTTGCTCCCTGACTATTACTCTAACCTGGTATTTTTCATATTTATACTTGATATTGCTATATCTGGGAAAACTCATAGCAGTTATGCGTCCAAATTTACAGCCTAATTTTTTCCCAATTTTGTCTTTGACATATAGAATAAAAGTATAATTGAGTCGGTCTTCTAATATAGATGTAATCATTGATAAAGGATTGTTACGCACGTTTTTCTTCTTGAACGATCTAATTCCATAGAAATTGCGGTTTTTAATTTGTTTGAAATATTTAATTTCTGAAAAAGTATCTTCAGCATAACCGTTAAGAAAAATTTTAGTCTTGTGTAAGTTCCATCGGGATTTCTCAGACCTTTTTAACATCTCCTTGTAAGATGCCCATTTAGATAAAATTGCATTACCCCAATGTTGCGATAGCCACACATGTTTGCCATTTTTAAATTTTAATGTGACTGTAAACATAGTGACCACATTGACAATATTGTGTGTCTCGTGCAGCTTCAAAATTATCCAAAAAAAGTTCCAAGGAAACGTACATAGTTCAGAAGAATGAAACTTTGATTTGTATCCGGTAGCCCAACTGTATTCTGTGAGAACTAAATAAATGTCTGTGTGTGAGCGTATATTTTCCAAAAGTGCCTGGTTTGACGATTGACGAGAAAATGGAAAATATAAGTTAACTATCGTGGTTTGAAGCAAGAATGGAATCACAATGAAGATGTAACACGTCTCTTGGTACTTGAGATACTGCAAGTTTCTGTTAAGTCGCTCAAAGACGTTAAAGATCTGAGTAGATGCTTTTAATTTTGTCAAAGTTTCGACGGCGTTTTCTTGAAATTTTCTTCCAAACTTAGAGGCAGTAGGATTTTCGGTCATTAAAATGAACTGGCAATTGTGAAGTGGATTCCAAATGAGCTCAAGTTTCATAAGGAGTTGACTGTTCAGTGAATATCCAGAGCAGAAACCAAATGAAAAAACAACTGATAGGATTGCAATTTTCATACAAGTTGACATTTTGATATTTTTCGAATAATAGGTTTCAAAAAATTTTATAAAGATACTGTGGATTAGGTAATTGATCCTTTCAACATGGATACTGGTTTATTATGGACGTCTTTGAGGTTCAACTTCTCGTGTTAGGCAAGAACTTTTAAAAACAATCACCTGAAGTTGCTTATAGTGTGTGAAATTGATTTTAAATAACAAACTAAAATATGTCTGTATATTATACGTAAGAATCTTTATTTATTCACAAACAATTTCATGAGTGTTTGTCTAATATGTTAGAAGAGCAAAAACGATTAACGATATTTTTTATTGCATTACGCTATTTACCGCATTATTATCTGCTGATATTGTTTAATCCTTAGAACTAAATAATCTTACGGAACACTAACACACGAATCAACCAAAGTTTGCGTATCGTATGTTTGTCTATTTGTTTTTCATTTTGCTTATTTTGTACAGTATTTCCTAACTAAAACAATGAGATTACTATCGCTTACTAGGGTCCGAAAAATAAAACCACTTCTTTATTTTTGAGGCCTTTATAAATTTATACATGCCAATTTTTACGAAAACAAAATTGAAAAATTAATGTGTTCTAGAAAATCATAAAAATTCTTTTATTTCTAAGGCCCATTATATATTCAAATATTTTAGAAAACAAAATTCAAAAGTAAAAGATTTCGAAATCACAAAAAATTGTTTCAAGATAATGATCTGCTACTCACAAAACTTTATTTTTCTTTTAAATCTTTAAAATATTTAAATATTTTAGGAACTACTTGGCAAAAGTGAAACATGTTTTGTGTTATTATATGGGGCCCTCTGGCCCCATAATTATGTTATTTGTTACGATAAGCCTGAATGCCGAATCTTTTTATTTCTGCATTTTGCACGCATGGGCACAGTGAAACAGGCTACTTTTATACTATTATATATATTTCGTAATTAAGTATAACGGTTGTGAAGTAGAACATTGTGCCGCAACCATTTAAATTCTCTATTTTTAGTCTACAACCATAGACTACAGTTCAGGTCAAGGTACAATACGTTTTGGCCGTTTTGGGACCTCATCAAGTAATGGGTAAGTACCTTACTTCTCTGTAAAAATATTTTATTTATTTCTCGTGCTTTCTGACGATGCAATATAATAAATTAATAATTTTGTATTTTATGTGTTGCGTGTCACAACTTTATAGAAAGCGGCGTCAGAATTTAGGTTTTAAAATAGCACCTGAATGAGCATGTAATTATTATGTATTCAGTCCAAGTACAAATTTACAAAATATAAGCATATCAAAAGTTACTTTAATCACTACTAATTACTTCCAAATTCTAGTGATTTGTAGCAGTAGCAAGCAAGCAAGCCTAAAATAGAGTGGTAACGTTGACGTTGAAATTAGCTTCTACTGACTGTCTACCACTTAATCAGGTGATATTTTAATTGAATGTGGTTGGTTAAACTGAATTAAAATTGCCAGGTATGTAGCAAAGGCTCCGTAAAGCTGTAGAATAATCACGAAATTAGTATTTAAAACAATTGTTGTAAAAGAACTAATATCAAAACCTTTGATTACAACGAGAAGAGAACTAGTAAAACCTTGTTTTTAAAGTGTGCTATTAATTGTGCAATAATTTTGTCGTCCCTTCTGGTACCAGTCATAATTATATCCAGCAGCAAGGTAATTAGGCCAGTACATACAACAGTAATTCCAAGCCAAATGCTATATCGTTAACCGAAAAACTTCAATTTTTGAGAGTTTATAGAATATAGTCTTGATATTTCAAGACCCTGCTAAAATGCAATTTTTACAACTTGTATATAAGCTGGAAATATGACACTCTAGACAATATTCAAATTTTTTTCCAAGAGTCTTGTTGTTTTCAAGACTTTGGAAAGTCTTGATTTCTAGTTTGTTTAAAGACTTTTTGGAGTCTTGATTTTTAAAATTATGAAATGTCAAGATTTTAAAAGTGTTGATTTCAAGTTTCAAGAGTCTTAAAATTTCCGTGCTTCGTAAACTTTGAATAATGACAACAAATACTGAGTTTTAGTACTTGGTGAAGTTTTTGTGTTTTTTTCAGTCTTAATTTTTACAGTCATGATTCTTCAAGATTACAGTCTTGATTCAAAGACTCTTGACCATTTAAGACTTTTAAAGTCTTGATTTTAATACTCTTGAATTTCCAAGACTTGGTCTTATCAAAACGTTTGAAGTCAAGACTTTTGCTAGCCCTAGGGCAGCCTCAGACTCACAGTGTAATTTACAAACAAACTGTGTACGGGTTATCGTACATTCAAGCGTGCCAGTCAATTGTAGATACATAATCGTTTTTGAATTGGAAGGTATTATCATAAGAGGTTTCGTTATTAGACCAAGACCCGCTTTTAAGTATGTTCTAATTTTTTTCGACCGCACGCGACAACATAACAATCATAAGACGCGAAGCTTGCGTGTTTCTTATGTAATTAATTAAGAACTAAATATCAGTTTTTCCGCAAGATTCAGCTCAGCTCACTGTTTTAAAAGTTCAAATAATGATTAGTAATGTCCAGAGACATATCAAATAAACCTTTTAAATCAGCCGACTTTTAGTTTTTAGATGCTGAGCTTAAGAATATATTTAAATGGTCATGTCTGTCTGCCTGTCTGTTTTTATGCTCCACAGGTTAGTTTTTAAGCATTGTTCCTTAAACCACTTTGAAACGACCACAAATGCGAGGGAAAAATTCCCTATTGTATTTGGAGTGGATCGCGCTAACGATTTTAGTACAATTGACAGTTAAATAGACCCATGTCAAAACGCATTTGAAGGATACAAACAAAAACCAGTAAAATTACCATGAGCGTACATACGTATTTACAGCGATGGCTGGTGCGACTTCCTTTCATTTAAATCGCGCTCCACTAAAGTACAAGTACAAGAACAAGTACATCTTACAGTGTCGGTTCCAGCATTAGGAAACAAGCTTTAGTGGAAATGGAGGGGGTGTATGTGGGGTAGCCCATCAATGACGTAAAAAAATATCACTCGCTTGGCCATCTATTTAAATAGTTTTTAGGTGCTGAGTTCAACTATGTATCTATTTACATGGCCATGTCCGTCCTTCTGTCCGTCCGTCGATCTGTTTATCTGTTGGTCATGCGACCACAAATGCAAGTTCAAAGTACCAATCTGTTTTTGGGGTTGATCGTACTAACCAGTTTTCTATAAATAACTGTGGAATGGGCCCATGTCAAAACGGATTGAAAGATCACAAATTTTAGCCGCCTAAAAATGCAATGAGCTTGTGCAACAATGATGTTTACCAAAACGACAAAATCTTGACCGACCCACCCCCTCCGTAAGTTAGAGTTTACGCGAGATATTACATAGGCCTCGGCCCTCCCCCCCCCTCCTAATGTAAACGTCATTGTTGCACGCCCCCTAAAGGCAAAGTGCCATATTTTTTTGGGCTAATCGAACCATCCAGTTTTTTAAAAATAATTGTTAAATGGTCCCATGTCAGAACTCATTGAAAGAGTTCAACTTTTAACCACCTAAAAATGCAATAGCAAAGTGCCATATTATTTTTGGGGTTGATTAAACTAATCGGCTTTCTAAAAATAATTGTTGAATGGTCCCATATCAAAAGGCATTGAAAGGGTACGAACAAAAAGGGATAAAATAAACATTAGCGTACATTGCCGTACATACATATTTAAAGACCCGGAAGGTGAAACTATATTTCTGCTTTGCGCGCTACTGAAGTTGAATTATATTCAACACTATTGGTATAACCTCAGCCAATCTTAAATACCATAAAGAAAGGTGGGGGGGGGGGGTTCCGGGGATGTTGCATAAAAAAATATACCCGAATTACTATTCGCTTATTGGGATGGTCCATGAATGACGTCACCCAAATTTTTATTCTCTTAAAGGTATAGTCCATCAATGACGTTACTTAAATTACTATTACATTTAAATAGTATATAATGAAAAAGCTCTTCATTTTTATATTTATTTTTTGTTACATTTAGTTACAAATGAAAATTAACATGCCAGACAAGTAAACACCATTCAAATATGACATGCCAAAGTAAGTACACTGCAGTTTTAAAAGAATATTTTAAGGGCAAAAGTGAGCAGAGATGAAGCAGCTAAGATTCTTTAGTAAAGACGATAGAAAGGTCAGACTGCGAAAAGGACAGCGGTGTATAAGTTCTTTGCTTACTTCTTTGATTACTTGTAACATATGCACATCTCTTGCATTTTCATACAATCTGGAAGTTTTCCATTTCTCCCAAAATCAATAAAACCCAGAGGACAAAATAACTTTCATCCGATTTGTAACCCAGCTGTGATATTTGGGAAATCCATAAATAAATCCATAGAACGTCAGTCGTCTCAAATATTTTTTATTTTTGCTTTTCATGTTGTAAGAATGGATTTTTGGTCATCATTTTCTGAAATCGCTTCCAATCAAAACTAAAATTATTTTCTTCAAACGAAAATGCAATCTCAATTTTCTCCTCTGCATTTTTTGGAAATGCAGTTTTATGAAACGATTGTTTTTTTTAATTTTTATTCGATGCAACTATTTCAACAAGAATTGACAGTGTGGTACGCTCTGAAAACGTGTGATCCCAAAAAGTGCACACACTGAAATGCTCCGAAAATAGTGAACTAAACTGATTTGTGAAAAGGGTTCGTCCAGATCTCAAACAAAGTCTGGTTTCATTTAACATTATCCGGCGTGAATTCGAACAAACTCGCCTATATTTCAGCTTTGAATAATATGTTGGGATTAATAAATTTTATTCTTCTATTATTGAGGAAAAACGTTTGAGAAAATTTTGCATTGACCCAGCACATAAAAGCATTTATTATTTACCACACGATTTATATACAATTAGTAATTAGGAATAAAAAATTATTAACAATTCATGGTAACATCCACGATCGAAGTTTTTGATTTGCCTGCCACTGATGCAGAATTTCATACCCGAGACTCACAATAGCAAGGGAAAGTCCAACAAAAAAACAATAGTACGCCGATGCTACCAAAGAGTCGTCAAGTGACAAAGGCACCATCACATCTTCAGTTTTTAAATCAAATGTTTTCATGACATGTTTCCTATTAGGCTGGCCATATTTCTTTGAAGCAACCAGAAGAATATTCTCTGTTCTTTGCTTCTGAGACAAATCCTGGAGGTATTCATAAATTCCTGAACTCATTAACCATTTGAATACTTTGACAGGTATGTCTACGTTAGGTGCAAGAAACGACCACGCAACAGGTTTTAAAAAAAGACTGTCCTTCGCCATGCGTGTTCGAATTTTTAAATAATTGTAGTTAATAAATATAAAGAAAGGAACCTCATCCTTTCGTAGCAAGTAGCAATACTTTGTTGTTTTCACTGTTTCCCAAAATTCATTTGAACCACTGCCTATGCTACGTTTTAACAAATGTTTGAGTAGTAATTGAGCACGATATGTATCTACACCGTTATTCTTATTTGCATTCTTCTCTAATTGCTTGACTTGTTCCACATTTACAACAACTGAACAATTCTCATTAATTAAATCCTGGAAAGATTTATTGACTTCCACTGGTAATGGAACTAACCTATAACTTTGCCAATACGAGGTGAAAATAATACTAATCAAAAATGATGCAATTAGCCACGCGATATGCAGCCAATATTTCTCTCTTCTCTTTGTCGTACTCCGTCCAACTTGATTTACTAGTGGTAGAAACGCAAGCTCAAATCCAAATTGGATACTAAGGTTAGGCCAAACTTTCTTGTAAATAAGTGCAAGTGTGAGCACCGTTGCAACTAAAATGACCCATACTGGCCAATCAAAAGGCAGAACAAAAAAGTACAAATGACTTGGTATGAGATCGTGGTAGCTTGATACGTAGAGAAATCTATCTTCTATTTCCGTGACGATTACCCTCACCTGGTGGCTCTCATATTTATACTTGATACTGTTATATCTAGGGAAACTCATTGCAGTTATGCGTCCAATTTTACAGCTCATTTGCTCTCTAACTTTGTCCTTTAAGAAGAAAATAAAAGTAAAATTTAGTCGGTCTTCCAATATGGAGGCGATCATTGACAGAGGATTGTTATGCACTAGCGTCTTTAACCCCTTTAACGGTCGAATTCCATAGAACGTGCGGTTTTTAATTCCTTTTAAATTTTTTATTTGTGCAAAAGGACCTTTTCCATAACCGTTAAGAAAAATTTTAGTCTTGTGTAAGTTCCATCGCCATTTCTCAGACCGTTTTAACATCTCTTTGTAAGATGCCCATTCAGATAAAATTGCATAACCCCAATGTTGAGATAACCATACATTTTTTTCATTTGTAAATTTTAATGTGACTGTGAACATAGTGACCACATTCACAATATTTGTTGACTTATGCATCTTTAAAATGACCCAAAAAAAGTTCAAAGGGAAAGTACATAGTTCTGAAGCATCAAACGTTGATTGGTATCCCTTTGTCTTACTGTATTTTAACGCATCTGTGAGAAATAGATAAATGTCTGTGTGATGTCTTATATTTTTTAAAAGTGCCTGATTTGAAGATATACGAGAAAATGGAAAATATAAGTTTGCTATTTTAGTTTGAAGCATGGATGGAATTACAATAAAGATGTAACACGTTTCCTGAAACTTAAGAAACTGCAAGTTTCTGTTTAGTCGCTCGTAGACATTAAAGTTTTGGGTAGATGATTTTAATGTTTTCAGAGTTTGGACGACGTGCTCTTCAACTTCCCTTCCAAACTTATAGACAGTAGGATTCTCTGTCATTAAAATAAACTGGCAATTTTTAAGTGGGTTCCAAATGAGTTCAAGTTTTATAAGGATTTGATTCTGCAGTGAATATCCAGAGCAGAAAGCAATTATAAAAATAACCGCTGGCAATGCAACTTTCAGACGTGTTGACATCTTGATATTGTTTGTTTAACTAATTAGTCTCGACAGAATTTTTAAAAATACTGTAGATTAGGTAACTTGAATATTGGTTAATTATGAACGTCTTTGTGGTTTATATTTTAGTGTTAGGAATATAGGTTAGCAAGAACTTTCAAATGAAAGCACTTTTATACTGTTAGTGTGTGAAATTGTTTTTGAATGACAAACTGAAATGGGTATGTATATTCCACGTAAGAATGTGTAACCAACTTTTTTAATGTAAATACTGATACTGACTACTTTTTAGCATGGATGTTTGCAGTTTCATATCTTCATTTGTGTAAATACAATATCACGAGCTTTTGCATACATTATTGGCTCATGTTATACAGTATGCCCTAAATAAAAAGTTGAGATTACTACATATTACTTACTGGGGCCCAGAATATCAAAACATCAAAACTTTTATTTGTAAGGCCTTTATACATGCCAATTTTTTTGAAAACAAAATTAAAAGGTAAAAATTTTCAAAATCGCGGAAATCACTTGTTAGATAATGATCTAAATATTACAAAACTTAAATTTGATTGAAAATCTGTAGAATATTGTAGGAGCTACAGGGTAGCGTTCAATGAAATGTTATTTGTTGAGCGTCGCGTTGGCGGGGACCTTCAGATACGCGGTGTGGTTTTGCAAACAAACGGTGTCCGCGTTGTAGTACAACCAAGTAGTTCAGTTAATTGTAGATAATTGTTTTAGAATCGCAGGGTATCACCCTTGGAGGTTATCTCATTAGACGAAGACCCACTATGTAGTGTTTTGTTTTTGATGGGGCAATAAAGTTCTTATGGTTCTCATGTAATTATTTAGAAATAAAAACTTCAAACACTCGCAAAATATTATGGATCAAGACTTAGCAAATAAAAAATGTATTTAAGTTGAGTTGGACATGGCAAGCTCTTTGACCCCAGGGCGTCAACAAAGTTACAATATACACGCCCGTTGGTTGTAGTCTACAAATATATATGTATTTTCTGTAAATTCCGTTTTATAATTAGAGGGATGTTGCCTTAACAAATTGTGAGGGTTTTAACTTTTGGAACATTCTGCATTAGGTCGTATTAATATTATAGGATTATAAATATTCCATGTTTGTGTTTGCACAGATGTAACTGTATAAATACTGAATTTCTAGTTTTTACGTGCCTGAATGTTTCTACTAACTTCAAGTTCTGTTTGTACAAGCAAAATAAACAAGTTCATGCATATGTGATTACATAATCTGCTTAACATATGAAAATAGAATGTATAACGTAACAATTGAAATTTCAAATTTTTTAAAATTGTATGAACTTTTTTTCTTGTTCAATAAAAATTTTTTAAAAAATTTAAAAAAATTGTTTTTAAATTCAGAATATTTTAAAATAGTTTTTTCATTCAAAATTTTCCAAAATTGTCGCTTAGTGATTTTTACAAAAATTAAAGTAAAAACCCATTTTGAGGCCTTTTTTGTTTTTTCGAAAAAATATTTCATCGATCGAAAGTCATTTGGCACATCATGTTGTTAAGCCGTTTTAAGTTTTCTGGGACGCTCTTTTCGAAAAAAATATCTTCTAAGAAAACTCGATTATACGTTGCCAAGTTATGCTCGTAAGAGAAAACGAAAAACATTCCTTAATCATACTGAACAAAATTACCATACACTGCAAAAATTCAGAATAGCTTTATTTGCATGTTGTAGAAAATTTTAAGTTACTCCCATTGCATGTTTTTAAAAAGTTAAAAATTTTTCATTGCACTGTGACTGTTTTGAAAAAGCCAGATATTTAAATTACAACTATATTTAAAACTGCAGAATGCTCTATATTTTTATAATAACCTTTTTTTATACATTTATTTACAAATGAACATTAGCATGTTTCGTACAATTTAAATCTATTTAAATATGACATGCCAAAGTACACTCTCATTTAAAAAAACATTTCAAAGGCAAAACTAAGCAGAGATCATCAGAGATGAAGTAGCTCCGATTCCAAATATAATAAAGATGATAAAAAGGTCAGACTCTGAAAACGACAGCGGTAGTGTATGTTCTTTGCTTACTTCATCGATTACTTGTAACATATGCACATCGCTCGCATTTCTATACAATCTGACAGTTTCCCACTTTTCCCAAAACCAATAAATCCCAGAGGACAACAGAACTTTCATCCGGTTTGTAACCCAGTTGTGATATTTAGGAAATAGAACATTTTACACCTTTTTAAAAACATGCAAGTAGAAAATTTTAAACCTTTTAAAAACATTTAAATAGAATATTTTACACCTTTTCAAAAACATGTAAATGGAATATTTTGCACTTTTCAAAAAGAATGTAAACAGAAAATTATAACTGTTTTAAAAACATGTAAATAGAACTATTTGCTTATTTTAGAAACTCGTAATTATCATTGTAAGCATGTACCTTATTCACTATGTATTTGTTTTGACATAGCTCATTTCAATTCTAGCATAAAAATTATAAATGTGTCATTTTTGTTCTTCATTGACGATATGTAATGAGTGTCCTGCACTTTAGTTATTATTTAATGTTGGATCTTCCTAAGCTCCATAATGCTTAAAATACTCAATTTTTTTTCCTTAATTCAATTCCAGCTCCTCTGGCTAAGGAACGATCAAGAGAAGAGTTTTACGAATTTTATCGCATCTTTAATGGTAATCGCATAGAATATCATAGAGCTTTCCACTTTGCTTTTGCCGATATACATGACATGTGCAATACCACACAGGGATTTAACGTGTCGTTTGCCCAAGAGATTGAGAAACTTTGGCACGCGGCCGGGGCCAGCTATAGCAATGAATTACATAATACTTGGTTGTCAATAGGGAGTGAGGATGCGCCGATGATTCTAGTGGCTATGACCATTAACAATTTTATCCATCACGGGGACTACATCATTGATGAGTTTAGGTTAGGTTAGGTTAGGTTCTTGATTTTGTGGACAGTCGTCTGTATTGGTCACAAGGTTACACTCCCAGTTCCATTTGGTCCTCGGATTTCAATGGTTCAGACCGAAAACTAATTTTTAATGCACATCCAACTCAATTTTCTTTAAGTTTACTTTAGAAAATTGCAACGTTTGATAAATATGTCTATTTAATTGAATGGCATAGTAAAAAAATCTACAGGGCCAACAAATGCAATGGGGATGAATTGGAAATGACTTATAAATCAATAAGTGTAAGTTAGTTTTAAGATATAAATAAAATTATTCTGCGTTTCATCTTTCTTAACTAGAAACGAATTCAGTTATTTTAACGTTGTAATTTAATGCAATTAAATATTTTCATTCATTTCTGTAGGATTTCAATTTAAGAGACATTAAAATGTTGGATGCAGCAAAGCAGCCTTATGGAGAAAATCTGTGCTTGAATCGGATTGGCCGCTGTTCTCAGTTTTGCTTCCCTGTTCCGTCACCAGGCAACGGTTCCGTTCCAGTCTCTTCTAAAACTAAAAATCGTCGGACGGCATTTTCGCCTGAAGCATTTTTTATTAAGATTTACAAGTTTGTATTAAAATCGCGACAAAAGATAAGAGATCGTCCGTAAATGACGTCACGTGTAAAGTCAATGGGTCTCCTATATGGTATTGATGACATCCTATGTTAAAGATTGCCATTTACACAATGGTTAAGCCTTTGACAGGGGGGTCATAGGGTCTTAGAAAATGATATAACAAGTTGAAAAAACTTTTAACTGGAAAAAAATAAACACTTTTTGGATTAATTAGTTCATTTAAATAGGTAATTAGATACTCAACAAGTCAACCAATATTGAACGAACAGCTAAACAAAAAAATTGCTGACTAGTGATTCATTTCAAAATTCATTCTTAAATTGTTGAGCTGCGTGTGCAGTACAAGTCCATCTAAACAAATGAAAATAATATTTACAAAGACTAGAAATATTAATTAGGGAATGTATGTTCACCATTAGTATCAAATGTTCAGACTACGCTCTAAATGAAAATAAAATGATTTCAGATGAGAACCTACTATCAAAACTTGTTCTAATATCAATAATCCATAGGTCACGGGGATAAGGGGTAATCCATGAGTGCTATTATTTTGAAGGAAAATAGTTTAGTCCAACTGACCAAACAAGGAATCCAGCTCATTTCTATCCGTCTCGGGATCAACCAACAGCCAATTTACTCGTTTCCTGCTTCGCTTTCTTCTTTTTAAAAACGGGGCTAAACGGAAAGAAGCATCTTGCATCATCAACTCTACTGGTAGTTGATTTTGAGCACAAGATGCGGCGTCATAAGATTTCTTAACGGGAGCTGGAGCTGGAATATATATAAACAACACTTATTACTAATAATAACGTACCTTCCTACAAGTTTGATCTCGTGGAAATTTGTTAGTGAAGAATCAAAATAGTCGATATTTCATTTAGGCTAGAATCACATTTAGCAATGTAAAAAATGTGCAAAATATTCTATTTGCTTGTTTTTGAAAAGTTCAAAATATTCTTTTAACTTGTTTTTGAAAAGTGCAAAATGTTCTATTTTCTATTTACTTGTTTTTGAAAAGTTCGAAATATTATTTTAACTTGTTGTTCAAAGGGCAAAATGTTCTATTTACTTGTTTTGAAAAGTTCGAAATATTATTTTAACTTGTTTTTGAAAAGGGCAAAATGTTCTATTTACTTGTTTTGAAAAGTGCAAAATATTATTTTAACTTGTTGTTGAAAAGGGCAAAATATTCTATTAACTTGTTTTTGAAAAGTGCAAAATGTTCTATTTACTTGTTTTTGAAAAGTGCAAAATGTTCTATTTACTTGTTTTTGAAAAGTGCAAAATGTTCTATTTACTTGTTTTGAAAAGTGCAAAATATTCTATTTACTTGTTTTTGAAAAGTGCAAAATGTTCTATTTACTTGTTTTTGAAAAGTGCAAAATGTTCTATTTACTTGTTTTTGAAAAGTGCAAAATGTTCTATTTACTTGTTTTGAAAAGTGCAAAATATTCTATTTACTTGTTTTTGAAAAGTGCAAAATGTTCTATTTACTTGTTTTGAAAAGTGCAAAATATTATTTTAACTTGTTTTTGAAAAGGGCAAAATGTTCTATTTACTTGTTTTGAAAAGCGCAAAATATTATATTTATTTGTTTTTGAAAAGTGCAAAATGTTCTATTTACTTGTTTTAAAAAGTGCAAAATATTCTATTTACTTGTTTTTAAAAAGTGCAAAATGTTCTATTTACTTGTTTTTAAAAAGTGCAAAATGTTCTATTTACTTGTTTTTGAAAAGTGCAAAATATTATTTTAACTTGTTTTTAAAAAGTGCAAAATGTTCTATTTACTTGTTTTTAAAAGTGCAAAATATTCTATTTACTCGTTTTTGAAAAGTGCAAAATGTTCTATTTACTTGTTTTGAAAAGTGCAAAATATTCTATTTACTCGTTTTTGAAAAGTGCAAAATGTTCTATTTACTTGTTTTGAAAAGTGCAAAATATTATTTTAACTTGTTTTTAAAAAGGGCAAAATGTTCTATTCACTTGTTTTGAAAAGTGCAAAATATTATTTTAACTTGTTGTTGAAAAGGGCAAAATGTTCTATTTACTTGTTTTGAAAAGTGCAAAATATTCTATTTACTTGTTTTTGAAAAGTGCAAAATGTTCTATTTACTTGTTTTTGAAAAGTGCAAAATATTATTTTAACTTGTTTTTGAAAAGTGCAAAATGTTCTATTTACTTGTTTTGAAAAGTGCAAAATATTCTATTTACTCGTTTTTGAAAAGTGCAAAATGTTCTATTTACTTGTTTTGAAAAGTGCAAAATATTCTATTTACTCGTTTTTGAAAAGTGCAAAATGTTCTATTTACTTGTTTTGAAAAGTGCAAAATATTATTTTAACTTGTTTTTGAAAAGTGCAAAATGTTCTATTTACTTGTTTTTGAAAAGTGCAAAATATTATTTTAACTTGTTTTTGAAAAGGGCAAAATGTTCTATTTACTTGTTTTGAAAAGTGCAAAATATTATTTTAACTTGTTTTGGAAGAGTGCAAAATATTATTTTAACTTGTTTTGGAAGAGTGCAAAATGTTCTATTTACTTGTTTTGAAAAGTGCAAAATATTATTTTAACTTGTTTTTGAAAAGTGCAAAATGTTCTATTTACTTGTTTTTGAAAAGTGCTAAATATTATTTTAACTTGTTTTCGAAAAGTGCAAAATGTTCTATTTACTTGTTTTTGAAAAGTGCAAAATATTATTTTAACTTGTTTTGGAAGAGTGCAAAATATTATTTTAACTTGTTTTGGAAGAGTGCAAAATGTTCTATTTGCTTGTTTTGAAAAGTGCAAAATATTATTTTAACTTGTTTTTGAAAAGGGCAAAATGTTCTATTTACTTGTTTTTGAAAAGTGCAAAATGTTCTATTTACTTGTTTTTGAAAAGTTCGAAATATTATTTTAACTTGTTTTTGAAAAGTTCGAAATATTATTTTAACGTGTTTTTGAAAAGGGCAAAATGTTCTATTTACTTGTTTTTGAAAAGTTCGAAATATTATTTTAACTTGTTTTTGAAAAGTGCAAAATGTTCTATTTACTTGTTTATAAAAAGTTCGAAATATTATTTTAACTTGTTTTTGAAAAGAGCAAAATGTTCTATTTACTTGTTTTGAAAAGTGCAAAATGTTCTATTTACTAGTTTTTGAAAAGTTCGAAATATTATTTTAACTTGTTTTTGAAAAGGGCAAAATGTTCTATTTACTTGTTTTTGAAAAGTTCGAAATATTATTTTAACTTGTTTTTGAAAAGTGCAAAATGTTCTATTTACTTGTTTTTGAAAAGTTCGAAATATTATTTTAACTTGTTTTTGAAAAGTTCGAAATATTATTTTAACGTGTTTTTGAAAAGGGCAAAATGTTCTATTTACTTGTTTTTGAAAAGTTCGAAATATTATTTTAACTTGTTTTTGAAAAGTGCAAAATGTTCTATTTACTTGTTTTTGAAAAGTTCGAAATATTATTTTAACTTGTTTTTGAAAAGGGCAAAATGTTCTATTTACTTGTTTTTGAAAAGTTCGAAATATTATTTTAACTTGTTTTTGAAAAGGGCAAAATGTTCTATTTACTTGTTTTTGAAAAGTTCGAAATATTATTTTAACTTGTTTTTGAAAAGGGCAAAATGTTCTATTTACTTGTTTTGAAAAGTGCAAAATGTTCTATTTACTTGTTTTTGAAAAGTTCGAAATATTATTTTAACTTGTTTTTGAAAAGGGCAAAATGTTCTATTTACTTGTTTTGAAAAGTGCAAAATGTTCTATTTACTTGTTTTTGAAAAGTTCGAAATATTATTTTAACTTGTTTTTGAAAAGGGCAAAATGTTCTATTTACTTGTTTTGAAAAGTGCAAAATGTTCTATTTACTTGTTTTTGAAAAGTTCGAAATATTATTTTAACTTGTTTTTGAAAAGGGCAAAATGTTCTATTTACTTGTTTTGAAAAGTGCAAAATGTTCTATTTACTTGTTTTTGAAAAGTTCGAAATATTATTTTAACTTGTTTTTGAAAAGGGCAAAATGTTCTATTTACTTGTTTTGAAAAGTGCAAAATGTTCTATTTACTTGTTTTTGAAAAGTTCGAAATATTATTTTAACTTGTTTTTGAAAAGGGCAAAATGTTCTATTTACTTGTTTTGAAAAGTGCAAAATGTTCTATTTACTTGTTTTTGAAAAGTTCGAAATATTATTTTAACTTGTTTTTGAAAAGGGCAAAATGTTCTATGTGTATCCTTTTTTTGGGATGATTCTCATGCTTTTCTACTTTGTTTGTGCTTAGAAAGTGAATTGCATTGGTAGTGAGTCATTTTGATTCTTGTTAACTTACATTAACTAGTTTAAAATAGAGCATGCTATAAAAATTAAAATTAAATTATATTTGCCCAACTGTAATAGTGTATTTGAACTTACGCTTTTGTGGGTTCAATGATTTCATGATTTCAATGTCGGTCCTTTGTTCTCTCGTATTGCTCGTGGAGACGGGATTTCTACTGATGCCTTATCTCCTTTTTCGGTATTTTGTAACAATTTTTGTCCAACAGATCTTCCACATTTCTCCGATACAGTTTCCTCAAAATTTGAAGAAACAGTTTTATCATCAGCCTTTTTAGAAACTCCGAAATGCAATACCCGAATCTTATCAGTTGGTTCTTTGACAGCAACTTCTGTTGTTTCTGTTGGATTTAGGCACCACTTGCTGCCTGGATGAGAAACACGACGACCACGACTGAAAATTCCAGAAGCCACAAATATATCTTGTTTTTGTTTTAATGCAGTATCAGACCGAATATCCGGAGACTCGGGCTCTATATCAAAGACAAACAAGACCAATTACACATAATTTAATCAATACTACAGAAAACTTACTACACCTTTTAATTTCTGTATAGCAATTAGTTTGTATAGCGTAGCAAATAAGCGTAATTATATATTTACCGTGGTAACACAAGCCACAAAAGTGAAATTTATGCTGTCAAATTATGATCAATTAATTATTCGAATAATTCTTTAATAACTAATATTTAAAAAAAATAAATATTAACTATGTATTACTAAATTAAGATTAGGTATTATTATTGAGGTTGTAATGTACTTACGTGGGTAGATTGAGGACGGGCCCGGGATTGGAACCTGAGTTGACAGTTGAAGTGGCGGCTTCTCCTCGTCAGTGTCTGTGAGATAGGTAAATTACACAATTTTTATAATTATTACAACAAAACTGTCTGACTTTTGTAATGTTTTTTTAATTTCTATATAATTATATAGTAATTGATTTTAACCACAGTTTATTACTATCCCTATCATTAATTAGTCCTAATTGTGTAGCTTCAAAATCAAATATTAATTTGTTAATTACTTTTACCAATTAATCGGTAATTATTTATTATTATGGATAAATAATAAATATCGTCTGTGAAGGACCAAAATAACCCATATCCAATTTAGGCTACAATTAAAATGAGCTATGTCATAAAATCAAAATGAGAAGCATGCGTAAAATGTTAATTTAGGAGTTTTTGAAAAATGTAAAATGTTCTAATTTCATGTTTTCGAAAAGGGGCAAAATGTTCGAATTCCATGTTTTAGAAAAGGTGCAAAAATGTCTAATTTCATCTGTTTGAAAAGCGGAAAATGTTCTATTTAATTGCTCTCAAGACATATTTGAATATTATTGTAGATAGTGGATATTGTGTTTAGCTAAAAATGGATATAGGTCATTTTGGTTCTTCACAGACGACATCTTGAATTATTAATAATAAAATTATTGATTAAATATATTAAGATTCTAACTGTACTTACATTCATCGAAATTGATGGAAGGACCCGGGATTCCGACTGGGCCATGAGAAGTCCGTACTACATGCTCGCGCTCGTCTCTGTTGTTCTCGTTTTCGTTCTCGTTCTCGTTACCCGCATCTTTTTCAATCTTTATTGAGCTGCTGTGACCCAAAAAGGTGACATCTTCCTCGTCCGTGTCAATCTTTATGGAGCCAGTACTAACCAAAGGGATGACTTGTTCTGGACCGACGTTTCTCTCTAAACCATTATTGTCGCCTTGAGTTTCTTCACGGGGATATGCAGAATGATTTTGAGCGCAGCAACAGTTGCAGTTGTGGAAGCTGCTGTTGTGAGTTGGCGAGGGATGACATGTCGTGGAAGATGCGGACTGTTCACAACGACCACGATGACTACAGTGACAATGAGGATGTTCGTATGGACTGTTACCGTTACCGTAGTTGTGGTGGCACGACATAAAAGGGTTCAGAATTGGATTCGGCTGAAATGGAAATAGTTGTGGCATCAGCATCTGCGCCCCAGAACCAGGAAGTAAATGGTAGTTGTTGAGATTGCTTTGATGCGAGTAATTCTCGTAAGGATTGGTCCAAGGGAGACGAAAGCCGAGGCAAAGAGGGCCAGTATCACCGATGGTATTAGCAGTCTGATTATAGTTCTGATTGTTGGAATAGTTAATTTTTCGGTTCCAGATGTCGTTAGTCAGGGGAACTGGCGGCTTCGGTTTCGGTTGAGGGTACAAATTTAGTTCATTTTCCGGACTGAAGAATTGACCCGGTGCCGACTGGAAACCGCGAGGAAAGTACTGTCCATCTGTTGCTTGATGAGCCTGTGGAATGTGACTGTAGGATTCGAAGGAAGTTGAACGCGGGGCTCCGGCTCTGCTGGCTCCCATCGTCTCTTGTTTCAAAGTTGCGGGTGGAAATAGAAATGGCCGTGGTCTACTGTTTTTGTTTGGTGAATTTTTGTTTGTTCCTTCGTTGTGTTCGTTCTTGCGACGTTTGCTTAAATCCAGAGGAGCCAGATCGTCATCTTTGGCTGCCATCTCAAATGCCTTGGTCCTGGCTATGAGTCGTTTCTACTTATTTTACAACTTCTGAAACTTAGAAAAAATAATAAATTAATTAGATTTTTTATAATATGAATTATTGCACACCATTTCGCTATCCACCACCCCATTTCTTAATTCCGTTTCGGTATCGTCAAAACTATTAATAAAATGTATTACCGAACGATTTATTGCCTTCACGTGCTTCAAGTAGAACAAAAACCAAGGAGCTGAATTTTCGTTCAAGATGCGACCGCGTCAAGCCAGAAAATAGAATACGGTGTAGAGGAATGGATGTGTTCCCGTCGGACACCTTTTAACGAATGGACCTGGAAGAATGAAAGTTGGGCCTTATTTATAGCGCTTCAGTTTTTCAGGTATCGTTCAACCATGCTTACAAACATATTAAACTAATTCACTTTGAAAACGAAAGCGGAAGCCCAGTCAGCCAAGCTTATAGCTAAAGGTGAAGGGCTAAATTTTGTCCAGGTGCTGTATTTGAAACAGGTTCAAAAGTATGTACCAATGTACCTAGTTTAAATCCAAACCAAACCCTATTGGCTAATGAGACGGTGAAACAAAAACGTATTTTGTGTAGGTATTTCTTAAAACAATATCGCTGGTTTTATTTTCCTAAAAAATTAGAAAAATGCTAAATTATTGTTTTGTATTGTTATTGTCGTTATTATAGGGATTGTCGAAATTCCACCCTTTTTTTCAGAGTTTAATTTCGAAACCACGGAGGACTGGATGTATAGGCATTTATAGACAACGTCTATCAAACGTTAACGTACGGTGACTATAGCAGACTACCACTGACCACTGGTCAGCCCGGAGGAGACTCGAACCCAATGCTATTCAATTGATGTAAATAAAAAAGTGATATGTGATAGCTGAGTCTTCGAACCGAAAAGTTTTTTTTATCATAGAATTTTTCTAAATGTTTATGTTATGAAGTTTTGTATAGTATTTGGAAAGAATTGTATTTTTATTTATGCAAGTTGTGAGTGTAGCTGTTACGGAGTTTTAGTCCAATTTAAATAATGTAGTACGTATTTCCTATTGTTTTTATATTATCTGCTAATAAGTACTAATCGTTACTTCGTTAGTCAGTACTATACACTGCTATCGATGCATATTTACAATTCATAGGTAGGCCATTATACGCTACTATTTTGCAGCGTCTGCATGGGAATAAAAACTTGAATAAATGTGGAATAACATATAAAATTAAAATAGATACATACGAGAAAAACTTAAAAAATTATTTTTATTTATTTTGTTGTGTGTGTAGTATACAGATATGATTAGCTTACCTAGCTGCTGTAATATAACAAGTAATTGAACAAGTTTAGATCAATTTTCAATGTTTAGAGATTTTAAAACATTAGATTGCTTCAAAATTGAAGTATGAAAAGTTTAAAAACAACGGAGAACAAAAGGATGACCAAAAAAACTGCAACACTGAATTTTTGAACTTTGGCAAGTAGCTGTGAGCGAAAGAGACAAAATCAGCCCGAATTGTGTCACGGTTTTAGAATTTCAGCTCACTTACGTGTGTACGTCGATTACTGCTACGGCAACAGGTTCTACAATATTAATATCGATGTTTGTATCATGAAGTGCGCCTCCCGCGTTAGTGTGACATTTGGCGTGTCTGTTTCTAGAACCTATGCTTTTATATGTCATTTTGCAGGTTGGATGGGGACACTTGAAGGGTCGTACGTTAGAGTGAACTTGCATGAGATGACTTTTAAGCTTACATTGAGATTTTGTTGTTACCTCACAATTTGAATAAGGACAACTGAAACGCATCCGACCCTCCTGGGTCATATGGTATATTTTATTGAGAGTTTTAATTTATTGAAACGATGTAAAAGATTGTTTGCATGGGAATCTGCCTGAGAGGCTTGATTTGGGTCGGAATGGTTGGAGGTTCCTTCATTTGTTGGTTCAAATGTATTACATACATGATAGCTGGAATTTTTCCTGTGAACTCGAATGAAATGTGTACCTTTAGTTTGTGTAGTTTTGAATGACATTTTGCAATTGGGATGGGGGCAATTGTAGGGTCTGGCATCTGAGTGAACTTAACAAGCCAACGCATAACTCACATCTACTATCTGAAGTTGTACCTACCACACTTGTATTGAGTTTTGTATTACCAAACCCACTTGTATGACCTGTATCCTAACCACGCTGGCCAGCAAAACTTGTACTTAGCCCACTCGAACCGCCTTAATTCTTGGGAAGAACAAGCCTACTCGAACTTTTCCCACTGGTACCCGCAAAACTCGTACCTAGCCTACTCGTACTGGGAAGATTCTTACCAAGCCCACTGATCAGTACTACTCGTACCAAGCCAACTCAAATCTGTACTGCTATTATCGAGCCCACAAGTACCATCACCACTCCAATCCTGACTATGTGTACCAGCAAAACTTGTACTTAGCCCACTTTTACATGCACTTACTGCTTTTTAAGTATTTTGCGTTAGCATTACTACATAAAAATTGTTTTCGAGTGATCAAGCCAACTCACTGTAAGTTCAGCATCTAATTTTGGCCCGTGGTGGACAAATCCCGCGCGAAGCGTCAGATCTTTCATCGTCAGCGTGGGAATAAAAACTTAAATAATTGTGGAATAACACAGAATAGACACAAATGATAAAAATCCGAAAAGTCATATTTATTCATTTTGTGATTTTGTAGTATGAGTAGCTTCAAGGAGGGTAAGAGAGGCAAAAACAGTTGGGAGACAAAATTGCATGAAAATAAATTTTGAAGATAATACTTGAGGTAACTCAGGTAGCATATAATCGTTTTTTTTATAAAACTCCCGGGTATACTAGTTAATTGGAAAAAGGGTATTTTCGGGGATTCGTCCCTTACTCAGTGATCTATGAATTTATTTTGATTGGTACTGACAGTAGTCGGCTCCGCTCGGTTCAGCCCCACCGTATTCGGTCCCGAAAGGTCGGGTCCCGACTAGGGCTTGCAAAATCAAGACCAAGACTTTCGCCATTTTCAAGACCATTCAAGAGTCTTGAAAAGTCTTGAAATTTCAAGACCACCTTGAAATTCAGTTATTCCAACACCTTAACTCTATATATGACTTTTTAGACAAAGTTGAGAATTTTTGTCAAGAGTCTTGATTTTTTCAAGACTTTTGAAAGTCTTGATTTCAAGACTCTTGAATTTTCACGACTTTCGAAAGTCTTGATTTAGTCTTGATTTCAAGAGTCTTGAAATTTTCGTACCTCCAGAAGTTAAAATTATAGCAAACAAACTGAGTTTTTGTGCTTAAAAAGTGATTGTGTACATGTTTTTGTTAGTCTTGATTTCAAGAGTCTTGATTTTTCAAGACTCAAGACTTTTGAAAGTCTTGATTTCAAGACTCTTGAAGTTTCAAGACTTTCAGAAGTCTTGTTTTCAAGACTCTTGAATTTTCAAGACTTCTGAAAGTCTTGATTTCGAGAGTCTTGAATTTTCAAGACTTATACAAGTCTTGATTTCAAGAGTCTCGAAATTTCAAGACCAGGTCTAGTCTTGATTTCAAGAGTCTTGATCTTGACAAGACTTTTGAAGTCAAGACTTTTGCAAGCCCTAGTCCCGACATATTTCGGTCCCTGGTATTATTCGGTCCCGCTCAATTCGGTCCCAGTATTATGTTAATGAAGTAATGCTTACTGTGACACAAGCAATAGTAGTTGTTTGTTTAAGTAATGAAAACCCACGCATTCTGTATCTACATCTGACATTACCATTATTAGCGGTCTTGTGATAGGTATAAAGACAACTTTATTCAACAAAAATAAAATTGAAACTGTCCTACAACGAGGATAGCGCAAAGGACTCAGTATACGAATCAAAAATTTTTCGTGATTTAGATTAGGCTTTTTAAAAAAACTATATACGCAAAACCTTCATACTTCACCTGTTTCAGTGTAAAAGTGACAGATTTGTAGTTGCACACTAAATCGTGCAGTCAGAACTGGAAAGTGGAATAGTACTACAATTTGAGTGAACAGCAGGAAAAGTATTGCAAGGGCAAGTCATCACTTCCACGAAATTGAAATAACTACTCTTATACAAGAGTGATGACACTTAACAGTAACAGTTAACATTCGCAGTTCGATTCCGTATTATGTATTCATAATAAAATATTTAAAAATAAATAGGACCGAATTGAGCGGGACCGGCTATGAGCAGGGACCGAATTATCTCGGGACCCGACCTTTCGGGACCGAATACGGTGGGGCCGAACCGAGCGGGGCCGACTACTACCCCAACCTTTTGATTTAGATTTTTTTATAAGCACGACACTTGTCTCTACTAGGTACATGATTTTCGGGAATTTAAAAATTTTGAAAACTATTTACAAAATTTTGGAAAGAATAAAAACTTTTACAAAACTGAACCGATTTAGATCTAGTTTTTTGTAATTGATGCTCAACACATGTATCTAAAACTTTATTTTTGAAAATTTTAAAATTACCAAAAATTTTGAAAAATGTTTAAGAAATGTTGAAAAAAGACGTGAATTCTTTTAAAACCCAGCCAATTGTGATCTAGCTTTTTTTATTGGATGCGTAACTCAAGCCTCTACAACATCGCTTGCGGGAATAGTCAAATTATTAAAATTAATCTCAAAATTTAATAAAAGACAATAACTTGTACAAAACCTTTTTCAAATTTTGAAAATAATTTTCATAATTTGACAATTCCCGCGAATAACGTTGTAAAGGCATGCGTTACGCATCGAATAAAAAAAGCTAGATCAATATCGGCTGAGTTATAAAAGAATTTACGTCTTTTTTAACATGTTAAAATCATTTTTCGAAATTTTTTGAAATTTTTAATCGAAAATGACATTTAGGATACACGTGTAAGGCATCAATTACAGAAAACTAGATCAAAATCGGTTGAGTTTTGTAAAAGTTAGTATGTTTTCCAAAATTTTGTAAATACTTTTCAAAATTTTAAAATCCCCGAAAATTATGTAGTAGAGATAAGTGTCGTGCATCCAATAAAACAATTTAAATCAAAATAAGTTCATAAATCACTGAGTAAGGAACGAAAATATTCGTTTGCCAATTAACTAGTCTACCCGGGAGTTCTTTTAAAAACAAAAACGGTTATATACTAACTCAAGTATTATCTTCAAAATTTATAAATTTCACGCAGTTTCGCCACCCAACTGTTTTCGCCTCTCTTACCCTCCTAGAGGCTACTTTATACTCTATACAGTTAAGATTAGTTTACGTAGCTACAGCAACGTAACAAATAACTGATCAAGTTCATTAGAGTTTTTAACTAGAAGTGGGAAACTACTAAAACGAATGTCGTCACGACAAAACTAACATTAAAATGCCTAGGTAGCAATTTACAAACGTCTGGTTTACTTACAATTAGAAGTAACATAGCTAACACATCATAATTCCCGTATTTCCTGTAATAGTAGACGGGTCTGTATTAGTACACGGGTCTGTAATAGAACACGGGTTTTAGAGCTATGAGTTTGAATAGAACACGGGTCTATTTGACACATTATTATATGGCAGTACACGGGTCTGTATTATTACACGGGCCTGTAACAGTACATGGGTCTGGGAGGTCGGAATTTGAATACTACACCCCGTGTACTATGACAGGAAATACGGTACCTACATTTATATACCTATTTTTAAATATACATATATACACTTCATACGACATAAATTTAAGTCTCTGCTACGGATTAAAAAACGTAAAAAAGCTTTGAAATACCTTAAAGATAATTATACAGTGTACTGCATTTTTATAATGTTAATTACAATATTTAACTAGTATTTAAGAAACAATAATTTCGGAATTTCACAAATCCAAAAATCCTTTTTTAGAAAGCAATGTAAGGGCTAGGACTAGAAAAAATCAATTTCTTAAAAAATGGACAAAAACTGGAGAAGCTACAGGGCGGCAAAGACTCAAAATTTTAATGAATTAAAAATGTGTCCGTCAAGGGCGCTCTACTTATTTCGAAACTACACTATTTAAAAGCCGTCTAATTTTTAAAATACCTACGACTCATATCAAAGTCTAAGTGTATTATGTCACGCGAATTTCGTGTGACTAACAATAAGTACAAGTTACAAGCCAGCTAGTTAGAAATTTTAAAATAAATAATATGGAAAAAATATTATTTTTTTAAAACATTCTTTTTGCAATCATTTGCATTAATATAGTTATTTTAACCAACATTAAGTCTTACACATGTTCCTGTAGTGAACTTTATCTTACACTGATGTGGGTTTGATCAGACAATTGTTCAGCTTTCACAAATTTATTGTTACTTTCATCTTATTTAATTTAAATAAGAAAACGTATTGCTAGTGTGACGTTTGAAATGTTGATTTCTAGCACCTGTAGTTTTGAAATACAGTTTGCAGTTGGGATGAAGACACTTGAAGGGTCGTAAGTTGGAGTGAACTTGCATGAGATGAGTTTTAAGATTACATTGATCTCTTGCTGTCCCCTCACAATTTGAATAAGGACAACTAAAACGTAGCCTCCCCTCCTGAGTCGTATGATATGTTTTATTGTGATTTCCTATTTCCCGAGTGGAAGTAAAAGATTTCTTACAGAGAATACAGTATCGACCAAAATCTGTCTGAGGGACTAGTTCCGTAGCGGAAAGGTTGAAGACGCCTTTATTTGCTCTTTCGAATCTAGTGGATACTTGGCAGCTGGAGCTGAAAAGTTTTCTGTGAGCTCGCTTAAAATGTATATTTCTATTAAAAGTAGTTTTGAATGCCAATTTACAATTGGGATGGAGACAATTGTAGGGTCTAGCATTTGAATGAACTTGCATGAGATGCATTTTAAGGAGATTCTGAGTTTTTGCTGATGTCCCACAATTTGGATGTGGGCATTTAAATTTTCTGGTACTGTATTGAGTTCCGTGGAAACTCCTATTGTGAGCTCTTAATTCCCCAACTGAAATAAAATTTTTCTGACACGAGATACAGTATCGAGAGGTATCTGTTTCGTTTAATTTTAAATTACTGGAGGACGATGCAGCTACGTTGAGTGATAATTCAGCTGATGATTCCATCTGCGATACAGATTCAAAGGGATCGCGATCTTCATCAGGAAATCCGCTATCTTCAATCATCGGTGCAACATACTCTGTTTTTACAAGTTCAAAGGCGGAACCAAAGTTTAAGTCGACCACTTGAGTAGTGGGGTCTGGAACCAAAGTGTCGTTGTTATCAGCATTCAAAATTGCACCGAGTTCGAAGTCACGATTGAAATCAGTGTTGTAGGCATGGTCGCCTTGGTTTAAAGATAGAGAAAACTCGGTCATACTGTTTTTATGGCAAATAGCTGGTAGAAAATCTGACTGGTTGTGAATTTCATTTCTAGAAGCAACTTTAACTACAAGTCCATCCGCTAACTGAGGTTGATGACCTTTTGTTGTCTCTGAAAGAAAAGTAGAAATAGATGTGGAATGCACTGCTTGGTTGTGTGAATTTAATTCCTCAGAGCTACCAAAGGTCAGAAGGGGTGAAACACAATTTACATTTTCGAACTGGCTTTGCGAGGGGCAGATGTCTTCGTGGGCATCCAGTTCTGGAGTAGAATTAAAATGATCGTAACAAAATTTACAATTTTTAACTGCTGCAATAGGAAGCGAAGTAAATGTGGAACTCCTTTGACTAATATTTTCTGAGTTTTCGCATTTAACTTTGAGGTGCTTTGCAGAGCTTGCATCTGAATTATTATGGTTTGTGTCAGACTGGTCATTTACTTGAGAAAGTATCGGTATCGTACTGTTGGAGGGAGATGGGGAAGGTGCGTTTTGAATAGTTATAAAATTCAGTCTTTCCAGATATACATATGGATTATTTCGGGACCGAATTACACTTTGTAACAAAGCTTTGTTAGTTGGTAAGTTTTTAATTTTCCGTGTACTTCTTCGCAAACTGCTGGTTTTCCTTATAATTGTTGCGTTGATTCTTGAGGAGGAATGTTCTTCTCCGTTTTCATCTTTCGAAGCAGACTCAGTACTTGTGGAAGCAACATTTGTTTGTTTTTTGTAATTTGCTTGGTCATTCACATCGATAACAGCGTCATCATTTGAGTTAAAATTAAAATTTAACTCCACACGGTTGTTAGGCTTATCGCCTGCATCGTCGACTTCTGAATCAATTTTGATACTTTCTTCATTTGGGTTAATTTGAATGTTTTCGTTGTTTCGGTTTCCATCAACATTTGTTGTAGTTGATGCGGATGGCAAAGGCGAGGATATAATTTTATGAATTCTAATTTCTTCTCTTGGAGGCAAGAATGAAACCCAGCTGCAACATAAAATTCAGTGTAATGATTTTGATCAGTAGTTTGTATGTGTACCAAATAATGATATTTCGTTTTAAGCTTTGTTCAGTGATAATTATAAGTCTAAACTGTACGGTTGACGGTTGTACTGAAGTCGACAAAAATTAATGAATGAAATGAATAAAATATTAGACAGAACTAAACTATTGCGAATAATATGAAATATTACTTTTTCGGTGGTGCTGCAGGCGGAGTAGTTTGCTCTTCAAACACTATAAACTTTGTGTTTTGAAATTCTTGGACGTGAGATTTCTTTTTATGATACGCAAAGTCATTCGCGTTGAGAAAAAAGCTCTTGCACAATTTACATGCGAACCAGACACTGACACCAGTGGAACACATTCTAAATCGCAGTCAGTATTTAAAATTTAAAATAACTTTTGTTGTTGTTGTTGTTAAGTTGTTTAAGCTAAAGGGTTTTAAAATGAAAATTATAGCAAATCTTTTATTTATTATTTTTATTTTGTATTTATCAGTGTATTAAACAATGTTTAACGCTGGGCGGTTACAGACAAGGAGTTCTGGCTCCGCAGTAGTTATTCGATAGAAGCCTTATTTTTCTTTATCCTTTCCTCTTGCCTCTTTCGTGTTCCTGTTCCCATTTTCCCGAATAATAACTTCGTATTTCCTTACTTTCTAAAGCTTTTCCTTATTTCTTTGCTTTTTCTTTATTTTGTTTCATTTTAATAATGACGATTATTTTTATAGTGTTGTCTGATAGCACCTAAGTATGTTTTTGTTAGTAGTTGGAAAGAAACAAATTGTTCAGTCACTGTTGCACAATAATAATAATGCAATTGCAATAATAATACAGTTTAGTAACCAAACCATCAGTTTCTTAATTACAATGAGCTTTGTAAATATTCTTGGTAAGTTGTTACAACTGAACTTAAGTATGTAAATAATATAAACAATGCTCAATTTACTAAGGGCAACAATTTTGCAGCAGCATATTAGCGTTGCAGTTGATTACATAATTGAGGACTTTGTTAGCAAAACGCGTTAAGTTCATGTTGCCCAACTTTACAGGAACCGCAAATTTTAATAATCATGTGAAAACGTGATTATTTTTTCGAAATTTTTTGTTTCGTAACTGTATACTACTAGATGAATTAGTACCCAAAAATTCTTAAATCTGACGCTTCGTCGTAATTTTTTAAAAATGATTCAAAATTTTAAAATCTTGGACTTAACGTGTTTTGCCAAAAAACCCATAAGAGGCAATGCCAAAATTAACCTTTTGAATTATATTCAACTGCATGCTAATTTCTGATTGTAAAATTTAAGCATAAATTGTACATTCGAAAGACATGGGAATAGAACATTATGCACTTTTCAAAAACGTGTCAATAGAACATTTTGAATTTCTCAAAAACATGTAAATAGAACACTTTGCATTTTTCAAAAACATGTAAATAGAACATTTTGCATTTCTCAAAACCATGTAAATAGAACATTTTGCATTTTTCAAAAACATGTAAATAGAACATTTTGCATTTTTCAAAAACATGTAAATAGAACATTTTGCATTTCTCAAAACCATGTAAATAGAACATTTTGCATTTCTCAAAACCATGTAAATAGAACATTTTGCATTTTTCAAAAACATGTAAATAGAACATTTTGCATTTTTCAAAAACATGTAAATAGAACATTTTGCATTTCTCAAAACCATGTAAATAGAACATTTTGCATTTTTCAAAAACATGTAAATAGAACATTTTGCACTTTTTAAAAACATGTAAATGCAACAGTAAGCATTAATTAAAACAATTCCGCATTCCAATGTTCAATAGTCGAGTGCAAATCAAATACTTCTAAAGAATTTGTTTGCTTAGGGATTGTCCACAAATGACGTCATAGAAAAATATTCATTTTTACGACCATGTTATGTTCCTCCCTGTCACCAGATTAATCATATTGCGTAGATGACTATCGTTAGCATAGGATTGCCAAGTAAGCCCATTGAACCTATACACGACGTCCCAATCTCCTTCGGTGCTCCTTAGTGACCACTACTTACTGTAGGGGCCTAGGGAATGAGACTCCTTTACTGTGGAGGAGGGGGCGGGGATAGGTGAAAGGGGTACAAAGACCGAGACGATCTAACGCGGTAGCCTCCTATTTCCTCACCCACAGTGACTGGTTGAGTCTGGTTGTATAAACTTCGGTTAAATCGACCCAATGAATAAATTATTATTATTATTATTATTATTATTATTATTATTATTATTATTATTATTATTATTATTATACACGACGTCATTTGTGGACGACCCCTTGCGTCTTTATTTTCTTTATAAGAAACACGACTGTTATTTCTTACAACTTCTTAATTACTTGGTGCCCCATGCCCTTCTGTATTATTAAAACAGCAAAGCTTTCAGATGTACTAAACAAATTGAACTTTAGTGATTTGAAGATCCCGCGAAGTAGTATTATACTAAATCGCATTGGGCTTTGCATCGTATTTTACTTTACTTTAATTACCTACACTTGTAGTATTTTGCATAAGTCGCTACTAGCTGCGGACCACTTTGCGATCATTTATTTTGTATCCTTATTCAGGAGCTATTTCAACTTTCCGCCCGCGATTGCTCTTGGGCGAGGAGGAGCGGTTGGGTATCGAACAAGTAGGAAGAGATCATCACTCTCTGACTAAATGAAATACGCCCGCTTGCACACCCCGCCAGTTAGCCCTCCATCCTCCACGAGGGAAAGTAGCAGCAGCTACTTGCAGAATGGATTGAAAAGATATGTTAAGTTGGCTTATTATATCAGGTATTATCATGCTGTGTTGAATATCGCAAAGTTTTTATGCGATGTGATACCTTTAGGATTTAAGAAGCATAATCGCGTATGATTACATCCGTACGCATACAATCTTACGCTTATTATTATTTTAAGAGTACCCTTCGCACATGATACGAACAATTATTCGTATTAAAGACATATTTTTTATAATTATCTCAAATTACATTGTGTTATGGTCTTAAATCATGGCCAAGTATGATGCGACATGCACCACTATAAATTTGTCATCCTCAGGGGTACACTTAAAATATATTACGTCACGTACTACATAGGGTGGTAGTTCATCAAAATGATGTTGTGCCGTGTTAAAAATAGTCATTTATGCAACGATTAAGGGAACGACAATCTGGGTGGGTGGTTGCCTAAAATTCATAAAAATTGCTAACTTTACTTGTGACTTTGCCACTGCCTGCCATTCTGTGTGTTCGAATGACAGTGGCAAAGAACAAGATTATTTTTCTGTTTCATAATAATACTGTTGCAATTTACGTACATACCTACCTGTATCCATATATGATGCAATTAAATAATCTTTTAGAACGCATCCACACCTGAAATATAAAAGCGAGTTTTAATTTGATACAGATATGAATTGAATGGCATATTAAAAAATTCTCTTCCAAAACGTTTTTGTACCGGTACGAATTGTACCGGCACTACTCATACAAGCATCACTTGTATCAGTAACAATCTTACGCTGCCAAATTGTCCCCTGCTTCTGTTACATTAGCCATCAAGAATCATTAAAATTCGTATTTTGTTTTGCGTTAAAAATTTGCGTTTGCGTTAGCATTGCTACATAAAAATTGTATTCCAGTGATCAAGCCAACTCACTGTAAGTTCAGCATCTAATTTTGGCCCGTGGTGGACTAATCCCTCGCCAAGCGTCAGATCTTTTATCGTCAGCGTGGGAATAAAACCTTAAATTATTATAGAATAACATATAAAATAGACACATCCGAAAAGTCATATTTATTCATTTTGTAATGTGTGTAGTATACAGATATAATTAGTTTACGTAACTGCAGTAACGTAAAAAATAACTAATTAAGTTCATTAGAGTTTTTAACTAGAAGTGGGAAACTAGTGAGACGAATGTGTTCACGACTAAACTAACATTTAAATGCTTAGGTAGCAATTTATCCACATCTGGTTTACTTACAATTACAAGCAACATAGTTATAGCTAACACATCCTAATTACTTTTATTACCTATTTTGAAATATATATATCATATACACTTACCCGACATAAATTAAGTCTTAGCCGATTAAAAAAGTGAAAAAGCTTTGAAATACCTCACAGATAGTTATACAATGTACTGCATTTTTTATTATGTTAATTACAATATTTGAGTAGTATTTTTTAAAAAAAGGTTTTCGAATTTTCGAAAATTCGAAAATCTTTTTTTCAAATAAAATTTCAGAAAATAAGGCATTTCTCTCGGTCACTTCATTTTCTGAAAAAACATTTTTTTGAATTTTCAGAAACCCAGAATTTATTTTGTAGATAATGTTTTGGGAAATACAAACCTACACTTTTTTTATACATCGATCAAAAATTGTAGGAGCTACTGTGTACTAAAGAATTAAAAATTCATTTTTTAGTCAACTAAATATGGCGCCCGTTTAGTTACTAGTTACTAGTATTAGCAAAATACTTTAAAAAATCCCACTTAGCAAGTCAAAATATCAAAATACCTATTAGCTTCATGTTCTTAAGCAAATCTAGTTTTTTTAACATGATCTTTTTAAAAAAAATATATGAAGCCGATTCGACGTGATCACTTCTAAATAGCTCTAAAACTACCCTCGTAAGTACACGTCGGCTAGTTAGGAATTTTAAAATGAATAAAATGAAAAACAGGTTAATTTTTTAAAAAACATTCTTTTTGCAAACATTTCTCTTATCATAAAATTTTAAGCAAAATTGAATCTTACATTTCTTCTTGTAATTAAATGTAACCTACACTAAATGTGAGTTTGCACAATTGCTCAGCTGTCACTTTAATTTTACACTCATAAATTTACTTAATTCAAGTAACCGGACATATTGTTAGTGTGACGTTTGACATGTTGATTTCTAGCACCTTTAGTTTTGAAATACAGTTTGCAGTTGGGATGAAGGCACTTGAAGGGTCGCACGTTGGAGTGAACTTGCATTAGATGAAGTTTAAGACTGCACTGATCTCTTGTTATTACATCACAATTTGAATACGGACAACAGAAACGAAGCCTACCCTCCTGAGTCATATGGTATATTTTATTGTGACTTCTTATTTCCCGAATGGATGTAAAAGATTTCTGGCAGAGAATACAATACTGACCAAAATCAGACTTAGGGACTAGTTCCGGATCGAAATGGTTGGAGAGTGAAACGCTTTCGTTTCCTCTTTCAAATCTAGTAGATTCTTGGCAGTTGAATTTTGCTTGGATTTTTCTGTGAACTCGCTTAAAATGCATATTTCTATTAAAAGTAGTTTTGAATGACAATGTGCAATTTGGATGGGGGCAATTGTAAGGTCTAGCATCTGAGTGAACTTGCATGAGATGTAATTTAAGGAGATACTGATCTCTTGTTGATGTTCCACAATTTCGATGTGGACATTTAAATTTTCTGTTACCAAATTGAGTTCCGTGGTGACTTCTATTGTGAGCTCTTAATTCCCCAAAAGAATTAAACATTTTCTGACACGAGATACAGTACCGAGAGGTATCTTTTTGGTATATTTCGGAATTACTGGAGGACGACGCAGCTACGTTTAGTGATAATTCAGCTGATGATTCCATCTGTGATACAGATTCAAAAGGATCACGATCACGGGTTTCATCAGGAAATTCCCTAACTTCGATCCCCGGTGCAACATACTCTGTTTTTACAAGTTCGAAGACGGAACCACAGTTTAAGTCGACTACTTGAGTAGTGGGGTCTGGAACAAAGTTATCATTGTTGTCATCATTCGACACTGCACCCAGTTCAAAGTCACGATTAAAATGAGTGTTGTAGACATGGTCGCCTTGGTGTACAGATAGAGACAACTCGTTCACACTGCTTTTATTGCAAATTGCTGGTGGAAAATCTGACTGAATTTTATTTAGAGAAGCAACTTTGAGTCTAACTCCAAGTCCATCCGCTGACTGAGGTCGATGGCCTTTTGTTGTCACTGGAGTTTGTGTAGAAATAGATGCGGAATGCCATTCTTGCGTATGTGCATTTATTTCGTCAGAACTACCAAAGGTCAGAAGGGGTGGAACACAATTACTATTTTCGAACTGTCCTTGTGAGGGGCAGATATTTCCGTGAGCATCGAGTTCTGCAGTAGAATTAAAATGGTCGTAACAAAATTTACAATGTTCAACTGCTGCCATAGGCGGAGAAGAAAATTCGGACCTCGTTTGATTGCCATTTTCTTGATTTTCACATTTAACTTTAGGCTGATTTGCAGACTTTGCATCTGAATTATTATGGTTCGTGTCAGACTGGTCAATCTCTTGAGAAGGTATCTGTATCGTACTGATGGGCGGAGATGGAGACGGTTCGTTTTGAATAGTAATCAAATTCAGTCTTTTCAGATATACATACGGATTATTTCGGGACTGAATTACACTTTGTAGCAACAACAGTTTGTTAGCTGGTGAGGTTTGATATTTCCGTGTGCTTCTTCGCAAACTTTTGGTTGTCCTTTTAATTGTTACGTTGATTCTTGAAGAACGAAGTTTGTCTCGGTTTTCATCTTTCGAAGCAGATTTAGTACTTGTGGAAGCAACACTGCTTTGTTTTTTATAATTTTGTTGTTCATCCACATCCGCAGGAGCATCTTGATCTGAATTAAATTTCGAATTTAACTCGACAAATTTGTTCGGCTCTTCGCCTCCATCGTCGCTTCCATTGTGATGGTCGTTTAGATTTTTATTCCTTCCTTCAATTTCGATACATCTTTTATTTCGATTATTTTGAATATTCTCGTTATTACGGTTGCAGTCAACATTTGTTGTAGTTGATGCGGATGGCAAAGGCGAGGATATGATTTTATGAATCAGTGTTTCTTTTTTCGGAGACAAGAATGAAACCCAGCTGCAAAATAACAAAGTAATGTAATAATATTGATCAGTTGTCAGCTTGTATATCACATAATTATATTTCGTTTTAAGATTCGCTCAGCGTGATAGTCAAAAGTTCAAATTGCACTGTCGTTATGACATGGACAAAAAATAATTAAAGAATTGAATAAAATATTATAGGCAGGAAAAGCTAAATTATTAGGAATATTATAAATAGGAAATATTACTTTTCGGGTGGTGATGCAGGCGGAGTAGTTTGCTCTTCAAACACTATAAACTTTGTGTTTTGAAATTCTTGGACGTGAGATTTTTTTTTATGATACGCAAAGTCATTCGCGTTGAGAAAAAAGCTCTTGCACAATTTACATGCGAACCAGACACTGACACCAGTGAAACACATTCTAAATCGCAGAGACGGTATTCAAAATAATGTTAAATGTTGATATTTTACGAATACTCATGATTTATAGTACCAAGCATACCAGTTCTTATTTGACAGCCAGCTATCTGATTATTAATTAGTACGACGAGATGCCCGTCAAGTTCTTATTGAATGAAATTATTTTATCCATAGCCAAATTAAATCGATAAGAATAATCCAATTAAGTCGATATCAAATAGAAATTGTGAAATCAAAAATATCATAAGATTAAAACACTGAATACTTAGGAGCTGGAATATATTTAATGTCTATTTCAAAAACAAAATAGGTGCGTAGAAATTAATTTTGTAATATGTTTGCAATGTTTAAACATAATTTTTCTACATAATTAAATTTGTTTTAAAATGAAAATTATTGGAGCAAGTCAAAATAGTAAAATGTTATTATTATTATTATTTTCGAATTATATGTGGTTATCGTAGAGATCACAGTGCCACAGAAATGTTTAATGAAAATAAAGTCTACAACTTGAGGGAAGTAATCCTAAATGCCAAGTCATCCCTCTGCAGCAGGCTGTATAATTCAGAAAACACAATAGTCACGACTATCGTCAATTCGGATGCCTTTAGGATTTGAATCTGGCAAGCAGCACTCTGGCTAACAGCAATATGGCTTTAAATAGCTAGGATTCTAGAAATTTAATTTATGAATTTAATTTATGACTATACACTAGCTACTAGTACATAATTTCTTATCTTGTCTCTTTTTTTTTACTTCTTACTATCTGTTACTCTGGACCAACGGTCTGTCTCTAAGAACAATAAATAAATAATTATTTGTCATGCAGTGCTTAATGCTGGGCGCTCACTGACAAGGAGTTCTGGCCTGGCTCAGTAGTTGTTAATGCTACTATTACTATACATTACATTATATACATACGTAATTACGTAACGGCTGGACGAACGGCAACGGCACTAACGGCTGCACATTCATTGAATTAACGGCGGTCTGTTGCGATAGCAACCACTCGTCAATAACAGTAGTTTATCAGATTACAAATATTGTTTGCATATATTTCCGAGTCATCTCAGCAGGTCCAGTCCCAGTCATGTAAAACTGAATGCTAAATCAGAATCAAACTGTACACCTACCTACCGACTAATAAACACTTCTTGAAAATTACTTTGAAAATAATTAAATTAATTAATTTTTACACTGTGAATTCGAGGAGTACGTGATGACATGAAATTCACTGAGATTTAAAATAATATCATGGGAAGTTAATATCATCGCAGATTAAAAGAATTTTGGTAGATTTTCTCTGAAGAATAAAGCAAATACTAATGTTTCATTAAAGTAAAATTTAGTTTCTCTGAAGGTTTGAAGCCCAACACAACCGGTTTTCGAGCAACAGTAGTGAAGGAAAACGATTAACGCATTATTTATTATTTATATCGTGTTATATGATAGCACCTATGTATTTATTAGTTTGTTAGTAGTTAGAGAGAGAGAGAGAGAAACTTCATGAAGTCACTGCTGCACAGTTTGCAATTGCCAATTGCCATACAGCTCAGTATACAAACCACCAGTTTCTTAATTACAATGAACATATTTGTAAATATTATTAATAAGTGTTTACAACTACACTTAAACTTAAGTATATAAATGCCAAAAACAATGCTTAATTATAGTTTTGCTACGAGTAACAACTTTGCTACATCAGTGTTTAAAGAAATAATTATCATGGGGCGGCGTAATACAGTTACATGCGGGGAAAATGAATACAATCCAATTTGTTCTTTATTGCTAAAACGGTAGTCAAGCCCTGTCAAGCATTAGATATTTAATTTTTTTACTACTTTACACTCTTTTGTTTGTTTTTTCAACTTCTAAAAATGATCACTAAAATTCAATATAAATTAAATACTAGTACATAATAAAAATCACGCTGTCGAGCAAAGGAAATATATACAATTCAAACATTGAAAGAATTCGGGGCGGGGTCTCATTCTGTGGAAATACGTAATTATGCAGGAGGAAAATGGAAAATATTGCACTCGTCAAATATGTGTCTCGAATATCGTGGGGCGAAATGAGGGGAGGCCAATTAAAATGAATAAATTATTTCGATTGGCTGCCATTAATTCTTTTTGGGACTCTGTCATGGGCAAGAGATTTGAAGAGAATGATCCTACACTCGCAAATATTATTACAATGCTCAGCGCGTAAGATGTTTATTTTACCTACGGTTTCAGAACAGAATTTTGACTATTTTGCCACGTGTAGCTATTTTTTTAATAGTAAAAATAAAAAATTTACATATGTAACAGAGATAGTGTATGGGTACTGCTGAATTAGCTAGTCACGGAATCGGCACAGAATTTAAAGGGTAATATTGATACGCATTTGCCTGTGCTACCATTAAATTAGTTATTATCAATTAACCTTTCCTTTGCTACACTAATATTTTTCTTTAAGCTTAATTGTTTACATAATTTAATTTTTTAAAGGTATAGATACCAACGGCTCAAAAATATCAGAACTATTCTGGTTTTTTCCATGAATTTAGAAGGTAGAATTCTAAGTTGGTTACAACCCTCCACTTCATGGGTTTCAGACCCATATCAAATTTAAGCTAGAGTCAAAATGAGATATGTTATAAAAAAACTAAATAAAAAAGATGCATTGGATGTTAATAATGGGATTTTGAAAAGTGTAAGATGTTCTACTTACATATTTTTGTAAATTGCAAATTGAAATATTTACTAGTTTTTGAAAAGTCCAAAATGTTCAATAAACACACTTTAAAAAAGTCCAAAATTTTCTATTTAAACGCAATGAAGATCATGGTATGTAATTCAAAATTTTTGTAGGCAGTGGATTTAGTTTTTAGCTAAAATGGATATAGGTCATTTTGGTACTTCACTTACGATAATATTTATGAGACAATAATCTTATAAAAAAAATGAAATTTTTTGAATTTAAAAAAAGAAAACAGTCAAAGGATTAGGAAAACTCAAAATTCATCAAAATCGGATGATAACTGTAGAGATTACAGGGCGTCAAAATGCCAAAATTTGATTTGTTATGCAAGGTGGGCCATTTAATCTGAACGATTCTAGCAGGCTATAAAAGCCAAGTTTATTACTCGAATATATCCAACAATGTACTAAAATAAAGGCAAATTCTAGGAGATTTGTTCGTTACCTCATTCATTAAAATCGGTTTGGAATAGGTTAAAAAATGGCCTAACTAACAAAAATCGCAGTTTTTAGATTTTTTGGTCAATCCTAAAAATATAGTTTTTATCAACTTTTATTTAAAATTAAAGCGTAATACAATGCAGACTAGAAACATTGGACTTCAAATATCCCAACAGAAAAAAACCTGACAAACATTTTAAAAATTAAAAATTTTCAAATTTTCAAATATTAAAATTTTTGAATTTTTGAATTTTCTAAAACAAAATTAAATTTTTAATTTTTAAAGTGTATGCCGGTTTTTTTTCTTTTGGGACATTTGAAGTCCAATGTTTCTAGTCTGCATTGTTTTACGCTTTAATTTTAAATGAAAGCTGATAAAAACTATGTTTGTAGGATTGACCAAAAAATCTAAAAACTGCGATTTTTGTTAGTTAGGTCATTTTGTAACTTATTCCAAACCGATTTTAATGAATGAGGTGTCAAACAAATCTCCCAGAATTTGCCTCTATTTTGGTATATTGTTGGATACATTCAATAAGTAATAAACTTATTGGCTTTTATAGCCTGCCAGAATCGTTTGGAATAAATGGCCCACCCTGTACTTTGGCTCGTGTGACCAAACAATTCAAAATCCAGTCGAGTTACATTAGATCTGTACTATTTAAAAGTAGCCTGATTTTTTAATTTTTGATTCGTAATAATAGACATCATGCTGTTAGGCGTTTACTGGCTGAAGCTATCGCTACACTTGGCTGGAAAGTTCTACAGGAAGTTGAATGTACTGGCAACGGTTCAAAACGAGTGGACATTATTGCTTACAACCAGAAATTGCGAAAAGGCTTTATTCTGGATCCAACAATTAGAATGGAGCAAAACGATGTTAATCAAGCAGAGTCAGTAAATCAAGAGAAAAAACTCCATTATGATCCATGCATACTATATTTTCAAGACAAATTAGGCCTTAATGACATTCAGGTCATGAATAGGACTTTATATCGGTGCTAGAGGTACCATTCCAAAATTCTTCGTAGATTTCTTGAAGTCTCAGTGTTTACCAGTTACACTGATTGAGGATATAGTAACATCAGTTCTCAAGAAATCGGTGCAAATTTGTGTTCATCATTTATATTCTACGTGCATTACCTAATTTCAAAACTATTGCCTTAATAATTTAACAAACATAAATTACATTATTATGTCAAAAACTTTCTGTTACGTATACTGAGTCTGTTAGGCTATCCTCATTGGAGGACAGTGTCATTTTTATTTTTGAATAAATTGTCTTTATATATTGGGTCGTTTTTAAATCATGAGAACCCTTTCCAGAGTAAGTATTTAATGTAAGACCATGATTTCACTAGCGACCTTAACAACTGTTAGTTAACAATTGCTAAGTTAATAATGGGTAATTTTGCGATTTCACGAGTAGTTACTAATTGTTAAACTATCAATGGTTAGTGCGATTTCACTTCATAAATTAATAATTGTTAGCCATAGTGCCCGCTAAATGACAAAATTTTGAGGTTTAACAATTGTTAACGTGAGTTCACTACATAAATTAACAATTGTTAGTTATACATCTCGGGAAATTTCAAATAAAGTTTAACAATTGTTAGTGCGATTTCACAGGTTAGGTTATCAATTGTTAGCGCTAATTATCGATTTTAACAATTTATAAAAATTAATCATTGTTAAGAGTTTAACAATTGTTAGTTCACATTTCACGTAAAAATGAGTGAATAGCTAACAGTTGTTAGAGTTACCAATTGTTAAATCGTGTAGTGAAATCAAGGTCTAATATAATAATACATGCTAAAAACATCTACATTAAATATGTTCCTTGCAAAGTCTATTACAAATGCCTATCTCTATTATACGGATTTTTGAATGAAATTTGGTAATTAGGGTGGGAACACTTGAAGGGTCTAGCATTTGAGTGAGCTTGCCTGAGATGCCCCTCAAGAATCGACCTGGTAGTAACAGTTTTCCTACAATTTGGGAGTGGACAACCAAAATGTCCCTTATTAGACCTTGATTTCACGAGCGACTTTATAATACTCTGTTTATAATAAAGCGACAAAATAATATACAGTTGGAAGATATTATCGACTCATTGTCCTCCGTCTTAGCGAATTAAACGTAATGTCTTTCAACGAGATGTCTGTCGACGAAGAGTGTACTACGAAATGTCTGTCGACCTACTGTCGTTTGTTTTTCAATGTCTTCGACGCAATGTCGTACGGTTAATTGTCGTTTCGACCCAGTGTCGTAGAACCATTTCGAAATTCTTGAACGTGGGATTTCTTTTTGTGATAAGCAAAATCATCTTCGTTGAAAAAACAATTTTTGCAGAATTTACATGCAAACCATACACTCACACCCTTAGAACACATTCTAAATCGTAGTCGGTATTTAAAATAATTGTGATATTCTGCAAATAATTATTATTTAGGAGACGGGAGCTACTGTAGTAGCATAGCAATTCACAATAAATGTAATTATTTAAAATGTAATGCATTCATAGTCAAATTAGGCGGGCAACAAATTGAAATTGTAAAATCAAAATTATGATGAGAAAAAAACACTGAACTTTTATAGGGGCTGAAATGTACTTAAAATCTATAGTATATTAAAAACATTGAAGAAAAATAGGTGTGTAACTAGTAATTGATTATGCAATTTGCTTACAATGTTTAAGTATTATTTCTGTACATTTTTATTTGTTTTAAAACTGAAAATCATAGCCATTTAATTTTTTTACTTTCCCTGTATATTTCAGTGACTGTTTGATGCTATGCATTATGCGCTAACTCACAAGGAGTTCTGGCTCAGGAGTAGGTATTGTACACAAGCTTCAATTAAATCAATTAAATTAAATTAAATCAATGATCAATAATTCAGAATTCAATTCAATATTCAGTTTTTCCGATTTCCTTCGCTTTTAAATCTTTCTTATTTTATTTGAACATTTTCATATTGGCTGACAGCAGCTCATGTGCTTATTGCTAGTTTTAGTGCGGAAAATGCTAAGTTATAGTATATAGCCACAGCGGTCGGTGTATTAAACCTCGGATGTTTACCCCCCTCCCCCCGCGTTGTATAAGAGACCCGCATTAAAGAATGTAATTTTGAAGCATAGAAACCCCCCGCTTTGTTTTAAATATTTCACACTTACCCCCTCCCCCATTGTCTCCGTCGGCCCCCGTTCAATTACAGACAGAGACCAAATCGGGGATTAATGTCCGCAGCGAAACATTGCATTATAATTGTCATATACCTACTTACATATAATATTATTATGTCGTAAAAAATCATAGAGCAAAAATCAAATAATAAACTTTGAATGTGTTTACATTTAATCTTCAGTATGACGTTATTAAAGTTAATTCATTATTGACAAATACAAAATTATTTTGTTTTATTCGTATTTTTTATTTTTATATTTCATTCCATACAATAAAATTACCTACTTACACACTTCATAATTCAAATTTTGACGCCCATGGCCTATGCCATTACAATCAATAAATTAACAATTACTAATTACTACATCTTTATAAAACGCAATCAATTACTATAAACTTGACATTCTCTTAAAATTAACGCAAGGCAACTTAAATACCAGCGAGATTTGGAGTACTATTTAATTATTATGTAGAATTACTGTAATTTATTTATAGTATTTAACGAACAAGTGGCTTATGAAAAGGGCGTTTTTGAAAGTAGATAACATATTAATTACCACTGGAGTAATTTCATTTACTTTCACCCCTTTCAGGAAATCACCTCAAGTTGAGAATTAATTACAGAATGTAGAATTTGACATAAATCATAATATAAAATCACACTTAACTTTCTTTACATGAGGTTTAGTGTGGCTTTTCAAGTGCCTATCTCTAATGCTTATAGTTTTGAATGACATTCTGCAATTGGGATGGGAACACTTGAAGGGGCGAATGTTTGAGTGAACTTGTTTGAGATGGCAATTAAGACGACCTCGACCGCCTGCTGTATACGAACACTTTGAATGTGGGCATTTAAGACTTGGTTTACCTTTCTGAGCCACATGGTACGCCCGGTTGTGTTCTTTTAATCCGAGAATGTTGCTAAAAGATTTCTTACAAGGGATGCAATATCGAGAAAAATCGATTTGAGGGGCTTGATTTGTAGCAGGATCATTGGATGCAATTACGTGCACTTGCTTTAAATGTCTATTTCTATTATAGCGAGTTTTGAATGACATTTTGCAGTTAGGATGAGAACATTCAAAGGGTCTAGCATTTGAGTGAGCTTGCCTGAGATGCACCTTCAGAATACGATGAGTAAGTACGGTTTTTCCACAATTTGGAAGTGGACATATAAAATTTCCTTTACCGCCTCTCATTCCGTGATATCTTGTAAAATGCGTTCCTAATGCATGACTAGAAATAAAAAATTTCTGACATGAGGCACAGTATTGAGAGGACTTGGGGTTGATTTGAGCTGCTATTTTTTTGTCATGGTTTCCATTTGTTTTATTAGAGGAAGACGCAGCAGCTTCGTTTAGTGTTTCTTCATCTGATGAACATTGCATTCCTGATTCAGTTTCTAATGGATCGCTAGCCACACCAGGGAATTCGCTATCTGCATTTGCATGAGTATACTCCGTCTTTACTACTTTCAAAAGGTCATCATAGCTCAAGTTGGCTCCAGTGCTAGGGCCCGGCATTACATTCTGTTTGTGAGGAATATTTAATCCTTGATTATGCTTCGAAGAAAATACGTCAGGGAGGATACTCTCTGTGGAGAAAAGTCCAATGTTTTCTGAAGCTTCCTCTGTAACTCCTTCTTTCCAATCGTCATTATCATTGTTACTATTGTTATCGTAATGTTTAGAAACTGGCAAAATGGTTATTAGGCTTTGATCTTGATCGTCATTTGCTAAGCATTTGTCTGACTCAATTTTATTTTTTGGGACAGCTTCAAGGTCATCAGCAATTTCAGTTGGATGCTTCGTTACGCCTGACGCTGAACCAGAATTGGAATGAAAATTTTGGTTGTGTGCATTCAATGCGTCAGAACTACCAAAAGTGATTATGCATGGAACACAGAGGATGTTTTCAAACTGTATCTTTAAAGAGCAGATCTCTTCATGAACAATCAGTTTCGCAGTAGAATCAAAATGTGCGGAACAAAATTTGCAAATTTTATATGTTGCAAGAGGCGGAGAAGACATTGCAGAATTACTTTTGCTGAATTGTTCTTGCTCTCTAGGAGTAACTTTGGGCTTGTTTGCAACATCTGCATTTGAATCACCATGGTTTCGGTCATTTTCTTGAGACCGTACAGCGCTGTTAGATTGAGATGATGCGTTTTGAACATTTCTCAAATTTAGTCTTTCCAGATATACATAAGGATTGTGAGGGGACTTTACGACAGTTTGCAAAATACTGCTAGATAGAGACACGGAGGTCCTAATTTTCGGTATGCTTATTTTTGAATGCTTCTTCGCACTTTTTAATGTTGACTTAATTTTTGACGCTGAATGTTTTTTTCTCTGTTTATTAGCTAAAGGATTAGTGTCAGCATTCGAACTGATGTCACGATTTAACTCGACACATTTATTAGGCTCTTCGCCCGCATCGTCGCTTTCATTGTGATAGTCGATTAGATCATGATCTTTGTGCCCTTCTGGATTAATTTCGATGCATTCTTTATTTCTGGTACTTTGGAGGTTGTCGTTACTCGCGTTGCAGTTATCATCCGATATAGTTGATGGCGGTGGTGAGGATATAATTTTATGAATTTGTGTTTCTATCTTCGGAGACAAGAATGAAACCCAGCTGCAAAATTACATTTCAAATACGAAAATATACGATCAGTTGTCAGTTAGCTCAATAAAATTAACCCAGTACCTATAGTGCAAGGCTTGTTTATTCAATTCACAGGTGTATTTGCATAGCCAAAAATTGCTTAATTAAACGAATAAAGACATTAGGTGTTAGGGAAAGTTAAATATTATGAAATGTTAAAAGCCCGTAAACTTTACTTTTCCGGTAAGGATGTAGGCGGAGTATTTTGTTCTTCGAATACAATAAACTTTGTGTTTCGAAATTGTTGAAGGTGAGATTTCTTTTTATGATACGCAAAGTCATCTGCGTTGAGAAAAAAGCTCTTGCACAATTTGCATGCAAACCAGACACTCACACCCGTGGAACACATTCTGAATCTCTGTTTTAATAATGTAATATTTCACAGCTATCCACCTATTTTCTCGAATATAAATGCTGCCATATCAATATCAATAGCATAATATATAAGGACTTAAAAAAACCCGAAATTGAAATTGAATAATCGTGGAACACGTTCTTCTTCAAGCACACGTTAGGCAATGATATTATATTTAAAGGTGGGGTCAAAAAGTCTAGACAAGTTTTAGCAATTAATTCTTCAATATGTCACAAATCTGAAAAAATGTTTTCGTATAGTTATTATTGATTGTTTTAAAAAATTACAATTTTCGGAATTTTCGATAAAAGTCAATATTTATTATATTCGAAAGGTATCTGCGAAAGCTTGACACTTGGTTCTTACTAACAAGGAGCTCTAGCTCAGTAGTACTTGTTACCTATAAGCAAGACTTCAAAAAAATATACAAATATCAAGTTACATATATCAACAAAATATTGTCTAAATAGAATAATTAGTTTATATATTTAATTATTTTTAATTTTAGGTATTTACAATATGTTACTTACGATTAGTACTTACAATATCTACAGTTACATTATAGTACTACATCTTTCATAATATATCTCAATCGTGGCAATTCAAAATTTAATTTTGTTGTAATTATTAAATTATTACTAAGTAAATGTTGTTTTTTCCAAGTAATTTCCAAGTTTCACCTTTGATTTCTGAATATTGCCATAATTTTTAAATTGTTGGATATCCTATACGCGAATTAATTAAGAAATTAGAAAAATCAAGAATTAATTAATTTGAAACGCGCTAAAGGGCTTAGTAAAACAGATAATTTTCGAAATAATTGTAGTTTGTTCGGTCGGCTTAACCTTTTTCAATATTTTGCGAAAATTAAAATGGGATTTTAATCTAAACCATTAGCACAATGTGCAGACCACGTTTAAGTATTAAGTAAATAGTAGATACTGTAATAACTTAAAGTTTACATTAGGCTTGTCAGGAATTATAAAATATTTATGTATTTTATTAAAGAGGACAGTATGTAGTAACTGTGTATAACATTTTTGCATCTTACTAATCACAGTTTATGAGAACAAAAAATAGTAAGTTCAACACAATTTATGTTGCCAATAGTCGTTATGAAATATGTGTTAAGTGTTAAGTTGGAAATTCAAGCTTGTAAAATGTTTGTTTGAAAGCAATACATTAGTGAATAGCATTTCAGTCATTTTCAATACACCTAGAAGCCACTTTTTTTTAGAGCAATTATAATTTTATCTCCTCTAAAGAATCATATATACTCCACTTAAAGTATGTAATATGGCAATTTAATTTTGGTAAAGATCTTTGTTTTTAGTTGATTATGTTTGTACTATGATTATGTCAATGCATTATGAAACAATCTTGAGCTTTTTCTTGCTCGTGTCTTTGCATATTCAGTGTGCATCTTTCACATCACTTTGAATTTTACTCTACTAATTGTACAAAAAATTCATACACCAGTAAAAATGTGTTACATTTCCTTATCCTTAGCCAACGACCAAGGACAGAAATTCAATCAAATTTCTGTTATATCACTCGAAACAACATGAAATTCTATTTTTCTTCTCTCAGTTGTTTAACAAAATATTGGGGTATTTTGAATTCTTTGATATTACAGGCATCGTGTTTAACACTAACACATCCAGCTACGTTTCTAAATGTAAACCAAATTGTTGAAAGTGATCATCTTCAAAACTGCTACATTCAATTCTTTAGTTTTAGTAAATCACCTGAAATTTCAAGACTCTCTGTTCCAATTGCAACACAAACTATACGAGGAGAGAGTCCAAAATCATTGAATTTTAACGAGACACTCAAGTTCAATAGGATAAGATTGATACGTTGCTACACTTTAATTGCGTTGGTGGGAGAATGTAGGGATATTAGCCGATTGGAATATTCTGCCTTCAAAGATTCAGCTGTATTCAACCGTATTACACCGAAATGGAATATCTTGCTTTTTGATGAAAAAATTACAGGAACTTCTAATCACCGCAGTAGCTGTAGTAGAGGAGTAATAACAAGGGAGTCTGTTGAATCTTTGAAACAATTTGCAATTACTGTAGCTCTCAGTTACAGAATGGTGACTAAACGGAATATAAATTCATTCTACTTCACCAAAGCTTACCTGGAACCTGCATATTTGAATTGTATTCCACAAGAATTTCAAAAAGACTTTAAAACTTACTTTAACTGTTCAGGCGGAAATAGGAGCAATTCAGAAGAAAATTGTTTTTACAACGTAATAAACCACTACGAGTATGCTATTCAAATCGGAAAAAAGTTTTATTTAGGGTTGAATACTGACAACTTGGCATTCATAAACAGGTACAGTTACCCTAGTGTGACTTTAAAAAATCAATTAGAGCATGATCCGTTTATTAAACATGCACGAGAGTCTCTAGGCCGTGCAACGCTCGGATTTTTGTCTGCAAGCTTAAACCATTCATATCCTATAATTGATATGCCACAACCTAATTCAAAAGAACCCATGTTTGAGGACTTTGTAAACAAAGGATTTGCTTTAGATGAAAACCAAGGAAAATCTACGCGTTTGTATCCTGTAGGGCGGACCTCCTCATTTAAATTCATAACAACACACAATGTGGGCAGAGCTCAACAGACTGAAACCCTATTTCAAATTTTTTCAAAGCCTTTTCCTGTCTCTGTGTGGCTCCTAATTTTAGTAGCTACACTCTGTCTGTCCACGTTTTTTGCAATTTCTGCACACTTCCAAGACACAGCCTTACTAATGTTAAAAGGTATCGTTCTAAATTTTGTAAACAATTTACTCCTTTTGATTGCTACACTGGGAGAACAGCCAGTTGGAAGTTTGATTTTGTCACAGATCAAAGATGTTTCCGCAAAGCGCGTCTGCGCAGGACTTGTCACGCTCTGGCTCTTCATAGCAACTGTATTAACGAATGGATACAGAGGTTTTCTCAAGTCAGACTTTACTATTCCACATGTATACGAAACTAATTGGACGTCAATTTCGGAGATGTACAACTTAACATTCTTTGCTTTTATAAGCAACAATATGTGTGATACAATTACTCACAAAATTGGACGAGATTTGCTTGAGTGGAAGAAAAGGAAGGTAACTGGACATGGATACATACGAAGAAGGATTTCTCAACTTCAAAGCTGCAATGATGACTATTCTGAGTGTAGATTTTATGCTGAGTGGATGTCAAAGTTCAAACAGGGCAACCAGCAGTCAACAGCTCAAAGCCCTCATGATAAATATTGTACCTTAACGGTGCATCACATTTGTCCAAAACATTCTACTGAAGTTGTACATGAACTTAATTTGAACAAGCAGTCAAGTGTTGCTTTTGTTATTGAGGAAGACGAGTTTGATTTGTACTGGAAGCTATTTGAAGAATTTGAGAGCCAAAACCCGAATCTTAAATTCGCTCACAATATGAACACCCGAGATGATTATTTGAGCCACCAAACGTATTACGCGGTTACAGCTGGGGGCCTGCCAAAATACAACACATGGGTTCCGAATCGAATGGAAAGGCTTTTGTCTTCTGGGATTTATTGGTTATGGGAGAAATGGAACAAAATACGACTGGGAAAATCCAGCAGTGTGGCGGCGTTTCTTAATTAAAACAAGAACAAATGGAACAAAGGCTTGTCATTTTTGGAGTCTGACATTTTTTTTGGTTCCTGGCTGAAATATGCTTATTAAATGCTGAGTTAAATTTGATAAGTTAAATAACTAAATTTATATGTATAGGTAAAGAGACTTGTTCTACGGACGGCATAAAGCACTGATTTAAATGTAAAAAAATATAATAAATTGTTTGACTTATATCACGACACCAAGATTTTAATTACCGTTAGGAAATGCAATTAATATTTGCCATTAATTTATTGTGTATCTTTACAAAACGTCAATGTTGTGCATAGACCAATTTTATTGTTGATAATTGTTTAGCAAAGAGGGGTGTAAAATGCTGATTACATTATATCCTAATAAATATTTGACATTATTAAAAAACATTCAAGGAGAATTTTCAGAGAAATTGTTATAAAGCCCTTTATTTTGCCAAATATTGTAGAGTGGGACTTTCAAACATTTGACAAGTTTGTATTTGCAAGCAATGCATTAGTAAATGAGAATTTTTAATTTACCTGGGAGCCATTCTTTTTCTTTAAGAGCAGGTGTAGTTATCTCTTATAAAAGGTAGAACTCCAATTTACAAAATGGTGCATTAGCAGTATAGTTTAGTAATATTCTTTGTTTTTAGATGATTATGTTTGCACTATAATTATTTTAATGCATTATGAACAATATTTTACCCTTTGCCTTTTCCTGCCCTTGTTTCAAGTTATGTGCATGTAATTTTTTATGTAGGAGCTTTTAAATTCCGATTTAGACAGTCTCACACATTACTTTGAATTTAACTTTACAAATTGCCAAAAGAATTTACACGTAGATATACATCCAAGCAAATATATATTTAATTTGCATATCCTATAAGCGATCCTAGAAATTCCTAAATATAATTCTATAAAAAATTCTACTTTATTACTGAAAACATGAAATTCTATTTTTATTATGTCAGTTCTGTAGTAACAATTTTAAATATTTTAAATTGTAGTATATTGCAGGCAATACTAACTCATCCAGATACGTTTCTAAACGTCACACAAATTGTTAAGAGTGATCACTTTCAAAACTGCTACATTCAGATTTTTAATTTTGGTAAATCCCCTGAAATTTCAAGACTCTCTGTACCTATTGCTACACAAATGTACATATAGGAAGGAGAACGCGAAATTATTGAATAATAATGGCACAGAAAAGTTGATACGTATAGATTTTTGTCTGCAAGCCTAAACCATTCGTATTCTGATAGTAGCTCACCACTTTCCAATTCAAAAGAACCACTGCTTCAAGACTTCGTTAACACACGATTTGTTTTTGATAAAAACCAAATGAAATCAACGCGGTTGTATCCTGTGGGTCAGATATTTGCTTTCGTTAGAAGATTTAAAACGAGTTGTACAGGGGCTAGGTTTGAACAGGCAGTCAAAGTTTGCGTTTGTCGTGGAAGAAGACGAGTTTGATCTGTACTGGAAGCAATTTGAAGATCTTGAGGGCCAAAACCCAAATCTTAAATTTGCTCACAATATGAATACCCGGAAGGAATATTTTAATCACCAAACGTATAACGCGGTTACAACTGGTGGCCTGCTAAAGTACAACAAATGGGTTTCAAATCGATTGGAAAAGCTTTTGTCCTCTGGGATTTATTGGCTGTGGGAGAAATGGAGCAAAATGCGATTGGGAAAACCCAGCAGCGTCACGGCTTTTTTTATTTCAATCAAGAACAAACACAATACACCTAAAAGCTTGTCATTCTCAGAGTCTGACATTTTTATTGCATTTATTTTGTATGGTATTGGCGGAGGATTGTCTATTGCTTGGTTTATCACGGAAATTTTTCTGTTAGATGCTGAGTTGAAGTTGAAAACCCCTAAAAAAGCACGTATAATTACAAGTAAAGGGCCCTGTGCTAAGGATATGGCATGAAGCACTGATTTAAATGTAAATGTAATTTATAAATGTAAATATTATTGCAATATGCTTACTAGTAAAGCAAATACATAATTTACAATATTACAAAATACAATATATAATATGGTTAGTCAAATTGTTCTGGAATTAATCGCAATTAGAAAATGACACGTCATGTAATTATTCTTTGCAGTGTATGAAAGAACGAACAGAAAAATAAAATAAAATAATATTTTGAAACCTATTGAAAACCGAAGCTTCATCAGCTTTGGAAAATAAGACAATTCGTGATGGTGAATGAGCGTATTATCAGGTAATTACGAATTGTAAATGAGTGAGTGAATGGCACTAATAGGAACTCTGAGTTAATCAATAATTAATTTTAAATTATTACAAAACTGAATCTTCAGTATGTCACTAAAACAACCCACGTGCTCAAAAACAATTGCAACCATTGTTAATGTGTTCTGTGAAGATTCAAAATATCCTATATCCAATATTAGCTGAAAAAAATGCAATATGTCCTCGAAAATATGAAAAAGTACTATCCTAAAAGCTTGTGAATAGAGTAACTATTTTATTACTTTATACTTTTTAAAATTAAGTGCACAGAACACTTTGCAAATTCTAAAATCTTGTAATTAAAAAGTGCAAATTAACTTTTGAAAAGCATTTAAATATAAGACTTTGCATCTTTCAAAAACATGTAGGTACATAGAAAATATTGTACTTTATAATACATGTGCAAAAATAATTACCGCAAATAGGCTATTTTACACTTCTTAAAACCATGCAAATGGAACATTTGGCAAATTTTAAAATCATGTACATAAATAAAACATTTTGCCCATATTGGAAACATGTAAATGCAACATTTTGCGCATTTCAATATCTTGTAAATAGAACATTTTGCATTGTCACAAATAATGTCATTAAAACAAATTTTGCAAATTTTGAAAACTCTGTGTGCAGAATGTTTAGCACTTTTCAAAATTATAAAAATTGAATATTTTGAAAAAATCAAAAGCTTGTATGTAGAATACTTTGCACTTTTTAAATACTCGTAAATAACATTTTACGCCTCTACTTTAGTTAGTGGGTTAGACAAAACTCATTTTAATTCTATCATAAACTGGATAAGGGCAGTTTTAATTCTTTATAGACGATATTTATAATAATTATTTATAGGTATGTATGTATATACTTATGTTAAAATACACATGTTCCTTTAATCAATATATAAAGACAACTTTATTCAGAAAAAATAAAATTGACACTGTCCTACACAAAGGATAGCCCAATGGACTCAGTATACGAATCAAATTTTTGCTTATATCAAGATTATGCGATTTGAAAGAAAAATTAATTATTTAATTTAAAATCCTAAACATTAGGAACAGTTGAGAACAAGTGATGTTGACAGATTTGGACTGATTTCTTCAGCACTGTCGTAACAATATCTTCAATAAGAAATAATGGTATTGCTTGTGATCTCATAAAATCCAGAAAAAATTTGGTAATGGTGCCTCTAGCTCCCACGTAAAGTCCTATCACCTCAATGTCATCCAATCCCAATTTCTGTTTAAAATATGGAATGCAAGGCTCATAAATTACTTTTTTCTCCCTGTTGACTGCCTCAGCCTGTTGAATATCATTTTGTTCCATGCGAACAGTAGGGTCAAGAATTAAACCTTTCCTAGAACTCTGATTGTAAGCTATAATATCCACACGTCTGGAACCACTTCCTGTACATTCAACTTCTTGAAGAACTTTCCATCCGACTGTACTCATCGCATCCGCAAGAAGTCGCCTGACTGCATGGTGACGATTATTACGTATCAACTCTCCCCTGAAACACTTTCCAAGAATATGTCCTAAGGTTTCGGTCTCGTTGCATCCATGTCGGCAACGGAAAGATCCTTGGTCAGGTCGCGGGATTGCGTTGACTGGTAAAACATTACCAACCATTTTAATTGCAGTTGTCCATTCCGAAGTAGAAAGACCGTTTTTAGAATAAATCCACTTATTAGCTGATGGGCACTCAGCAAATTGAACAACACCTTGCCCTTTTTGTGGAAGTTTGCTCCAGTTTTCAAATTCTACTTGTCTTAAATGGTCGCGGATTACTTTTGACTTTTTAATTTTGTCATTGTCGAGACTGCTTCTTACATCTGCAGGAATATTAATGAAATCAAGGCATTTAGATTGCTCAGAATCAAAATCTTTTACCTCAGAAATTAGTGCATTCTGTGATTTTCGAAGAATTTCCAAGGAATTAAAGTTTTGAATTCCTGCTTCCCATTTTGCCCGAACTAATCCAATGCCTTTCATTTTAGTACTGGAATAAAGCATAGCCGTTGGGGTACTAGTTGGAATGCCAATTATCTCCTTTGCAGAACTTCTGATTATTCCATCAATGGTTTCCAGAAACTTAGTAGACAGCTTAGCTAATGGTGCATTCTGGAAGGGGTATATTAATGTCGGCCACAAGTAATCTTTCAGTATTTTCAGCTTTTGATCAGGCCGCAGCATAGGAGTAGAAACAAGCTTTTCAATTTTATTCTTAAATTTAATAGCACATTTACCTTCATCAAAAATAATGCAATCATTAAATGTTACTCCTAAGTATTTAATTGTATCTGACGGGCCAATGCAATTAATCAAAGAATCATCACAAAGCTGTAGAGGGTCATCGCATAATTCGCCTTTAACCACACTGATTGCAATACTTTTTGATGGATTCATGTTTAATCCAATTTGAGCTAAAGAAGCAGAACATTGTTGGTACAACTCAATTGCAGAATGTCTAGAATTCCCGATAGTCCCGGTGTCATCAGCGAACTCCGCATTTGAAATATTTTCATGTAGAGGATGAAGGGAAAACCCATATTTGTCAGTTACTTCCTTTTCACTAAGCTCTCGAATTATTGCATCAATGGATACATTAAATAAAAATGGTGACATCGGTCCACCTTGCATGACTCCCCTTCTAAACTGAATTGCCCCAGTTTTGCCATTTTTGGTGTTTATATGTGTGTAATTATCAACTGCAAGATTGCAACATAAATTTTTCAATAATGTTGGAGCAGCTTTTGATCTGATTTGTTGAAATGTGTGGGAATGACCAACATTGTCAAATGCTTGAGTTATATCTCCAAAAATAATTGTGCAATCAGATTTGTCCTTCTTAGCCTTCTTGAGACATTCACTAATAAGAGTAGTATTAATTAATGTGCCTGCTTGATGAATAAAGCCTCGCTGATTTTCATGCAATTCAATATATTCACGAATTTCCACATCAAGCACTTTTTCGACAATTCTTCTTAAAACTGAACTGATTGTGATCATACATCAGCTAAATACATTTTAAAAAATTTGTATTAATTATATAATACCATAATAAGACGCAATCAAAATAGTTGTAACTGCTATCATAACATAAAAATAAGTACACAGCATGTAGCCATCGCTTTTGTGAGAAGTTAGAAGCCCCATCAGCCCAGCTTTCACACATTACTCTTACCCTTACTAACCCCACTTTGGACGGGTTTCGTGTGAATTTTAAGGTGACCATTTCTAGCTTTTGTAGTTTTAAATGACTTTTTGCAGTCGGGATGGGGACACTTGAAGAGCCGAGCGTTTGAGTGAACTTGCATGAGATGGATTCTAAGACCATATTGATCTCTTGCTGTTATCTCACAATTTAAATGCGGACATTTAAAACGTAGTTTACCCCCTTGAGTCATATGATGATTTTTATTGTGATACTTTAATTCTTTGAACGTATTAAAATACTTTTTACACGAGACACAGTGTCGAGATACTTCTGTTTGAAGAGAGATTTCTCTATGGTTTAAATCAACTGGGGAAGATTGGGCAATGCTTGGCACTTCTGTTTCAGCGGATGATGATTCCAAGCGTGATTCATATTCAAAGGGATCCTCGTCCACGCCAGTTGCAGGAAAGCTTTCTTCGTATTCATCCGTATACTCTGTCTTAACGGTTTCTAAGAGATCACTGGGCCTGAAGTTGATTTCCAAATTGTCAGGGTTCAAATATAGTTTTTTGTTTGAGAAAATATTTAATTCCCGATTTTGGTTTACAGAATGATTTTCACAGACCATCACATGCATTTGAAAAACTGACGACTTAATTTTTTTGCAACAAAATCCGCATTTCAATAAGCCCGAATTGAATGTTGTTTTTGAAGGTCCATCGTCAGGCAGAATACTTTCAGAGGCAGAAGGTATGCTTTGTTCGTTGTCAACATAATGTGTTGGCAGAGGCGGAAAATTGATTGTTGAACTCCTTCTGTTGAATTTGTTTTGATCGGTAGAAGCTGTAACTCCTGGTTTGTGCATAGAGATTACATCGCTGGTGCTGAGGTTTATATTTGATAGAGAGTTAACTTCAGAATGTATGGTGCTGTTATTAGAATGAGACGATAAGTTTCGAGAATTTTTAAGTTTTAATCTTTTCAGACTGACATAAGGATTATGTTGGGACTGAGTTGCAGATTGGACTGTGTTGTTTTTATAGACAGATTTTAAATTGTTGTTTGAAACTTGGGCTGCATCTTCAGGTTCCCCGTCAATAAGGTCCTTGGAATATTTCTCACTTTCTGGTTCAATTTCAATTAGCTTCTCATTTTGACCAGTTTGAATTTGTTTGCTACTTGTGCTGGGGTTGTAGTTTCCAATAGTTGTGGTTGATGGGGTGGGTGGCGATATAATTTTATGAATTCGTGTTTCTTCCTTCGGAGAGAAGAATGAAACCCAACTGGAAAATTAAATAAAAAACATCCTTAATTTGTAATCAGTCAGTGGTCATTTGGCGTACTAAAGCCCAGTTCAGTTAAAATCAAAATTAGAAATTGAACTGGTCTGTGTATTGACCTGGGCAGAAAACAATGACAAATGAATGAAATGAACACATTTTTAAAAGGACATTAAGTAATACAAAATATATTAAATCCGAGGACATTATTATTACTTCTCTGGTGGTGATGCAGCTGGAGAAGTTTGTTCCTCAAAAACTATAAACTTTGTATTTCGAAATTCCTGGACGTGAGATTTCTTTTTATGATACGCAAAATCATCTGCGTTGAGGAAAAAGCTCTTGCACAGTTTGCATGCGAACCAAACACTCACACCCTCGGAACACATTCTCAACTTCTGCTTTAATCGAAAGTTAAATTATTTTTTGCTTTTTTACAACTAGCAAATTGTTGTTCAGTGTAGTATATACTGTTAGAATAAACACTTTTAGGGGTAGAAATGTTGAATGTATTCAAAGTTAAAATCAAAAACCAAAATAGTTGTGCACTGTGTGAATTCGAGTAATAAACGTCATATGTCTAGATTGTTAAAGTTTAATGTTTATTGATTGTATGGCTTTAAAGTTAAAATTGTGAAGAAGTAAAGAAGACAGTAATTGACATTCAACTGAACAAAACAATCAAAAACAATTGAGTAGTAAAAAACTTAAAAAAATGATTAAAATCAGTGAATGTTTAGTACTGGGCGCTCACTTACAAGGAAATCGCTGGCTCAGTTTTCAGTTGTTGCTATTTGACTTTGAACTTTTGGGGCGTGTGGTTGGGCTGTTGGGCTTGTAATGCGACTTAAACAGACAGCTTCATTTTCACCCGTAAATCCCTTTCCCATATTTAGTGAAATCTATTATTTTCATATTATTTGCTAGTCATTAAGTCATTAATTACTGTGAATGCCTAAAACATTATATGTATGGCCTATGGCCGCCCTTCATACCTTTAAACTATTCGCTTTAACGTTATGTACTTACTGTTAAGTTTATATATGCTAATAATGCATGATAATAAACTAGGGTGTTTCTTGGCTTTAGTGATAGGTTTTATTTGTACATATCAAAAGGTTACAACTGGAAGAGTATGCTCCCATAGCATTGAATGATACAATTACTAGCTATCTCGTTGTCAATTCCAGCTGTATACTGCCGCATATAGAAAGTTTGACAGTCGGGAGAGATCGCACTGAATGATACAATTGCGGGCAGATCTCGTGGTTAACCCCAGTAAGTGACTGTTCATGAGTGTTTGTCGAATGTTCTTTAACATACAAATTATCGGAGTATTTATACAAAAGTGTGACGTCAATGTGATGACGTTATTTACATCTTACTAGTTAGTAAACTATAAGTTAAAACGCAGTTCCACATTACTGCAATTCATCATAATTATTGATGATGTGCTAGACAGCACATTAGAATGCAATATGCAATATTGTCATTCTAACATTACCTACATAAAACAGTTGCAAAATAAATAAAGTAATTTCACAACTATAACTTATGGGCTTACAACTACAACCAAATTGAAGAAAATAATAACAATACATTTTATAGACATGTTTTAAAATATTTATTGCTCAGCATTCACATTGTAATCTGCCCAAATAAAATAAATTAGATTTTGTAGTAGTTTTTCAAAAATTGAATGCTTGTGAATGCGTACATGAATCATGTCCAGGAAACCTTAAAAGATGAAGTGAGCCGTGTGTCCCCAAGAAGCGCAATTATTGGAAACGTTGTTCGAAACGAAGCAGGGGATGATGTAAATGTTCCACAAAGTCTTAAATTAGTTAACAAAAACCGTTCTTTTAGCACACTAATAAAAATTATGTATTCCTTCCTACATCGAAATATAACTTCAAAATATATTTCGCAGTATTACTTTGATTGCAGACGAACTTACTTTGCCCTTCTCGTGAAAGTACTGTTTGAAGAAATCTCGTACACTTGTAGATTATTGGTATGGCATCCGTCAGTCGCTTCTATATCAGTGCTCTCCACACTAAAAGTGCTTTCTATATTTTCAGGGGTGACTACAATGAGTGCTTGATAGTAGCTATCAGTAGCCAATTTCGTGTAACTTCCTGGAGATGTTGCGAATGGTACAATCAGTGAGGAAAATCCAAAAGAATCAATTGCAATTACATCAATGCGAACAATGAACCCAGTTCCAGTGAAACAGCTGTCAGACAAAAAACTTAAAAAATGCCACTCGGCGCCTGACTCTTCAGGGACCAAGCTTCTGTATAGGATTGATAAAAATATATTTTTAATGATTTTTAAAATTATAGTGTTTTATGGGTAGTCCATAAATGATGTTTCCCAAATGTTAAACTTTTTATTAGAATCTCTGTCTGCCATCCCTTTAACATTGCGTAAATGGCTATCACTAACATGCCATTTCATCAAAACCTGACTGACCCCACCAATGACATCATTTATGAACAATCCCTTGCATTATATAAATGTCAATTATGGGAAAATTGACAACTTACGATAATGGTTTTGAAATTAAATCGGTATATCTACTCAACGATAGAAATGACACTTTATCACAGCAACTTTGGAGACCGTCATCGATGAGCGTCACCCTTAATGTGGACCAATGTCGGTTTCCACGTGTAAGATTATGTAACGTCCACACGCACTGCTCGTTGTTGCTGTATGTTTCTGAGGATTTGTACTCTAACAACGCAAATTTTCCTGGTTCTGGTAGGTCAACGGTACCACTACATCCTGGTAGATACATTTTAACACGTGATAACATTATAAATTTGCATAAATAAAAATAAAAATTTAAAAAAAGTATATTTTAAAAAACCCAAGAATTATCTTTTAGATAACGAAGTAAAAACACACTAAAGTTAGTGAGCGCATCGTTAATCCAGTGGACGTATTTAGAGACTTGCATGTAGATACCCGGGTATTCTGGCCTTGCGCATCCAATTCCACCAGAGACAACACCCACTATCATCGATGACCCGTTGCTGAGTTGCACACTGAGTGGTCCACCTGAATCCCCTTGACACGCATCCACACCTCCGACGCCTAAATGTCCTGCACACAACATTTTCACAGATACAAAGACTTGGTCCTCTTCGTATGCTTTCACACAGGCTGCCCTGTCCACAATCGGCACCGTCACTTTCTGCAGAACCAGCGGATTAGTTCCACCGGATTGCAATCTGCCCCAACCCGTTAGAACTGCATTTCCGCTGGCTTCGTAGTCTGCGTCTGGCAGCAGAATCGGCTGCACTTTCGTTGACAGTTTCAAAGGACGGTCAATCTGGACAATGGCGATGTCGTTGACTTCTGCAATGGGAATGTGATTTCGGTGGATGTGCACTTTTCGTATTTTGCGCCTTTGTTCCGTTCCTTCGTCAGTTTGCCAGTTGTGGTCCCCTGCGACGATCGTCCAGGATTTGTATTCTTCATCGTAGTCATAAAAACAGTGCGCAGCTGTTAGAATGTAATTTTCGTTGAGGATTGAACCACCACAATGAACGGCTGTTGAATTTCTTAGAATCAGAACTTGGAATGGAAATTCATTGGGATTTGCAGTATTTCCGCCAACAACGTTAATAGCTCTTGGAGATTCTTCGCGTTTTTTTCTATTTCCATTAAGTGTTTCAGTTTTTGATTTTGTGGATATTTTTTTAATTGTTGACACTGTTTTAGATTCAAAAAAGTGTTTTTTTTTCGTTTCGGGCATTTAATTATTAAAATAATCATACGTAAGTAATCAAGCAACTAGGAAATTGTTTTTATTACGTTCTTACCACAAAGAGCTCCAGTAAATCCAGATTCTTTATTGCAATGCACAATTTCCGTTTCGTTTTGCATTTCCATGATTTTGATTTCCATTCTCACGTCGTCCAATGTGTAATTTCCCAGCCTAATATGCTTGATGACAGTTCCATTATTTGATTCGCATTGCGCGTAGTTGAAGTCGCAGTCCACGATAAAAAGCGCATTTGAAGGTACGTAGAGAAGATTCAAAAATATATTTAAATTGTCTTCGTACGAAACTCGGTCATTTTCTTTGAATTCAGACTTTATGAATAGAACGTAGGTTGGTTTGTTGTGATTTTGATGAATTTTGGAAATTAAATTTGGAGCTGCGCCGAAATATTCAATGTCCGGATACTCTTCGTTCAATTGGCTGCAGAAATTAACTTTTTGTTGAGCTTTTTCATTGAGGGATAAGGCAGCCCTCACATTTTGAGGATTAAATTCTTGACTGTTGTAATTTTGTAAAACTTGAGACAAAGCCGAATTGTTCAATGCACCTGATTTGACGCCTAACAGAATATTTCTAAATTCAATTTTGAAATTGTGTTCAGCCGTGCTAAAGCTTTTGTGCATGTTTTCTATTTCTTGATGTAACTCCTTAGAAACACAATTTGAGTTGTCTTCGAAATTAATTAGGGCGTCTGTTGTTAATTTATTGTCGTCAATGAGGTTTAAATAACTGTCTAGATTCTTTTCATCCAATTTATGAGCCGTGAACTCCGTCACTGTGGTCAAATTTAAATAGGCTTTCAAAACGGAAATGGGCGTCAAAGTGAATTTGAGTGGGACTCCAAGTCCGGAATTTATTTTTTTTAATGATTCTTGAACGTGGTTGATTTGTCCACGCACTTCTTGTAATGTAGTTGGGAGGGCGTTTTGGAGGGAAACGTCACTTGTTAAATAAATTTCGAAACTTGACGGTTCCCTAGTACGAATATCTATTGAGGTCCTTTTGAGTTTTTTAAATTCTTCTTGGAGTATGTTACTACTTCGGATGCGACTTCGTTTACTTAAAAGAGTGTCAATAAACTTGACAGCGATGCTGCCGCCCCAGCTGATGCCTGTTACCACGTGAGTGGCTCCCGAGTAAAGTCTTGCATCTGTATTGAAATAATTTTGTAGCTCATCGTGGAAAATTGGAAGCGTTTGCTCAGCTGTTTGAAAAGTTTGAAGAAAAAGCCCAGTGACGCCCTTTGAGCTTGTAATATCATCACTTAGAAAACTTGCAGCTCCCTCTGGCTTTACTGTTCCCGTTTGAATACTTGCAGCCGTGTCTAGGTCGATGGGAAATAAATTAAATTTATCCGATTCTTTGTTAATTATTTGGGACTCTCTAGTTATTCCTGGGGCTTGTACTGTTGTGATCAGCTGAGCGGGAAGATTGGATTTGAGAATGTTCACTCCATTAAATGAGTTGGTACGAGCGTCATACATAGATCCCAATTGGGCGATCCTTCCAAAAGCGGGAATTTTTATAATAGTTTCGTCAACTGGCACACAGTTTACTGGCTCCGTATAAAGTGCCACAAAAATCAAAATCATTACAAAAATCTGCTGCGCTTTCCCTCTATTTGAAGCAGGTACCTCAAAAGTTGGGGGAGTATTTTCCATGGTGTTGGAACCAAAATTTACTATGTTTTTGAATATTTTTGCTTTAATATTTGTAATTTTTATTTTAATTGCATTAAATTGACGTTATTTTTAAAAAAAATAATAAAATTTGAAAGCTCACAACTGTTCTTTTGATTTATTTCGTAATAAATATTTATTTGTAAATTTTATTAATTTGTTTTAGTAGAATCCTCTCGTTGGTTATGAACGTAAACAAATTTAAATTCGAGTTCGTCACAATAATGTCCATCACGAGAATTATTGGCGGAGTCAGTTCAATTAGAAGACACAATGTAAAACTGGAGCACACACGTTGAAGGATCCATCAGAATCATATGTATGAATTCATGAAGTAAATGGAATTAATTTGATATAAAGATGGCGTTAATCATGGGAGCATGCATAAATTACGTGATACGCTAGGATATGAGAATGAGAATGGAAGGGGGGGATTAGGTTCTAGTTCTAGCTGCGTATCCCTTTACATGGGAGAATCATACCAAAGTATGAGAGGACGTAAGTAGTGATTAAAAATGATCTTTTTTTGTGCGACGTAGCTTATGCACGCTCATCAACACATAAATGTTTATTAGGCGATGACCTTATTACTTATTGCCGTGAATTTTAACTTTGCCATCTAAATTTAAATCACTTATTAATCATATTGAGAAGTTCGTCTCAATGTCACAAATGCAATGAGAGATATACAAGACTAAAATTGCATATTGAGTTTTATTCTAAGCAGCAGCAGTTCTGCTTCCACTGCTGCCATTGACTCACCAGCTCAGAACATATTTAACTAATTATTCTTAAACGCCAATGTTACAAATCGTGAGTGAAGAACCAAAATGACCCATGTCCAATTTTAGCTAAACAAATATCCACTATCGGCACTATCTACACAAATACTGAAATAAGTATTGTAAGCATTTAAATCGAACATTATGCAATTTTCAAAAACATGCAAATACAACATTTTACACTTTTTTAAAAACATGTAAATAGAACATTTTACACTTTTCTAAAATAAATAGAAAATTTTACACTTTTCAAAAACATGCAAATAGTATATTTCACACTTTTCAAAAACATGTAAATAGAACATTTTACACTTTTCAAAAACATGTAAATAGAACATTTTACACTTTTCAAAAACATGTAAATAGAACATTTTACACTTTTCAAAAACATGTAAATAGAAAATTTTACACTTTTCAAAAACATGTAAATAGAACATTTCACACTTTTCAAAAACATGTAAATAGAACATTTTACACTTTTCAAAAACATGTAAATAGAAAATTTTACACTTTTCAAAAACATGCAAATAGTACATTTTAAACTTTTCAAAAACATGTAAATAGAACATTTTACACTTTTCAAAAACATGTAAATAGAAAATTTTACACTTTTCAAAAACATGCAAATAGTACATTTTAAACTTTTCAAAAACATGTCACATGTAAATAGAACATTTTACACTTTTCAAAAACATGCTAATAGTACATTCATGCAATTAGAACATTTTACACTTTTTTAAAACATGAAACATGTAATTAGAATATTTTATTTTTTTTGTCAAAAACTCTAAAACTATTAAAATTTCAGGCATGGTTCTCATTTCTTTCATGACATAGCTCATTTTGATTCCATCTTAAATTGGATATGGGTCATTTTGGTTCTTCACAGACGATATGGCATTTATTGTCAGTGCAAAGTTTGACTGGATAAATAGAATCTATGTATTCAAGAGTATTGATGTATCTGCAGAGGATCAGCAGAAGTCTTATCCTACAAAGTCCTTGAGTTGCAACTCGCTGCATCTCGTTTGGTCTGTCGCGTAATAAAAGTCGACAGTTAAATACGTTTTTATTAACCAAGCAGATGTGTGATCACATACGTCATGTGAAAAAAAATCATCTACAGAAACTACTTCAGCTTCAGTATTATTATATTTACCTAAATACTAATACCACACACAAAAACATATTTATAATAAATTTATTAGAAGCCCACTTGAAAAACCATAAAATTATATTCAGTAAAAAAAAATGTGAGAGAAGAAATCGAGCAGGTCTACACCCTTATGTTATTGGCCTCAGGCATGCCGGGATTAGGAGATATAGGAAAATTCCATATCTAGGTACATCAGGAAAGTGCCACTCAGCGTCTGACTCTTTGGGGATCATGCTTCTGTAAAGGACTAAAACATACGTTAAACGGATTTTAAAAATTAGAGGGTCACAAAAACGGTAACTTGAATGTTTTATGGGTGGTTCATGGAAGATGTTACCCATATTTTAAATTTTTTAGGACCCCTACGTCTGTCATACTATACATATACATTTAGCATGGTTATCACTAACATGACATACCATCAACACCTGACTGGACCTACTACTAACCCCACCAAAGACATCATTTGTGGACAATCCTTTACAATATGCAAATGTCATGTATGAAAATGGACGACTTACGATAATGGCTTAGAAATTAAATCGGTATATCTACTCAACGATAGAAGTGACACTTTATCACAGCAACTTTGGAGTTTGTCATCGATGAGTGTCACGTTTAATGTGGACCCCTGTCGATTTCCAGCTGCAAGATTATGTAACGTCCACACTCACTGCTCGTTGTTGCTGTATGTTTCTGTGGATTTGTACTCTAACAACGCAAATTTTCCTGGTTCTGGTAGGTCAACGGTACCACTACATCCTGGTAAATACATTTTTGCAAGTGATTACATTATAAATTTGCAATTTCCTATTATATAACCTATATATAATAATCATATAGCACTGTTAAGTGATCGTCCATGCATGATGTGACGAGTATGGTCTAACTAATACTTGGATGAAATCATTTATGAATGACCCCTTACATGTGTTTGAAAAGTGAAAAAAATTGCATTTACAAGATTTAGGAAAGTACACAATTTTTTATATGTATGGTTTTTTAAAAAGTGCAAAATTTTTTATTTGGTTGTTTTAAGAAAAGTGCAAAACGTGTTATTTTGCATGTTTTTAAAAAGTACAAAATGTTTTATTTTCTTACTTTTTAAAAATTGCAGAATGTTTTATTTGTATGTTTTTGAAATACAGCCATTTGCAAGAAGGTTATAGGCTGATGACTGATGACTGATGAACAGAGGGCTTACACGGTCCCAGAAATGATGTTTCAATGAAATTATTTATAGACGACCCCTGGGGAAAAAAAAGGAAAACTATTAAAAACAATTATATAAATATCTATATAAATGATTATAATAGTATAACCTTAGCGTTAAAGTTGAAATTTTGAAATAAAAAAATAAACAGCAACATATCGTTTCTGAAGAAGCAAAGTTGCCGATCTCCAATTGTTACTAATACTAATAGCAAAATTTCCGTTCTCCAATGCGAGCTAAAAGCAAAGTTGCCGTTCTCCAATTATTAGTAGTAACGCATTAGTAACGTTACTAATGAATGGAGAACGGCAATTTTGCTGTTAGTGAGAATTGGAGATCGGCAACTTTGCTTCTTCAGTAACGATATATATTCTTTAGAGGCAAAAACCGTTAAGCCGTAGTTCGAATCGTTCTGTATCGTTATCGTTATGCGAAGAAAAAAAATCGAGATGAAAACGCTTGTGTATTTCCACTGTATAGATCGATTAGCGATTGTTGTAACGTATTATTTACAGTGTAATAGATGAGTAAATTTATTTGTATAATACAGGTTTGTGTGTAATTTCATCGATTTTAAATTTGATATGATCATAATATGACGTCATATGTTCATCTTTCCATCTAATTGCATATAAGACAGGAACAATTATACAAAATTTAAGTCGGGAGAAATAATGATATATATTTTTTTGCAATATTGCAAAATACACCTTTCAAAACTAAATTGCATGCAGAACCTACACCTGTAAATAAACCCACCGCCCACCCAGGTTCCTGCTTCTGCTGCTATGTACCTCACAATCTTTATAATGCACTCTTATAATTAGTAGAATGAGCGAACAGTACAGCAAAATAATTGCTACCTTATATTTACTCAAATATCTTGATTATGTACCAGTAATTAACATTTAGTTACAACATTGATATCCTCAGTGAAGAACCAAAATGACCTTACATCCAATTGAAGCTGCAATCAAAATGCGTCATAAAACCAAAATAAAAAACATGCGTAAAATTTTAATAGGAGGTTTTTGAAAAACGTAAAATGACATATTTACATTTTTTTAGAAGTGTAAAAATGTTCTAATTCCATGTTTCTGAAAAGGTGCAAAATTTTCTAATTCCATGTTTCTGAAAAGGTGCAAAATGTTCTAATTCAATGTTTTCGACAAGGTGCAAAATATTCTAATTCTATGTTTTTGAAAAGTGTAAAATGGTCAATTGACATGTTTTAAAAAATTGCAATACTTTCTAATTCCATTTTTTTGAAAAGTGTAAAATGGTCAATTGACATGTTTTAAAAAATTGCAATATTTTCTAATTCCATTTTTTTGAAAAGTGTAAAATGGTCTATTGACATGTTTGAAAAATTTCAATACTTTCTAATTCCATTTTTTTGAAAAGTGTAAAATGGTCTATTGACATGTTTTAAAAAATTGCAATGTTTTCTCATTCCATTTTTTTGAAAAGTGTAAAATGGTCTATTGACATGTTTTAAAAAGTTGCAAAATGTTCTATTTACATGTTTTTGAAAAGTGTAAAAAGGTTTATATATATACTTTTTAAAAGTGCAAAATATTCAATTTAAATGCTTGCAAGACATATTTGAATATTTTTGTAGATAGTTGATGTTGTGTTTAAATAAAAATGGTCGTTACGTAACGACCAATCTCCGTCTTTCCTTTTCCTCATCTTCAAATCAAACCTTTATCCGTCCTCACCACTCTTCGTTCAAAAATTTAACGCGCTAAGTGTAAACATTCAGTCACTCATCACTCATTTTGAAACACCGGAAGAAGAAAAATATTCGAAACGTTGTGTTCATATTTCAAAATAAAATACATTTAAGTGACTAAAAACTATCAAATAAATCGGTGAGTCCTACCCTTCATTGTTTTCTTATCTCATTACACTTACTTTTGCGATACTTGTTTTCTATTTAACTAAAAATGGAAATAGGTCATTTTGGTTCTTCACAATATCAGTTTTATCGACACCGACTATGTATTCGCTATGCAAAGCACGGACTCTGCAGTAAAATTCTACTATGAATCTTGATCTTTACTGTGCGATGAACCTTTTGTCTTCTTGTACATATAAAAGCGCATACATTGTATATACTTGCATGTGTTGAACCTTCCTAATTCAGTATAGTATGCATCTCCATGTAATTTTATTTATATCGAGCCAACGTGTTACAGAGATTAATCATATCGTAATACCTAAGTGAAAAATCAAAATGGTCCACACATATCAAATTTTTGCTGTCATGTGTCATGTCATGTCATGTCAAAACAAAAGCGCTAAAAATTAGATATAAATACGTAAAATTCTATTTACGTGTTTTCAGAAAGTGCAGACCAATCTTTTCAAATGTTTTAGAAAGTTGAAAAATATTTGATAGACAGGTTTTTGAAAAATGCAAAATAATCTATTTACAAGCTCTTTGAAGAATACAAAATAATCTATTTACAAGCTCTTTGAAAAGTACAAAATATTCTACTTACATGCTTCTTGAAAAGTGCAAAATATTCTATTTACATGCTTTTTGAAAAGTGCAAAATATTCTATTTACAAGCTTTTTGAATACTGCAAAGTATTCTAATTGCAGGTTTTTAAAAACCACAAAATATTCTATATTTATATGATTTTAATTGCTGCAAAATGTTTTATTTATGTACATGCTTTTTTGAAAGTTCTAACTGCTCTATTTACAAGTTTTTGAAAATAGGAAAATGTTCTATAATTTATATTTGCGTGTATTTTAGAAAGTTGGAAAATATTTCTTAAAAGAGTTTCAATAAAATATATTCTAATATTTGGAGATCTGCCTAAGACGTGATACCGTGTGGACGTGTGGTGAGTTTAGTGCTGCTAGAGATTGATATTTTACACGAACAAATTAACATACGAAAACATAAATTACATCCTCTTCTAGTACTCACTCGTTGCTATCCATAAATATAATTCGTGACTAATTTATTCTTACTGTTTGTCAGTATTAAGACTTTTTGTCAAAAATTTAAATCCATATTGTAAAAATAAAATTAGAAAAGACGCAAAGACACAAAATAGATTACGTGACCATAAGTGCAATATCAGCGATTCCAAAACTCATTAAATTTAATTGTACACTCATCCAGTTTTAAATCTATTCAATATGTCACAACAAAATCCAATAGTTTCAAATTCCGAATATCAGCATTTATTGCCTTCTTCAACATCAGAGAAGGAAACTATAGCAGTAGTTAAGCCAAATTCAAAGCCAAATTCAAAAAGAATGTTGACATCACCAACCGAACACATCACTGAAAACAGCAAACGAAAACATCCTTTAATATCTGGTGCCTCTGCTGCGTCTGCAACCCGTGCTAAATTTAAAAACACGCATACTTTGCCTTCACTCAAACAGCCGGAAATGACAACAAATGACCTGTACCGCCTGTCAGTGAAAAAATTGAAATCTTCCTACAATGCACTTAAACGGGAAGTTCAAATCATACAGAAAACTGCTTTTAAACGCTAACACTGAAATTACAAAAATTGAAGAAAGAAAACAAAAACAAAGCCAATGAAATTAAAATGCTCCAAAAGTGCTCCAATAATAAGAACTTAATGATTTTTAACGTTCCTGAAAAAATAAATGAAAACAAAACAGAAACGAAATCTAAAGTATACCACTTGTTGGAAACTCTGAAACTTGAAAAAATTGAAATTGACGATGCCTACCGTATTGGAATTCATAAAAATGGATACACACGCCAAATATTGCTTCACCTTATACGAATAAACGACAAGAATAAAATAACAAAGGCTAAAGTTCAACTCTCAAATAACCCATCAACTCAAAAAATTGGTATATCTTCAGCGTATTCTCCACACGAACGCCGAACTTTTAAATTATTACTTACGTATGGACACCAAGAAAAAGAAAACCACCCAGTCACCAAATTCAAAATCTGAAATGGAATTCTGCAGCTAATACAAAACAGAACTACATCGAGCTGGACAGTCAACGACAAAGAAGAAATAATTGAACTAATAATCTAACCCTGTTAACCAGCTTGCTTCTAATCTGCTGTTAAAGCTTCAATTCCAGCTTTTTAAAATTTAATCCTTCATAAATTAAACTAAAATTATTTATTTAGGTTTACTTAAAACAATTATGTGTGCATTAATATGTTATCGAAAGCAAATTTTAATCATATTGTTACTCTAATTTAACGAATTATCACAACGTATCAGGCAGACTCCCCAGTAATGTAAATTCACTATGATTTGGAACAATAAAACCAATTATCCAGTCCCATGGGCGCCAGCTCAAATGGGACTTATTGTTTAATAAAAAAAATAAATTAAATATTCTAATATTTGCAACGCTTTTATAATGATGATATTTGGTCCGATATTTCAATGTATTGTGTATCTACATACACTGCATTTCTTTTAGCTAAAAATATATATTATGAATCTTTTTCAGTCTTCAGTAGCGATATATTTATAAATTTGAATTTGAAACTATTCTTATTCTTATGTCTAGCATCTCTGTATATTGTATATGGAGCTTTATAGTTGTAATTACTCATCAAGATGCTATACGCTACGTATAAAAGTTTCTCTATAGACAGTAAATAATTGCCTTTAATTGGCATTAATTACTATTGGGAAATACTCAGAGCGCGACCAAATCACAACACAATATACGCATATACTCTGCTATAGTAAACTTAATTATACACACAACACAACTAATGCAATAGGACTTAAGTACAGTACACCACTTCTATACGGTACATTATGAAACCTGTAAGAAATCTGTAATAATTTCCTTGGATGCCAAAAGAGTTTAGAAAAAAGTTTGGTTTCACTCAAAACGATTAAAATTTCATCTCACGGACTTTTTCCTCCATGTTAAGTTACTGATTTTGAGGCAAAACGGAAAAATCCCACAAATTAAAATTTTTAAAAGTTTTTGAAAAATTCCAGATTTAGTCTATAGATGTATAAAACTGCTTGTAATAACGCTTTGTCAGTTACAGTACCGGTAGAGAAGTTTTTAGTTTTAAAAAATAATTCTGTCACCTTTTATTTGTACGCGGCCGGGCGAAGGAATTGCTTTTAGGTAGCAATTTTTTTAAATACAAAAACCACCATTTTGATTTTTTAATGGTTTTTTTGGTAAAACAAAATGTTGTATTTACATGTTTTTAGAAAGTGCAAACTGTTCAATTAACTTGATTCAGAAAATTGAAAATTGTTCTATTTACATTTTTTGGGAAAAAGTGCCAAATGTTTTATTTGCATGTTTTTTAAATGTACAATAAAAATTATTTTGCATGTTTTTGAAATGCACCAAAAAATTTTATTTGCATGTTTTTGAAATGTACAATAAAATGTATTTGCATGTTTTCCAAAAGTCAAAATATTCTGTTTACACATTTTAGAAAACTGCAAAATGTTCCATTTACAATTTAAATATCTTGTTTGAAAATTGAAGCAGCGGGGGCTCCCTGAGCTAGCCACAGCATGAAGCATCAGGCCATGTATTCATTATTCGTTGTTCCTGCAAAATTTGCTTGAGTAGACTCTTTCCGTTTTGGTGAAAAACTCTTCATATAATTATAGTGGAGTCCATAAGTATTACCTGACGTCTTCTTTTTTTGTTGAAAAGATACACATGTAGATTTACACGCTTATTTGCTCATTCATCTTCATGTGGACCGTTTGTATCCTCCGTCTCACACCATGCACTACTTGCCGTCTCACATTCAGCTTCGTCTTCGTCTTCATAGCATCTGTCTGTAGTGCGGCTGTGAGATGTCGAAACTGCATTTTTTTCCTAATAGGACGCGCATAGAGAAAACTAAATAGAAAAAATATTTATTTCAATTTTATTTATGTATTAAGTTAAGGCCAGACTCATCTGCAACGCAACAGACAAACATTCAGTTAAGAATCTCAGTTACTTGTCATAATTCTTAAATATTTAAAGTTACTAGAAAAAATTATTTAAGCAGATTAAAATTTAATTCGTATTCAGTAGCATTATAGTCTTTGCCCAAAAAAAATGTTTAGCGCAACTTGACACATAATTTTGTCATTGTCTCGATCCTCTGGGAAATCAGCCAAATGCTTCCATGCGGGAGTCGTATGTAGGACTACTACTATTGATTTTGACACAGGGATACATAGTAGGTTTTGAAGGAAACAAAAAGGCGTATCGGAGTCAGAGGGAAAATAGTCTACCATCTTGGCTTGAGAGTGTAGATTATATTACCAGGGATGAGATCAAGGCGTTTTATGGGTAGGGCTTGCAAAAGTCTTGACTTCAAAAGTCTTGTCAAGACCAAGACTCTTGAAATCAAGACTTTTAAAAGTCTTAAAAATTCAAGACTCTCGAAATCAAGACTTTTGAAAGTCTTGAAAATTCAAGAGTCTTGAAATCAAGACTTTTAAAAGTCTTGAAAAAATCAAGACTCTTGACAAAAATTTTTCAACTTTGTCTGAAAAGTCATATATAGAGTTAAGATGTTGTAATAATTGAATTTCAAGGTGGTCTTGAAATTTCAAGACTTTTCAAGACTCTTGAATGGTCTTGAAAATGACGAAAGTCTTGGTCTTGACTTTGCAAGCCCTATTTATGGGGCGTTTGAAGGGATCGTTAATGACATGGTCGGAATGAAATGTACTCAAGATTTGAGCCGAGGCAACGAGAGGACAAGGGAATTCCTCGAGTATGTACTTCCCTGGGCACCCGTCTGGTAAACATTTTGTCCTTATAATTAAATTATTAATATGTTTGAATTTAAAAGAAGACGATAAACCTATAGAATGTGCCACCCATTACAACTGTGGTAGTGTCAATACAGACTGTAGGCATCTGGTGAAAACCAGTATAAATATATATCTTTCAAGGAGTACGACAGTAAGTAGTCTATATCAGTATACTAGTTGAACTAGAGTTAAGAAAACATGAACCACTATACCTGGTCAAGTGTACTATACACTCGCACCTTCCTAGTGGTTCACATAGAAATGTTGTATAGAAAAACAGTAGGTTATACCCTTGAGGTTAAAAACCAAAGCTGTATAAATACATACATACAACTGTGGTAGTGTCAGGCGAAGGGATTGCATTTTGAGTAGCAATTTGTTTTCTTGTAAAACACAACCATTTTAATTGTATTGAAGGTTTTCTTTAGTAAATAAATTTTGTAAAAAAAGTTTGAAATGTTCTTCTTATTTAGTTAAATCTAAATAATTGTTATATGTTCAAATTTACATGTTTTTTAAAAAGCTTAGAAATTTTTTTATTTGCATGTTACTGAAATGTGCAAAAAAATTTATTTTTATGTTTTTGAAATGTGCAAAAGAATGTATTTGCATGTTTTTAAAAGCTTATACATTTTTGTATTTGCATATTACTGAAATGTGCAAAAAAATGTAATTGCATGTTTTCAAATGTGCAAAAAAATGTATTTGCAAGTTTTCAAATGTACAAAAGAATGTATTTGCATGTTTTTAGAAGCTTAGAAATTTTTTTATTTGCATGTTACTGAAATGTGCAAAAAAACTTATTTGAATGTTTTCAAATGTGCGAACAAATGTATTTACAAGTTTTCAAATGTGCAAAAAATTTATTTTTATGTTTTTGAAATGTGCAAAAGAATGTATTTGCATGTTTTTAAATGTGCAAAAATTTTTATTTCGATGTGTTTGAAATGTGCAAAAGCATTTATTTGCATGTTTTTTTAAATGTGCAAAAAAATTGTATTTGCATTTTTTTAAAGTCAAAATTGTTACATTTACATATGTCTTTTTGAAAATTCAGGCAGTAGTAGGGGCCACCTACGCTGGCATTATTTTACAACGCTACAAAAAAACAAACATTGTATTAAGGTATTTGCTTTAATAACTAATTATGTAAACGTTGCGTCGAATTCCTGATGACAAACCAGTTTTACACGAAGGTACGCAAGAAGACTGGAAAATTGTTGCCGAATGAAGAGGAGCATTTCAAACTGTCTCTTAAATTAGCTTGGATTCTTGAAATGGTTAAAGCTATTGACTTATATGTAGTTTCAATCTTATTCTTTTAAACAAATGCATTACCTTTAATTTGTTAAATTGTTTAATTAAATTAAACAATCCTCACAGCTCGCAAAACCAGCTTTTATGATTGACGACATCATTGACGGTTCTGTGTCCAGGCATAATCTCCCTTGTTGGCACACAGTCCCAGGAGTTGACCTGCATGCAGTAAATGATATGTATAACATTGATAAATAAGGCAGGGTATTACCTTCTTAACAAATACTTTGGACACAAAACCTACTTTTCTCAATTGGTGAGCTACGTGAGTAGAAGTTTGCTTTGTACGGAAATTGGCGACAACGACTTGTATTTAATGGCAGAGGAGGCAAAGGCGAAACAAAATGTGCAAATAATTCTTTTTACTAAAATGTGCTCAAATTAAATATCATTTTAATCGCTATTCAACTTGTAGTACATATTTGATACCTCTTGTAATTTAAAACATTTTTCTATAGGTTTTACATGGAAACGCACTTAAACAGAGTGAAGCAAATTTTAAACTCGAACATTTTCCCCAATATGCCAGTTATTGCAGCGATGATTTTTGTAAGTTTATTTCTAGTTAAATATTTAATAATTTACGTTTAACGTTGCTTCACACATTAACAGTTTTCAGAATTGTTTAAAAGCTTTCGTAAAAATCTCTTTAAAAATCAGGACGTTTAAAATACGCTTCGTACAAAATCTATTTTTTAGTTTTATTGGAAACGTTTTGATACGAGTGCGCATTTGACTACGTTTACATGATTTAAAAACATCGAGTTAACCAATTTCAGAACGGAATTACCGACGAGACACTCATATCAAAAGCAGCTGAGCTTGGGATGGAGGCATCAACCTACATGATAATTGTCGATGACTGGGCAGACTGCTATGGTGGGGTGGCAGTAAATGAGAGAGTTGCATGTGACATTCTGAATGGAAGGTTAACTTGGCTACTTCACACGGCATACAAGCTAGGAAATGAAGAGCAGCGTAGGCGTCTTATGGTAGCGCATATTATGCGTCATATTTTATTTTAAACATAATATGTAAACCTTAACGTGCATTACAAAAAATATGCGAATTATGTAACTTGCAAAAGAAATTTAAACGTTCACATTTCCCACATTTTGTTTTTTGTAGACGATCTACGGGAATAAAGATCCAGCATCTGTTGAGGAAGTCAAGAACATTTACAACAATTTAAACATTTGCGAGATTGTGCTTGAAATAGGTGAGGAAAACAGGCGTGCATTAGAATTGCGGATCTTTCAACTGCCATAGGATACTTTTCCCTCCATTGTGTGGCTAAATATACTTGAACACTACGGGAAAGTGGCACGTGGAAAAGCTGCAAGACCTTAGTTCGTTATTGATGAGTTTATCATTTTTAAAATCCCCTCACACGTTAAAGGATTCATCAGAAGCATATGTATGAATTTATAAATTAAATGGAATTATGAAGAAATAAATATGACGTTAATCATGGGAGCATGCATAAATTACGTGATATGCTAATATGAGAATGGGAAGATAGGGGAATAAGGTTCTAGCTGCGTATCCCTTTTCATGGGAGAATCATCCCAAAAAATGAGAGGACGTAAGTAGTGATTAAAAATGAATGATTTTCTTTTGTGCGACATAACTTATGCACGCTCCTCACCACAGAAATGTTTATTATGCGATGACCTTATTTCTTATTATGCCGTGATTTTTAGTTTTGCCATCCAAATCACTTAATAAGCATATTAAAAAGTTTGTCTGAATGTCACTAATGGAATGACAGATATACAAGACTAAAATTGTGTATTTCATTTTATTAGTCTGGCACTTTCAGTCACATTTGACCGTTTCAGTGTTTTTTCTTAATTCGGTCTTCGCACTTGAAAAAATGATACCCAACTAAAACCTTTTATATAAGACAATAGGATTGATTTCTAGGTATTAAAAATATCTGTTTGAGGTTCACCATTTGGGCGCGTTTTTTAAAAAACAAGCATGAAAACCATTTTAACAAACCTGACGGCCGACGGCCCAATTTCAATCCTGACAAGTAAAATAACTTTCTGAGCAGAAAGAGCATATTTAGCACATTTTACAACTGTACCCTCTTCTGTCAGAACTGTCCTAGTAAACGATAATGAGTGGAAAAGTCAAATCTGTATGCTAAAGCATCTCTGTATGCATTTTTTATAGGAAGTCACTAAGCGATCAAAATTGAACGCTAAACGTTCATTTTTGACCGCCTCACGATCAAAAATGATCGTTTTGCCAAAATACTGGTCGTTAAAAATTGACCGTCACACGTTCAAAATTTACTAAAAGTTCCAGACTGTTTGTGTTAAGCAGCAGCAGTTCTGCTTCCACCGCTGCCTTTGAATGATCTGCTCACAAGTAAGTTATCTAATTATTCTTAAATGCCAATATTACATATCGCCAGTGAAGAACCAAAATGACTTAAGAATATCCAATTTTAGCTAAAAACAATATCCACTATCGGCACTATCTACAAAAATACTGAAATATGTCTTGTAAGCATTTAAATAGAACATAATGCACTTTTCAAAAAACATATAGAGAGAAAGATAACATTTATTCAAAAGAACAAACTTAACACTGTCCTCCAACGAGGGCAGCCTAATAGACTCAGTATACGTTAACAAAAACTTGTTATCCAAGAATAGATAGAAATTTAATAATGAATAAAATATTTATTTAATGTGCAGAACATTTTGCACTTTTTTTAAAACATGTAAATAGAACATTTTACACTTTTTAAAAAACATGTAAATAGAACATTTTACATTTTCCAAAAACATGTAATTGGAACATTTTACTCTTGTCAAAAACATGCAAATACAATATTTTACACTTTTCAAAAAAACATGCAAATAATACATTTTATTCTTGTCAAAAACTCCGAATTACCACTTAAAAATGTTTCTCATTACTTTTAGCTAATTTTGATTCCAGCTTGAATTGGATTTGGGTTATTTTAGTTCTTCACAGACGATAAGGCATCAATTGCCAGTGTAAAGTTTGACTCGATAAATAATATCTACCAAGCCAAGAGTATTGATCTATCTGAACTGGATTATAGAAGTCTTATCACACAAAGTACTTGAGTTCAAAGTCGATGAATCTCGTTTAGTCTGTTGCATATTGCATAACAAAAGTCGGCAGTTAAATTATATGTTTTTATTAATTAAGCAGATGTGCGATCACATACTTCATGTGAAACAATCAGCTATCGTTATTCGATGGTGAACTACTACAGCTTCAGTTTTATTAAATTCGCCTAAATATAAATACTACACACAAAAGCACTTTTATAATGAATTCATTATTGACCCACTTGAAAAACCAAAAAATTAAAATCAGTACAAAACTTAAAAAGGAAATCGAGCCTGTCTACACCCTTGTTATCGGCCTCAGGCATACCGGGATTAGGAGAAATTGGAAAATTCAACATAACAAATTACAATATTATTGCAGAAAAATAAAAACAATACAGTTATACTGTTTTAAAATGTGCATTTCTGGCACAACATTTACATAGTTTTATTTCCAAATAAAATAATAATGGTTTTGCAATAGTTTTACAAAATTCAATATAAAGTTTGTCAAATCAAGGAAATCATGTCCAGGAAACCTTAAAAGATGACGTGAGCCGTGTGTCCCCGAGGAGCGCAATTACTGGAAACGTTGTTCGAAACGAAGCAGGGGACGATGTAAACTTTCCACAAAGTCTTAAATTAGTTAGCAAAAAACCATTCTTTTAGCATACTTATATAAATTATGTATTCCTTCCTACATGCAAATGCACCTTCAAATAATACTAGGAATCCTATATTTTGAAAGTTCGAACTTACTTTGCCCTTCTCGTGAAAGTACTGTTTAAAGAAATCTCGTACACTTGTAGATTATTAGTATTGCATCCGCCCGTCACTATGATATCAGTGCTTTCCACACTGAAAGTGCTGTCCCTATTTCTTGGGGTGACTACAAGCAGTGCTTGATAGTATTTGTCAGTTGCCAATTTCGTGTAACTTCCTGAAGATGTTGCAAAAGGCACAATCAGTGATGGAAATCCACCAGAAATTGCAATTACATCGATGCGAACAATGAATCCAGTTCCAGTAACACAGCTGTCAGACAAGAAACTTAAAAAGTGCCACTCAGCGACTGACTCTTCGGGGACATTGCTTCTGTAAAGGTATAATAAAAATATATTTTTGATGATTTTAAAAAATATAGTGTTTTATGGGTAGTCCATTAATGATGTCACCCAAATTTAAAATTTTTAAAAATCCCTATGTCTGCCATCCTTTTAACATTGCGTAAATGGCTATATCACTAACATGACATGCCATCAATACCTGACTGGACCCGCCATAGACCCACTGACCGTACCAATGACATTATTTATGGATAATCCCTTGCATTATATAAATGTCAATATGTGGACGACTTACGATAATGGCTTGGAAATTAAATCGGCATATCTACTCAACGATAGAAATGAAACTTTATCACAGCAACTTTGGAGTCCGTCAACGATGAGTGTCACCTTTAATCTGGACAACTGTCGATTTCCACCTGCAAGATTGTGTAACGTCCACAAGCACTGCTCGTTGTTGCTGTATGTTTCTGTGGATTTGTACTCAAACATGGAAAATTTCCCCGGTTCTGGGAGGTCAACGATACCACTACATCCTGGTAAATACATTTTAATACGTGATTAGGTACATTATAAATTTGCATGGTTAGTATTGTAAGTATATAATGATATATGCTCCTATGTGCATCCTCATCTTTTCCATTTCTCGCTCCTCATGCATCCTACTCTTCACGCTGCTCATAGTCGTCACGTCTTCTCCCGCATGGTCCTACAGCGTGTGAACTATTATTATTTCCCAAGTTCCCACTCGCATCCTTTCACGTATGAGAACCTGCTTTCTCTATCTTTCTCTCACACATCCTTTTACCACATGTAGACTTTCTCCAATTCTCAAATACTCTCACACATGCTTTTACTTACGTGAGATATTCATTTTCTCTTTACCTCTTCCCATCATACCATATCATTCAGTCCGCATCGTTTCTGCTTCTCCCGTTCAAACTCAATGTAAATCTTTTCCCTTAAATACCCGAGCCCGACTGTATTACACTCAGTTCATCTGACGCTCTTGTCCCGTCCTGAGCTCCTGATCTCGTCTGCCTTCCCTGGCTTAGACTCTCTACATCTACGATCTTGTACTCTACAGATAACTCACCCCTTCGATACTTCTTTCCTTTTTGTAACCTTTTCGTGTATCTTGTATCAGACACGAAGTCCCTCTAAATTCCTCTTCAAACCTCTACTGAAATTCACTGTTAATAAATACCGAAATCACTAAATTATTTACTCGTTCGAAACCTCACGGTTTCTCACTCTCATTTTTACTTCATTCTTATTATCCGTCGATAGAGTACGGCACTACTGTACTCACCTCCTTGGTGAAGGCTCTCGTAGTCACGTCACACTCACATAGTATTGGCGCCATAAAAGGCATACCTACTTGGTATCGGTGCTCGTAGGTTCTTCTCAACTAACACTAGGCACCCATACTTACAGTATTATCTTTGTGATAAACATCAGTTGGATAGCCTAAACATTACCAAGTCGTATTCTTACAATCACGATCAGAGTTAATAATTATAATATTCTTAGGGATCATCTCGAAATGACGTGACGTGTGGAGTTTAATAGGTCAACTTGGATGTTGATGACACTCCATGCTAAAGATAGCCATTTAAGCTATGGGTAATGTGATGACAGAGAGGTCCTAAAAATTGTAATATTTGAATTTGAATGACATCATTTACGGACAACCCCTTACCTATCGTCGTCGGAATTAGGACATGAACACTGCGACCAGGCCCAGAGCTATTAAAAGTAGCAGACTTGTTGAGCTCAACTATTATGACGTCATTTAAACCGGAACCTTTCAATAAATAATGGAAATATTTCAAAAATATTAAAATGTATGATTGACAGACGGTCAACAGAAACATCTGAAAACATGAAAGCGTTTTTACTCGAAAATGTATTGACTCACCAGTTACATTTTGAAAAATTGTAATGCTCTTTCCAGCGTGGCCAATTTCCTTTCGTTGATGGCAGCCCTCTTTTTCCGCGTCTTTTTTAAAATTTGTTAAGGTAAGATTTCCATTTTTGTGCTGGTAAATTCCCGTTTGACTCAAATTGCTGCAGAAAACATGGCTGCCATCGCCATCGCAGTCGACAATGAAAAGTTTGTTAGAAGGAACGTACAGCGTCTTTAGGAGAGTGTTCAAGTCTTCTGTGTATTTCACAGGATTGTTATTTTTAAACTCAGTTTTAATAAATAAAATGTAGATTGGCTTTTCAGAATTTTCAGAAATCTTTGGAATTAAATTCTGGGGCAATGCAATATATTCAATGTCGCTGTAGGAAGTGTGTACTGTTTCGCAGAATGCAATTTTCTCAACGATATCGCCGTATTCTCTGATTTTATTCTTGATGTTTCTTGAACTGAAATTGCTTTGTTTGAAGTCCCCTACAATATCAGTGAGTGTTGAAATCGGTTTTGAACCTGACCGAACATCGACTAAAGTTTCTTTTAAATTGTCCACAAATTGTTTTTTGTGATCTAGAAAGGAAGTGCGCAAGTCAGCAATTTCTTCTCGCAATTCAGATGACAGGCAGTTCAGCTGTAAAAACGTTTTTTGGTACAGACCGTTGAGTCTTTGTTCAGAATTTGAAATTGCATCAAAACTTCTGGTAAGGCCTCTGAGTACTGAATCTTTTATTTTCTGCACAGAATTATTAATTATTGTTTGAATATTCAAATGACTTCTAATTTCTGAAATTGGTGTCAGGGTGAATTCCAATGGGACACCTTTCCCGCCATTTGTGTCATTAATCAGCAGAGGCATTTTATTTAAAAGAATGTTTACATCGTTGGATGTTGTTGGGTCTGGATCAGGAAGTGGAATGTCACTTTTGACGAAGATTGTAAAATTCAAATTTTCGTTGATTTTATTCTGTGTCAATGGCCTTCCTTTGATTTTTTCAAATTCATCATAGAACGCTTCGCTCAATTCATCAGCGTCAAGTTCGGGAGTTGCTGTTGTTTGTAGAGTGACAGAAATTCTGGACCCCCACGAGATCCCACTAACGATGTGGGTGGCTTCCCGGTGCTGCAACAATTGTCCGTTGAAGAATGGCTTCAGGTCGGTGTAAAAAACCTGCAAAATTTCCTCAACTGTGTGATGTGTTCTTAAAAGAGTTTCTTGCTGCATCAAATAATTGCCTTTCTCTTGCTTTAAAATACTCGTAGTTCCTCTGACTTTTGTATTTCCCACCAAAATATTCACAGCTGCATTTAAACTGATTTCAAGAAGTTGAATTTTTTCGCCGTATGTATTTGTCACTTGTGTTTCTGTGGCGACATCTGTGTTCAGAGTTTCAAGAACGACATCTGGTGGGGTTGGTTTTGAAAAGACGCTGATGGGTCGAAATTTGTCAGTTCGTTCGTCGTAAAGAAATCCGAGCTGAGCAGTTCTGCCGAGTGCTGGGATCGTGAGGAAGGTCGTATCTGCTGCCATGGAAACAGGAGCGAAGCACAGTGACGTCATTACTGTGTGTAGAAGTATCAATATCGACATCCTTTCATCACTGATGAACCCAACATCAGCTAACGTTTTCGCGATCCCCATTTAAAAAACGTCAATTGCCACGCACCTGTAAATTAAAATTAAGTGCAGTAATTAGTTAAAGGTAATGTGTGCTGGAATCTAAATATAAACAAGTCGCACTATAAGTATAGCAATCTGAAAATACATTTTAAAAGTAAGTGTACAAAAGCATTAGGCATAGTTATTATAGTACATAATTATTTTAAGAAATACATTAAAATATTAATTGTTTCAGATTCCATTCCACTATCCACAATAACGAAAATAAAAATTTAAAATTAAATTCAAATTAAATTCTAAGCAATGTTTAAATTTTAAATCATGTGGTTAAAAGAAATTATTGAAAGAAATATTTTGTTTTTTGTAAATTTCCGTTTATCCTGTCGAAACGTAGAGATTTCGTCAATTGCTCTCAGTTTTTGCTAAATAGCGATGAGTACCGGGTAAGTTTGTCCCACTTTTTAAATTTTCAATGTTTGTACAAGTTTATTTTGATAATAACGCTTAACTTGAAGAAAGAAAGAAAAATAAAGTGAGCAACGACTAATATTTTGCTTGGTATTATTTTCAAAATAGGAGCTGATTTGCAGGCGAAGAAAATGTTGACAGCCTTCCAAGTCTCGAAATTCAACTGGAAGTAAATCTATGTCCGCTTGATTTATATGCAAATCTTAAATTAATACTTGCAAAGGGATGATTGAAACGCTCACTGCCAATGTGGAGTCCATGTATTAATAAAATGAACAGAATCGACAGAATGACAGAAACCATATCATCGATATGACGACCACAAGGCGCTTATCTCACAACGTAATTCGATTCTAAGAATCACATTTTTATACGACGTTTATTTCAGTGATTTACAGTGGACATGCAATAAACAGCACCTTTGTTTAATTTATTCATAATCATTGTTATTGCAAGGATTTTTCGCCCCCTTAAAATATTTATTCTAACAATTACTACCTCATTATACATATGGCATAGCCCTCCTGCGTACGAACAGCGGGGTGCAAATTTGTAGGGGACGAGCACATAGCAGATTAATATTTATAAAATCATTTCTACTTAAACCACTGATGTTAATTTAAATCCAAATAATAAACATGCTTTGATCTGAGTACTTACATTGATTTTTGTGCAATATTCTAACTCTAAAAATCGTTCAATAATATGCATTGCTTTTCAAAATGCAAAAAATTACAATGCAATATTCTATATTCAAAATACATTATTGTGGAATTTATTCGCAAATCTTGATATTACACTGTAAGATTAAAAGTTAAGCTAATATTGGTGCATACTATTACACTTATTTTTAGTCCGCTATATTTCGAATCCACTGTAATTGTTGGACACATTAAAAGCAAAACTTGCTACATAACAATTCCTAGTATTTTGAAGGATGTACCTAGATTATTAGGTCACAGTTCACATTAAAATTATTTCTATTCCATTCATCGTGTGTCCAGATGCCAGATGTTTCCTCGTGATGAATAGGTCCACGTCAACGTGTGTGACGTAATTTATTATTACTTTATTTTGCAGATTTATCAATATATGTGATCATTAGAATTCAGCATAGGTGCTTAATTATTAGGAAAAGATAAATCCTTAAATGCTTATAAGCAAACAAATAATTTGCATATGGACATCATTCTTGCTAATTAAAAATTAACTTGTGACACTTTGACCTCCTGCTCGTTCTGTATGAAAAGTTAAAGTTTAGTTCACGTCTTTAAACTTCTCAGCTTAGCCAGAAGTACGCAAGTAAACACAGTATACAAATATACGTATGTACTCATCAAATAAATGCCGATATTGCATGTGGCCTACCAGATATTATTTTATAGTAAATATAGTTATCCCTCTAAAGAAATTTTAAATTAGGGATGATTGGATGATCCATAAATGATGTCACTCAAATTTCAAATTATCACTTTTATAGGGCCCACAAACCAAGATGTCATCACAAAATTAGGTACTTAAACGGCTGCCTTTAACATGTAATTATAACATGACGTAACTATTTGACTGGACCGACTCACCCTACCAATATCGTCATTTATGGACGACCCCTTACAAGCTTATAGCACGCTGTTTAAATGTGCGAGTGCACTTAGTATGATCACTTGAGCTTTTAGATAAATTAGTTACCTACGTCTTGTTTTGATTCAAATAGCTCGTTAGAATTTTTTAGATTTTATGACGTTTGTGTAGGTAGTTTAAAATATTAAAAAATAGGACACGTTTAAAATCTGAAATTTGATTTTTTAGCTTCAAATCTTTATTATGACTTTCCGAAACGTACTTCCACATGTTTCATTTGATATGATATAGCCACTGTGTTTTATATTACAACACGGGTCGTTGTATTAGAAGACATACTGTAAGTAGAAATGAAAAGCTGGAAAAAAGTTTCCAATAGTGGAATAAAAGTATTTTGTTTCTAATTTCCTGCCAAAAATATATTTTGAATTTTTTTTGGAGACAGAAATAAAAAAGTACAACTCGCTAAACGTAAGTAATTACATTGTAAAAATTATGTGTCACCAGTGTACGTACTATACATTTTAATGCAAAACTTTTAAATATTGCACTGCGGTTAAAGTACTGTTGAAGCTGAGGCAATATCACACGCATTCGTGTAGTAATTAACAAATGCGTGTGCTACTAGGTCGCAGGCACTTTACATTTGGCAGCTATATTAATTTGTTGTGTTCCATGTGCTACATGCTTGGACTTCCCTACTTTTGAGGCATTTAACTAGAGTGAACTTGCCTCAAATGTCGGTTTATATTAGATTTAGATTTGAATGATTTTGCACAGTTGGGATGCAGACAACGAAAGGGCCTAGCAAGGGAGTGAGCATGTGTAATATGCTTTTTAAGATCAGCATTAGTTGTGGTTGTTTTCTCACAATTTGAGTGTGGGCATTGAAAATTTGGTTTTCCGTCATGAGTCCCGTGGTGATTCCTATGGTGAAATTTTAATTCTTTAATGGAAACAAATTGTTTCTTACAGGAGACGCAGTGCCGACGATACAAATCTGATTGAGGAGCGTGCTTCTCGTGGCTACTATGTAATAAAGTATTGGGGGAAGTCGCAGCTACGTCGTGTCGTTCTTTATTATTAGCTAATAATTCCACATTCGATTCACATTTTAAGGGATCAGTATCCGTATCAGCTACGGTAAATTCACTATCTTCAGTTCCTTCCGCATGCTCTGTTTTCACTACCAAGTCTAAGAGGTCACCGTAGCTAAAGTTGATTTCTGTGTTGGGCTTCAAAACTGGATTCTGATTGGTGAATAGGTTCGATGGCTGATTCTGGTTCGAATACAAATTCTGACAGACCTTCACATGGGTTGGAAAAGCGCCGGACTTTATTTTCTTGGAACAAAATCTGCATTTAAAACAAACTGAGTTGGAAGTAGTTTGTGAAGTTGCCAAGTCAGGAAGAATACTCTCTAAGGAGGAAAGCGGATCTCGGGGTATATTTTTTGAGATGCTGGGAGTTTCGCCTACATTTTCTTCCCAAGCGTCATTGTCATTGGTAGACACCGCATCATGATCAAAGTCAGTCTTACAATCAGCGATGCAGAAGTCATCCAAATTTTCGAAAAGAGGCAAGTTGGTTGCACTACTTTGGTCTTCATTTGTTAAGCACATTTCTGACTCAACAAGAGTTTTTCGAGAAACTTCATTGACGTCAGCAAAACTAATCGATTTCAATCTTTTCAGATGGACATAAGGGTTGTGTAGAGACTGAATTACAGTTTGCAATGGATTGGATGAAATGTTTTCAATTTTCTCTTTCCTTATATTTGAACAGTTGGATTTTAGTTTTAATCCTGGCTCAATTAGTGTTAACCAATGCTTGTCTTGCTTTTCATGCTCCAAATTGTAATCAGTACTTGTAATACGTGCAAAACTGTCTTGTAATGGATAATTTTTGGTGACGTTGAGAGCCTTGTCATCGTCATCATCCTCATCATCATTATTCGAACTAAAGACACAATTTAACTCCAAATCGTTGTTTGAGAGATTGAAGACTTTATTTGCACTTCCAGGACTATGACCGTCTTGGTCATTAAAAGTATTATTTTCTAAATCAATTTCGAAAAACTCTTCATTTCGGTGACGTTGAGCGTTCTCGATAAGTGGTTTGCAGTCAAGATTGGTTGTAGTTGTTGAAGAAGGAAAGGATATAATTTTATGGATTTGTGTTTCTTCCTTCGGGGATAAGAATGAGACCCAGCTGCAAAATTAAAAATAAATTAGCAAATCCCACAATTTACAATCAGTTAATATCAAGTTAGTTCATCAAAATACTAAACTACAGAGTAAATAACTTTTTTTTTTATTCAAAGTTACAAATTTTTGAATGTCGTTTTTGTCAGGCTTGACAGAAAAATTCGAATGACTTAATGACAATTAAAAAAAATAAGGATAGTTTAATAATTTAAAAATATAAAAAATCCTTAAACAATACTTTTCTGGTGGTGAAGCAGTTGGAGTAGTTTGTTCCTCAAAAACAATGAACTTTGTACTTTGAAATTGTTGGAGGTGAGATTTCTTTTTGTGATACGCAAAGTCATCTACGTTGAGGAAAAAGCTCTTGCACAATTTACATGCAAACCAAACACTCACACCCGTCGTGGAACACATGTTCTAAATCTCAGTCGGTATTTAAAATAATTATTGTGATATTCTGCAAGTAATAAATTATAATCTAGGCTATGCAAGCTGCTATAGTAACATATAGCAGTACTTATTAAATGTAATTAATTATTCAATTCATCGCCAAATTAGGGCGAAATCAAATTGAAATCTTAACAAAATTAAAAATACGATAAGACATAAGAAATAACACGGAAAACTTTTAAAGACGCTGGAATGTACTTGAAGTCCAGATCAAAAACTAAGAACAAAATATGTGTGTAGTATTCAATTGAACAATACGTTGTAAAATAACAAATTGTTTTAAAATGAAAATAATAGCAAGTCAATTTTTACTTTAATTTTACTTTAATACTTTCATATACATTTGAGTCAGTGTTTGATGCTGGACGCTTAATGACAAGGAGGTCTGGCTCAGCAGTAGTTATTGGTCAGAAGCTTTTTGTCCTAGTAGTTAGTAGTGTAGTGGTCCTAGTCCTAGTCCTATTTGTCCGTCCTATTTCTCATTTTTCATTAATCAAAATTAATCAGAATTAATCAAAAATGTCATTAATAATTTCATTTACCATTTCATATCTATTACTTCATATCTCGAAACTAAAAATTATAATTTTATTAAATTGTATATAGCTATTTGCTATAGTACAAGCAGGGTCTAAAACATTATTATGTAATAATTAGTTATATTATGGAATTTTAATTTAATGTTGAATCGTAAGAAATAACAACCCAAAATTGCTGTCTTGATCTTTGTGATTACAGTATTTTCTCTAATACCAAGCGGGTCTCTAATCCATTGTGGGATTTTTTCTATGCTTTAACATTACGTGCTATAACAAGGGTATCCAAAACAATGCGTGGGGTAGTTCTCCGAGTTTTAACACAACGCGGGTAGTTGTATTTGAGAAAATAGGTAAGTAGGTTTTACAAAATTAGAAAGGTTTTAAAACCAATATGACCACTGTCAAAAAACTAACTATGTTTAATTAGCAATTTATACAAACCCAATTTACTAATGAATTTGTAGAAGCAATAGGTGGTCCAAGCACAATTAATAAATAAGCAACTCGTAACTCGGTAACTCGTTTGGTCAATATACTAATAGCCCTCATGTGTTCGTTAATTAAAAAAATGTATTTTGGTAGAACCTTTAAAAGCTTATTTTAGCTTATTTCATTTATTAAAAAAATTCAATTTCAAGACTCAATAAGTTTTGATGTATGCAAATAGAATTACCAATTAATTTATCGTTATAAATTGACACCAATTAATATAACATACATGCTCACAATTAACGCAAAGGTACTGCAACTGTAGCCAGATTCTGAGTAATTAATTAACAGATTAACATGTAACAGCGCTGTATGTTACACACAAACAACCCTTAGCCGGATTTCCTGTAGCTAATAAATTAAAAGCAAAGATGTTAAAATAAAAGAGACTGTTAAACCATGTATATTTCTATTAGTTGAAGTTTTAAACGTGGCTTTGCAAGTGGGATACAGACACTTAAAGGGTCGTACAAAATGGACCATTCTTTTAACTTAATTATTTTTTTTTAGTTTAGTGTGACATTTGAAGTGTCTATTTCGATCGCCTATGATTTTAAATGACATGTTGCAGTTGGGATGGGGACACTTGAAGGGTCGAGCGCTTGAGTGAGCTTGCATGAGATGTATTCTAAGATCGTATTGAGCTGCCGTTGTTTTCCCACAGTTTGAATGCGGACATTTGTAACTTAAGTGACCCTCCTGAGTCCGATGGAAATTCTGATTATGGCTTCTTAATTCCTGAATGTGAACAAAATATTGCTGGCACGCGACACAGTATCGAGAAAAATCTATTGCAGCGGCAGGGGCTATTTTACTATCTGAATTAGTAATGGATGAAACAGGTGCATTATTTGTTAAGGTTGCTTTTAACGTGTTAGATACTTGCACTTCTCCGCTAACAGTATCCAAGTGAGGTTGCTTCGCATGTCTATTTCTATTAAATGAAGTTTTAAATGACAACGAGCAGTTGGGATGGGGACACACAAAGGGTCTTGCAGCGGAGTGAACTTGCGTTATATGCATTCTAAGATGACTTCGAGTTTTTGTAGTTTTCTCACAATTTGGATGTGGGCATTGGAAATTTCGTTTACCCTCTTGAGTCCCGTGGTGATTCCTATTGTGAATTTTTAAATCCTGAATGGAAGCACAATATGTTTGACACGAGATACAGTACCGAGACAAATCTATTTGAGGAGCTGGAGATGCTAATTCCTCAACGATTCCATCCGATGTATTATTGGAGATAGATGATGTAGCTAAGTATGTTTCATCAGCTAATGATTCCATCTGTGATTCAGACTCGAAGGGATCTGTGTCCACACCAGTTCCAGGGAATTCGCTATCTTCAGTTTCTTCTGTAAACTCCATCTTCACCAAGTCTAAGAAGTCACCGTGAAATCGGTTCTGGTTGATCAATGACTGTTCATCATGGTTCGAATCAAGATTCTTACAAAACTGAACATGAGTTTGAAAAGCGTCAGACTTTATTTTTTTGCAACAAAGTTTGCATTTAAATAAAACTGAGTTGGAAGTAGTTTGTGAAGTTGTCAAGTCAGGGAGGATGCTTTCTAAGGAGGAAGGTGGATCTCGGGATATATTTTTTGAGCTGCTGGGAGTTTCGTCAATATTTTCTTCCCAAGCGTCATTGCCATTACTAGACACCGCATCGCGATCAAAGTCAGTGTTACAATCAGCGATGCAGGCATCGTCCAAGTTTGCAGAAAGAGGTAAGTTGGTTGCACGACTTTGGTCTTCTTCATTTGCTAAGCACATTTCTGACTCAACTTCAGTTTTTGGAGTAACTTCTTTGACGCTAGCAAAACTACTGCTCGATTTTAATCTTTTTAGATAGACGAAAGGGTTATGAGGAGAATGACTTGCTGCTTGCAATGGATTGGATGAAATGTTTTGAATTTTCTCTTTTCTTGCTTTTAAACTGCTGGATTTAGATTTTGATGCTGACCCAACTATTGTTGTACCCTGCTTGTCTTGTTTTTGGTTTGTATCTCCAGGTTTACCGTCTTGGTCATTAAAAATGAAACCTTTGTTACTTTCTGAATCAATTTCGATGAATTCTTCATTTCTGTTCCTTTGAAGGTTCTCGTTGCTTGGGTTGTGGTCAAAATTAATTGTAGTTGTTGACGAAGGTGGAGAAATGATTTTATGAATTCGTGTTTCTTCCTTTGGAGACAAGAACGAAACCCAGCTGCAACATAAAATAGAAAATAGCATAATTTACAAACATTTGTCAGGTACGGCTTAAAAAACTTCCGAGTTAATTCATTTCGTTTATTAAAAGTTGAAAAATGTTGTATTTGTCTTGACGGGCATCTCGTCGTACTTGGCAAGTGTAAGTTTATACAGCATGATACGGATAGCTGGCTGTCAATATTTGTCGGGCTTGACAAAAATTGTAATGAGTTAAAGAAAATGAAACAAATAATATACAACGGAATTGGTTAAATTGGTTAAATTATAAAATATAGAAAATGATTTAGCAATACTTTTCGGGGGGTGATGCAGGTGGAGAAGTTTGCTCCTCGAACACAATAAATTTTGTGATTCGAAATTGTTGGACGTGAGATTTCCTTTTATGATACGCAAAGTCATCTGAGTTGAGAAAAAAGCTCTTGCACAATTTACATGCAAACCAGACACTCACACCTTCGGAACACATTTTGAATGTCAATCTATGTTTCAGTAATGTCAGAATAAATTACTATAATGGCACAGCGCCCGCACAGCAGTAGCAGCACTAATACTTATGACTTGTAGTTTGGAGCGTAAATATGTAATAGCAAACGGATATTTATAAAACGCTCACAAAATCAAATTGAAATTATAAAATATGATAAAATTAAGCACTGAACACTTCGTAACTAGAACTGTTTTTTAAGTGAAGATCAAAAAGCAAAAAGGGGTGTAGTTATTATGTTTTAAATGTGTTTTAAATCGTAAAATTTTATTTTTGTATCACCATTCACTCTTGCGGCAGAAATTCCGAAAATCCGAACCAAAACCAAAATTAGAAAAGAAATTCCACGAATTCAATTAAACTGTCGCGCTTACTCTCACAAGGAGCTCTAGCCGTGCTGCAGTATATATTACCTGTGTAAGTGTAAGTTTAAAAGTTAAGTTTTTAGATGCTGAGCTTAAGCATCTATTGGAATGGCTATGTCCGTCCGTCTGTCTGTCTGTCTGTCCGTCTGTCTGTTCTTTATGCGCTACAGGTCACAGTTTTTAAGCGATATTCGTCAAATATTTTTTAAATGGCCACAAATGCGAATGAGAAGTGCCCTATTGTTTTTGAGAGCGATCGAACTAACCAGTTTTTCACAAATAACAGTTGACTGGACCAACTTTTTTAGCCATCTAAAAGCATTGGAGAAAAACGGGTGATTTGCCGCTTTGCATCAGCCAAATGCACCAGCTAAATGGTTTCCTTACAGGCGCCAGTCAATGCACCAGAAACATGCACAAGTCATCAGCACAAGCTACCCGCAGAAGTTACCTGCACCCACAAAGTATCCCTAAGGGGGGAGGTGTACTTGGGGTCACCCAAGAAGACGTCCCGACAATCTCAACTATTTTTTCTTAAACCATGAAAAAACTTTAAATACTTGCACCTCCCACCCACAAAGTATCTCCTAAGGGGAGGTGGTGTACTTAGGGTCACCCGCAAATGACGTCCCTAAAATCTAATTTGTTTTTGCTAAAACCATTAAAAAACTTCAAATACTTGCACCCCTACCCCCAAAGTATCCCCTATGGGGAGAAGGTGTACTTGGGGTCACTCACAAATGACGTCCCAAAAATCTTAATTTTCTTCCTAAAAACTTTAAATACTTGCACCATTACCCACAAAGTATCCCCTTAGGGGGGGGTGTACTTGGGGTCACTCACAAATGAAGTCCTAAAAATCTTCATTTTCTTGCTAAAACCATCAAAAAACTTTAAATACTTGTACTCCCCACCCACTAAGTATAACCCCAGGGGCCCACAAAGTATCTCCTAAGGGGAGGTGGTGTACTTAGGGTCACCCGCAAATGACGTCCCTAAAATCTAATTTGTTTTTGCTAAAACCATTAAAAAACTTCAAATACTTGCACCCCTACCCCCAAAGTATCCCCTATGGGGAGAAGGTGTACTTGGGGTCACTCACAAATGACGTCCCAAAAATCTTAATTTTCTTCCTAAAAACTTTAAATACTTGCACCATTACCCACAAAGTATCCCCTTAGGGGGGGTGTACTTGGGGTCACTCACAAATGAAGTCCTAAAAATCTTCATTTTCTTGCTAAAACCATCAAAAAACTTTAAATACTTGTACTCCCCACCCACTTAGTATAACCTCAGGGGAGGGAGGTGTACTTGGGGTTACTTACAAATGACGTCCCAAAAATCTCAACTATTTTTGCGCAAACTAATAAAAAACATTAAATACTTGCACCCCCCACCCACCAAGTATCCCCTCAAGGAGAAGGGGTGTACTTAGGGTCACCTACAAATGCCGTCCTAAAAATATTAATTTCTTTGCTAAAACGAATAAAAAACTTTGAATACTTGCACCCCCAACCCCACGAATTATCTCTTGAAGGGGGAGTGGGGGAGGCTTTAACAATCAAAACAAGTCAAAATCTTAAAAATATAAATTTTTCTTATGCCTAATGCTTTACCAACCGCAAACTAATGCTCCCCTACTCAACAAATCATCCTTATTAGGTTCAAGGAGGGGGGGGGGGGGAATTTAGGGTCAATCGTAAAATACGTTCTAAAAATTCGAAGCCTCAAAGCCAAGGTTGAAATGGAGCACGCGACACCTCGAGTCCTGTAAACAGCAATGGGTCAGTAATAGCCTGAGCTAAGAAATGTCTGATACGAATCTGTGAGCGTGTCAGATATGGAACCCATAAGATACATAGAGTCCCGTAAGCGAGTTTGCTTTGTTCCCCGTCGTTTCAACAGAAATTCCTGCTACGTTTCGTGGAATATTATTATTGTACATATTAGGATCGTCCAACAATGTCGTCACTAAAATATTGCACTTTAGAGGGTATAGAGTGTATTTTATGTAAATAATGTGAAAACATGCATCGATTGACTGAAGTCAATATTCGCTGTAAGCTCAGCATCTACTTCGGGCCCACGGTAGGCAAATCCGGCGCGAAGCGCCGGATTTTTTAAGTCTAAGTAGTTTGTAGTTTAAGTAATTTAGTACTTACACTTACACACTTTTAAGTAAGTTTAAGTTTAAAGTTTAAATGTTTAATAGTTTTTTGTTTTTACTTTTTTTACAAATTAAAATGTTTAATTAGCTTAAATTAAAACATCCTGAATAATTTTTTATGCTTCTAAAAATTTTCAAAATAAATAATTCATGATATTTTTTGCTGCTTTAAGCAGTACTGCGGCTGTATATAGTACCAGGAATATTTGCTATAATAATTCTTTTTTAAACGAAAATGAATGTCCAGTTTAAGTGATACACCATTCGAACAGTATGGGTTATTAGAATCTAAATAGTTTCATCAAAAACGTGACAGTTTTTCAATTTAACCTGCTTGTGGTATAGTGCAAATTCTCTTGTCATTATCAAAATTAGAAAAAATATTCGACGCATGGGTTGGAGACTTGGAGAAACGGAAATGGCAACCTAATATATAATATAATAATAAGTCAAAAATTATTAGCTTATCTTAATAAATTTGTATTCTCATTCTAATTATTTCCAGCATATAAAGAATAATTAGTTAATCAAATCCAAATCTAATCCCTGCATAAGGATTCTAAACTCTTCTAACTAAAAAGTTAGTTGTCTGTTTTCAACTTACAAGGGAATGGTTTCACATGTAACCCGTCGATTTCAATAAGTTATGTCTACAAAAATCAGGCTACTTTTAAATAGTGGGGATCCAAAGTAACTCGAGTGCATTTTGCGTTGTTCGGTCACAATAGCCCGCCAAAGTTTGAAAAAATTCAAATTTTAATACTTTGCCGCCCTGTAGCATCTACAGTTCTCATCCGATTTCGACGAAATTTGACGTTTTCTAACGTTTAGACTATTTTCTGAAAATTTATTTCAGGATTTTTCAAAATTCAAAAATTTTCATTTTTTCGAAAAAAATGGTTTATAAAATTAGGCCTCAAGAATAATGTTTTCTCTAAATATTTCCAAAAAAATGAAAAATTTTGAATTTTAAAAAATCCTGAATTTGCTTTTCAGAAAAATCCCTAAGGATCAGAAAAAACAAAATTTCATCAAAATCAGACAAGAACTGTAAAAGTACTAGGGTGGCAAAATATTAAAATTTGAATTTTTTAAAACTTTGGCGGGCTATTGTGACCGAACAACGCAAAATGCACTCGAGTTACTTTGGATCCCCACTATTTAAAAGTAGCCTGATTTTTGAAGACATAACTCATTGAAATCGACGGGTTACATGTGAAACCATTCCCTTGTTAGATGGCGCTTTCTATTGTATTCAGCAGTCTGCACAAGAGTTTCGGGTTTACTTATTATACCTCCTAATATAATAACATGCAGATGTATGGGCATTTAACAACTTTTATTTTAAACAAGGCGACTAACGATAAGTCACCATGCTATAAAAAAGTTCGTGTGAATGTATTAGTAAAGAGATGGAGGTGGAGGTGATATGGGTTCGTATAGCCTCTTTGTATAGCATCTTGGACAGTGTAAATATTATGAATGAAAGCGTAAAAAAAGAAGGAAAAAAAGATGCTGCCTTGACTTTGTGTTCATCTCTAACGATATAAGATGTACAATAAAAATAAAACTTTTAAAGAAATTGTGTGATTTGTGATTTGTACTGCTCTGTGGCTTCATAGTAGTTACACTGAGAGTCTCGGTTTTGAGGTTTACTTTGTGTCATTTTTGCAGCAGGGAGAAAATATAACGCAGGAGGAGATTTGTGTGTTGTTATAAACAGGGGAAAAATATATTGTTTAGGAAATATTTCTTTTTCGTTTTCTTTTTTCTAAATTGCATTCTTAACAAGGAAAGATGTACTCGCAGGATATTGAGAATGCGGGTGAGTGACAGTGTTAAAGAAAATACATACAATTACTTATGTACGCTTACCCTATGTCCCATGTTCATATTTGTCGCAACGTATGGTTCGTTGCCTTACATTTTTATTTTTATTTTCAAAATTCCCATTGCCATTTTGACTCTCCATTGTGATCGTCATGGATTCACGGCCACCGCCGTCTGAATTATGCTATTACATTGCATGTATTTCGATTCACAACTATATGTGCATATATTTTGCTTGCTGTACATACATATACAGATTTTATAGGAATAATTGCAATATGCAATGCTCCATAGGTTTGCATATAGCTCTATAATATTGTCTTTGAAGAATTAAAATAATCCATTTCCAATTCAAGCTAGAAATAATGTGAGCTATCTCAAAAAACAATACTAAATGAGATATGGGTAAGTAAATATTCTTAATTACGAGTTTTCGCATTTGCAGAGCGCGAAATTTACTATTTACACTTACCTTTTTGAAAACTGCAAAACGTTTTAATTACATTGTTTTTTAAAAGTGTAAAATGTTTTATTTGCAGCTTTTTAAAAATTGTAATGTTTTATTTACATTTTTTTAAAAAGTCAAAAATTTTTTATTTACATGTTTTTAAAACGTGTAAAATTTTTTATTTACATCTTTTAAAAAAGTGTAAAATGTTGTTTTTGCATATTTTCAAAAAGTGTAAAATATTTTATTTAAACTTTTTTAAAAACCTGAAAAAATTTCTATGAAAACGCTTTTGAGAATTTTGAAATTTTCTAAGTACACAATATGCTTCTATCATGATATTATGTTAATTTATTTACATACAGTGGATTTAGGTAGGTAGATTTTAGCTAAAAATGGATTTGGGTCATTTTGATTCTTCGCAGACGATATACTAATCCATGTATGTTCCCCTATATAACAAATCCCAACAAGCCAAAGCCAAGTTCGCAGCTGCGGCTAGTAAGTGACGGTGGTCTACTGTCTACTGTGGTAGTAGTCTGTGTCGCTGCGGTAAATTCGAAATTAGTCATGGGAAAAGTCAAAAATCGAATGAAAAATTCTCATTTTAATTCCTATTTGAAATTTTATATTTCAATTTCGCAGATTTAATCCAAATCTAATTTTCTCAGCTTGCAGTTGACACCGCGTCCACCTTTGGCATTGACTTTGACTTTGACAGCAAGCTCATCTGCATTCTGCATTCATCACATCGGCAAGATGAGCATCTCTTTGTTTTTGAAAAAAAATTATTAATTCTAATTTTTTGAAAATTCAAAACATATTTTTAATTTTTTTTTGTTAGATAAAAATTTTAAACGCGATGTGCATTTTTTAATTTTATCTGTATATAATGCTAACTATAACAATACTAAAGCGTTTTTGTATTTCTTGTTTAATAAATTAGTGCGTGTGCGTACGTGGGCAATTTTTTTCATTGCATGCCATTCTCATATCGTGAGTCAGTTTTAACTTTTAACGATGGATATGTATGTACGTCCAATTTAATATAGCCCTGACAGGATAATGATATAGCATAGCAGTTGATAGAAAACGAAAAAAAATATCGAAAGTACAAAATAAATTATTTAAATGATATGATTACACTCACAAATAAATAATGTATTTATTTTTTTTTGTATTTAAATAACTTAATTTAAATATAATTTGACTCGTGACGTGACTTTTCTTGACACGTGACACGACATCCAGACGTAGAGCACAATGTGACAGAATTGAAATTGAAATTAAGATATATAATATATATAATAGTGAAAGTTAACACACAGTTTAACGGACCTATATTTTGTATTGAAATATTTCGTTTGTATGTACATACATACAATGCATATGGTATTAAGATATTTTTATTTTTCATGCTATAATTTCAATTTCGTTTGTTTGTGTATACATAATATCGCTGTCGCTTTCAATTTGTGATTTGGGGGTGGTTGTTAGATGCGCCACACAAATAATAGGGAGTAATCATTGAAATGACAAAGTTTTGTAAGATATGTGGAAGGAATAGGGAAAACAAAAAACCACAACACTTAACCTTTCTTTTGACTTTCCATACGGCATACGGTGATACGGCTAAATGGCCACGCGGGGATTCATACAGAAGAATGGGGAAAACATATTTAAATTACATCCAAAATTGTATTGTTTGTGTGTGTGTGAAATTTTAAAATGTCTTAATAAACTTTCCTTCTGGATTATGTAGAATATTTATCAAAATGTTAAGTTATACTACATAAACCAAAACAAAGTTTAAAAAAAATATTTTCCATACTTATAATTAGGAGCTTATAGGCATGCGTGTGACAGGTCACGCATCGTGCAGCGACGCGGGATTATCAATGGAATTATGTAGACGTTCTGCGACCTGCGACAGTTTTAATGCAACGCCCAATAATTAACTAACTTAAAAGCCGCACATTTGATTTTAATTTGGTAGACATGCTCCTTTCATGACGTGATTTGAAATTACAACATTATTTATGTATGTAGTGCAAATTAAATAATATGACAAAATTTGCCATTGTCAACAACTGTCTCATCGTTAAGAGATATAGCTTCCGTCTGCTTAATATTACATTTTTAGATGGAGTTATGAAGTAAAACAAAATGTAAGATCATAATCATGTTAATTATATATGGCTAGTATGTATGCACTAAATAAGCTAGCAAATTTTTTCCGTGAAATAGAAAAGCAAATTATATTTTTTAAGTCCAATAAGAAAGTTCAGTTTTGAATTTTTTGTTCAAATAATTCAACAAAAGTTTTTAAAATGTCTAAATAAACTAGTGCCCTGACGTATATGATACTACTTATTTTCAAGTGCAAGTACTTGATTCGCGTGTGTCTCGAACACTGTTAAGGGATCGTCCATACATGATGTCACAGGTATGGTCTATTTAGTATCTTGATGACATCATTTATGAACGACCCCTTACATTTTTTTTAAAGATAAAAGTTTTCCATTTACAATATTTAGGAAAGTACAAAAAATGTTTTATTTGCATGTATTATGAAAAGTGCAAAAAATTTTATTTGCATGTTCTTTGAAAAGTGCAAACATTTTTATTTGCATGTATTTTGAAAAGTGCAAATTGTTTTATTTGCATGTATTTTGAAAAGTGCAAATTGTTTCATTTGCATGTTTTTTGAAAAGTGCAAAATATTTTATTCGCATTTTTTTGAAAAGTGAAAAACGTTTCATTTGCATGTTTTTTGAAAAGTGAAAACCGTTTTATTTGCCAGTTTTTTAAAAGTGCAACATGTTTCATTTAACATGTTTTTTGAAATGCACAGCCATTTTACGCAAAGGTTGAGATGATGACACAAGAGCATATAGGGTTCTAGATATGAGGATATTCAATGACACCATGTATAGACGACCCTTGAAAAAAAATGGAAAAACTATTAAAAACAATTTTGCAACTTTCTATATAAGTATGTATATTAATGATTATAGTAGTACAACATAAGCGTCAAGCGTTAAAGTTGAAATCCAAAAATAAACAGTAACATATTCATTGGACGCAAAAGCCGCTAAGCCATAATTAGTTGAAATCGTTTTGTATCGTTATAGTAATGCGAAGATCAAATCGAAATGAAAACGCTTGTGTAATTTGACTGTAGAGATCGATTAGCGATTGTTGTAACGTATTATTTACAGTGTAATATTTTTCTATAATAAGGGTTCTTGTAATTTCATTGATTTCAAATTCGATATGATCATATTATGATGTCATGTTCATCTTTCCATCTAATTGCATATGAGACAGGAACAATCATAATATATAGCATTTAAGTTGGGAGAAATTATGATGTATTTTTTTGCAATATTGCAAAATACACCTTTCAAAACTAAATTGCGTGCAGAATCTGTAAATACACCTGTAAATACAAGCCTACACAGCCCACCCAGGCTCCTGCAACTACCTCACAATCTTTAAAGTGCACTCGATACATGCGCTCTTACAATCAGTAGAGTTGGCGAACAGTAGAGTCAAATAGTGTTTATTACCTTATATTTACTCAAAATTTCTTGATTAAATATCAGTATTTAACAATTAGTTGCAACATTGATATCAGTATATCAGTTTCACCGATACCGACTATGTATTCGCTATGCAAAATACCGACTCTACAGTGAAATTATAGTATGAATCTTGATCTTTACTGCGCGATGAACCTTGTGTCTTGTACATATAATAGCCTATATGTACAGTATATAATTGCATGTGTTGAACTTTTTCTAATGCAGCATATGTATCTCTATGTAATTATATATATGTGGAGCCTACGTTTTTAAAGAGATTTATCATACCGTAAGCGAAGAATCAAAATGGTCCATATATATCCCATAGCATAGAATTAAAATGTACCATGCAAATCAAAAGAGCTAAATTAAATGTACCTGCCTAGAGGTTTAAAATGCTAATGACGTGTTTTCAGAAAGTGCAAAACATTCTGTTCAAACGTTATAAAAAGTTAAAAAATATTTTATAGACACTTTTTTTGAAGTACAAAATATATTCTATTCACGTTTTTGTAAAGTGCGAAATATTTTATTTACATGGTTTTGAAAATTTCAAAATATTCTATTTACTTGTTTTTGGAAAGTGTAAAATATTGTATTTACATGCTTTTTGAAAACTGAAAAATACTCTAATTGCATGTTTTTGAAAACGGCAAAAAATTCTATAATTACATGGTTTGAATTGCTGGAAAATTTTCTTTTTACATGCTTGTTTTGAAAGTGCCAACTGCTCTATTTATAAGTTTTTGAAAATAGAAAAATGTTCTATAATATATTCACGTGTACTTTAGAAAGTTGTAGAATATTTGTTAAAAAAGCTTAAAAAATGATCTAAGATTTGAAACACTTTTATGATATTCGATTGGATATTTTAATGTATTTTGTATACACAAACTGCATTTTTTAGCTAAAATTGTATATGGATCTTTTTGAGACTTCACTATATGTAGCGATATATTGATAACTATTCTTATTTCATTATGTCTAGCATCTCTATATGTATAGTTTACGGAGCTTTGTATCGTCAATCGTCGTAACTAATCATCAAGATGCTGTACGCTACGCACAAGTTTCTCTATAGACAATAAATAATTGCCTTTAATTGGCATTAATTACCATTAGGAAATATCCAGAGCGCGACCAAACTACAACATAATATACGCATATACTCTGCTATAGAAAACCTAATTATACACACAAAATCCAACTAATGCAGTAATAAGACTTAAGCACACTACACCACTTCTATACGGTACAGTATGAAACCTGTGCGAAATCTGTAAGAAATTCCTTGGATGCCAAAAGTCAAAAGTAATAGCAATAATTATAAAATAAGTTATAGCATCTTTATATATACTGATACTGATATACTGTCTGACTATAATTAAACATAAAAATAAAATCCAATAATCATTTTTTATTTTCTCAAATAATAACATGTACGCAAAAAGCCCGTTGGCGTTGTTGTCGGCAGTTGGCAACGTCGGTACCTCAAATCTTCAAGCCAAATAAGGCAAAACCAAACAAAAGTCATTCAATGAAATAGCAGAAGGAAAGAAATGCAATATGTACGTACATGACAATAGAAACAATCTGCAGTCTTTCAGAAACTTTTGATACTGGGACAAAAATTGAAAATTCCAGGGAGCAGCAGAGCAAATGAGATGTCCTTAGAAAAACCGCATTTAGTACAAGTGTATCTTTATTTTTGTATTTTGTCTTTAATTAAATTAATAATTGTCAGAATTTCAGACAAAAAAAAGATCTCTACTGTGTCTTTCTTGGTCTTTGGGTCTCCATTCAACATTCGCTTATTTTGTTGTTTTTTTCTTTTTACTTTTCCTTCCCATTATTTTCACACGCCTTTGTTATTGTTTGTGTGTCTGTGTTTGGAAATAGAAAACATTGTAGAAATATTGGAATATGTATACGTAATGGGATAGTAAATGATCTGTACCTCTGTCTGTATGGAGTGTTTTGTCCCTCTTCACTCTTTAAAAAAGTCAACCTCAGTCAAACAATATCGTCAACAATGAAATAGACGCCGCGTGCAATTTGTTGTACTCATAGCTTTTGACTTCAGCTTGAAATAATGGCTACAATACGAGGAGGCAGTCCATTATACGAGGCTATACAATGCAAAATGCAAAAGAATGTATAAAAAGACAGTATATACCAATCATGATCCCGGCCCGCCGGCCTCGGTACCGGCACCGACACCGGTTCAACTTCTTGATACGGCCTATACACTGCATATGAAGAATTTTTTGGCAAAATGGGATAAGTCCACCTAAATCACTCATTGCTGATTTAAATTTGGGTTTCCAGTGTTTTCGTAGTTTGTAAAAGATAATTGTCGTGCGTAAATTATTTTACGCAAGAGAAAAAGTTTAAAAGTTAAAAAAAATGGTTTCACTCAAAACGATTAAAATTTCATCTCATTGGCTTTTTTGGCTCCATGTTAAATTATTGATTTTGAGGCAAAACGGAAAAGGTACACAAATTCAAAATTTTACAAATTTTCTATAAAATTCCAGAGTCAGTCTGTAGAATTATGAAACTGCTTGTAATAACGCTTCGTCAGTTACAGTGTCTGTAGGGAAGTCGTTAGTTTAAAAAAATAATTTTGTCACCTTTTATTCATTCAGGGCCGGACGAAGCAATTCCTTTAGGCAGCAAATTTCTTCAATACAAAAACCACTATTTTGATTTTAGTGATGGTTTTCTTTAGTAAAACAAAATGTTGTATTTACATGTTTTTAGAAAGGGCAAAATGTTCAATTTACTTGATTCAGAAAAGTGCGAATTGTCGTATTTACATGTTTTAAGAAAAGTGCTAAATGTTTTATTTGCATGTTTCTGAAATGTACAAAAAAAATTTATTTGCATATTTTTGAAAATTCAAAACATTCTGTATACATATTTTAGAAAAGTGCAAAATGTTCCATTTACATGTTTTTTGAAAATTTAACCAGCGGGGGCTGCCTGCGCTGGCCGCAGTATCAGGCCTGTCCTGTATTGATTTTTCGTTGTTCCTGTAAAATTCGCTTTTGGATGGAATATTTCCGTTTTGGAAACAATCCCTTCATTTATAGTGGAGTCCATAAGTATTTACTCTTTTTTATTTTTTTTTTCGTTGAAAAGATACAGATGTAGATTTACACGCTTATTTGCTCATCCATCTTCATGTGGACCTTTTGTATCCTCCGTCTCACACCATGCACTACTTGCCGTCTAACATTCAGCTTCGTCTTCGTCTTCATGGCTTCTGTATTGCACTGTGAGAAGGTGAGATCTCGAAACTGCATCTTCTTCCTAATAAGACGCGCCTAAAGAAAACTATATAGAAAAATATTTATTTCAATTTTATTTATCTATTAAGTTAAGGCCAGACTCATCTGCAACGCAAGAGACAAACATTCAGTTGAGAATCTCAGGAGAAAATTGAGATGAAACTTTTGGAAGTCATAGACTTATGACTCAGTGGGATGCTTTGTGCAGAGATGACCTCAAGGAATCTCTACAGAGATTTGAGGGCAAGATAAAAATACTAAATACAAAACTATACACATCTACACTGCGCTCTAAAGATACTCACGTTGCTATATTTCTATCAGAGCACTTTTCTTACTATTATTATTATTGTTATTATTATTTGTGTGTGTGTAGTTATTATTTTGACCCCGATTCCAATTCTTTCCTATGCTCTACTGCATGTGTACATACTTATACTCTATTCGCTGTCATATAACTATCATCATAATAACGCAAAATTGTATTAAACCCAATTAAATAAATCCTGAGTATTATACTATAGGTATACTGTATAGGTATACTGTATATTAGTATATGGGATGTTGAGCTGTAATAAAATCAAAGCTATATGGCTTGTAATAATAATTGTAGTTGTAATAGATTCATATGTCTTAATTGAGATTTTTGTTTTAAAAAGGAGAAAATAAATAGTATGCACTGTATCCCCAACACGTAAGGGACTTGCAGATGTAAAGTAGGTACGAAGTAGAAGTAGTACTTTTAAAAGTACTATTGCATTTTTTGGCTTTGACTTTGGCCTAAGTCCAACGCAGTTTTCCAATGATTGAATTAAGATGCACTTGCGCCAAAATGCTTCTTGAGCAATGCCGAATGAATATGCAATGGAATTGTACGTAGAAAGTATTTGATTGAACAATATTAAAATAAAACACGTGCCAAAAGGTTTGTTGTAAAGTAAGCGTTTAATTTGAAAACAATACTCAAAAGTCAGTATACATAGTACATATACACAATAGTTAAACTTGCATTTTTGAAGTAGATAATATTTTGCATGTTTTCGAAAAGTACAAAAAATGTTCGATTTACATGTTTTTGAAAAGTGCAAAATATTCAATTGATATATGTTTTTGAAAATTTTAAAATTTTGTACGTACATTTTTTCATGCGCAAAATATTTTCTATTTGCATGTTTTTAAAAATGACAAAAATTTTTTGATTTACATTTTTCTAAAAAGTGAAAAATTTTCGATTAACATCTTTTTGAAAAGTGCAATATATTCTATTTACATGATTTTAAAAAGTGCAAAACATTCTATTTACATGCTTTTTGAAAATTGCAAAATAATCTATTTGTATGGTTTTTGAAAAGTTCAAAATATTCTATTTTTATGTTTCTGAAAAGTGCAAAATATTCTATTTACATGCTTTCTGAAAAGTGCAAAATATTCTGTTTGTATGGTTTTTGAAAAGTGCAAAATGTTCGATTTCCTGTTTTTGAAAAGTGCAAAATGACCTATCAAAGTATTTTTTTGAAAATAAGTAAATTAATTGCACTGGCGAATTTAATCATTTAAAGTCTGCTGAATGTCAGTTATTTGAAATGACTCCTACAGCTACAGACTACAGACGCAAAAGTACATTAAGGTTACTAAACAAAAATAAAGCAATTGGTTTTTACTCTCAGCGCATCTCTCGTCGTTGTGATTACTAATACAGACTACAGAGATATTCTTATTTTGATTATATGGCTCGAAAGTTGAAGGTTAATCACTCTCTCTCAGATCCAACTATTTTTTATTGCATTTTATTTTATATCTCTATTTCATTTTTCTTTTCTCGTTTCATAGCAAAAGTGCATATTATTATTTTTAATAAGCTTCCCTAAGTTCAAAGCTTTCACCTTCTATTCCATATTTCCATTGCTATACTACCATAATATGTACCTCGCTATAATCTATAATGTACCTGTCCGTTTTCTATTTTTTATATCTTTATTTGTATTTATTTGGCACACCAACAACAGTCCAATAGAAATAGAAATAGGGACGCATGTGGTCACAGGGTTTAAAATAGATATTCAGAAATAATTGGATTATCCTATATCCTTAAGCCTTAAGCCAAGTCAGCGACCAAGCCAAAGCTTATTATGACTACTGACAACAGAATAAAAAAAATTGCTGATCTCTCATAGTTATTTGATCTTGATCTGCGGGGATGAAGAGAGAGGGCGAATTGCTATTCATATGCAAATTAGTCATACTTTAAACTCTTTAAAGTTGTCTGCCAGTCTGCCTAAGCCCACCACAGGAGGGTCAAGTATAATTTGTGAATTAAGTTCCAGCCCCGCGTACGTCGCTCTCGTCCATCCTCACCTGTGTAATTACTCATCTATTGTTACATCGTTATATTGATATCGGAACCGGGCCGACCCGGCCCGGCCTAAAGATCAAAAGATTAACTGTGTATGTACGTCAGGGGTCGTCCATGAATGATGTCATCGGTAGGACGAGTGGGTATTGATGTTTTCCCATATTAAAGATTTTTCCGTTTCAGTGTTTAATTAATGACATGGGGGGTGAGTAAGTACTGCGTAAAAGAATGATTATTTGGGTAACATCATTTATGCATCATCCCTAATTAGAAAATATTGGTTGTATAGTCCTACTATAGTGATTTCACCTGATCCTCCGTATGTCCTCTATTTAATTCATTTCCAATCAAATTTTACCACAAAATCCAACGCAACGCCAACAATTAAGCGACACAGACCTGGAAAAATGTTAGGGATGGTCCATGGATGACGTGACGGGTAGGGTTGTAGGGTCAATCTCTGTTTGGATATTGATGACATTCTATCTGTATATTAATGCAAGCCATTTGAGCAATAGTTATGTTAGTGGCAGGGTGGTCGTAGGCAGGGTCGTATAATGCGGCCAGCGCAGGCAGCCCCCGCACCGCCTGAATTTTCAAAAAAACTTGCATGTAAATATAAAAGATTTTGCACATTTCAAAAATATGTGAATTAAAATTTTTGCACATTTCAAAAGCATGTAAATTAACATTTTTGCACATTTCAAAAACATGCAAATAAAACAATTTTCACTTTTCTCAAAATATGTCAATAGAACATTTCACACTTTTCAGGATCACGCAAAAAAAACATTTTGCACTTTTCTTAAACATGTAAATACAACATTTTGCTTTACGAAAGAAAACCGTCAATAAAATCAAAATTGTGGTTTTTGTATGGAAACAAATTGCTGCCTAATAGCAAATCCTTCTTCCGGCCCTGGTCGTAGGGTCTAAGAAATGGGAATATATTAGTGACATCATTGATGGATAACCCCCTACAAGTTTTTACTGATGAAGGTGCGTTGGCACAGCTGTGGCTATTTCACGGATACGGTGGCTATTGTTGTTGTTGTTGGAAGACTGTGATTGTGTTCCAATTGTCTCAGCTCAGAATGTGAGTGGGAATGATAGAAATAGGAATTGAAACTTGCAGTGTCATCCGCATCCATTTAGAATTCACATTATCCACCACGACGCTCCTAATTGTTTCATTCCACACGGTGAACAGTTGTCGTTGTTTTGCTGCGAGACTCTATTTATTTTCTGCTTACTTAATAAGTGACAGGCTTCTCTGGGGGATGGAGCTGAGTGGAATGCATTGATATGTATATGAGATGAGAGATGTGCTTATTTTTAAAAGAATTAATTCCCAATTAGAGACGCACATTTCATTTCCATTGTCAGTTCAAATTTTAAAGTCCATGAAAAATAGCATCTTCCGCATACATGTTATGCGACACGTATTCGGAGGGAAGGAGCAATATGGTTCATATATCCGCATAATTTTAGCTAAAATTAAAACGAGCTATTGTGATGCCAAAATAAAATAAACGAGATATAGATATTAGATATGCAAAATGGGAATATGTATACGAGTTTTATGGAAATTACCACTCTAATTTCATGCTTTAAAAAATCCAAAAATGTTCTATTTACATCTTTTTAAAAAGAGCAAAATGTTCCATTTACACGATTTTGAAAAGGTTAAAATGTTCTATTTACATAATTTAAAAAATTACAAATGTTTCATTAACACGACTTTGAATAGGGTAAACTGTTCTATTCACATCTTTTTAAAAAGTGCAAAATGCTCTATTACTATGTTTTAAAAAGTGCAACATATTCCATTAACATGTTTTTTTGAAAATTGCAAAATATTCTATTGGCATTTTTTCAATATGTACAAGCTATTATTTTGTTTTACAAGATATTTCATGACCCCTTAATTATGATTTTTTGTAGATGGTAAATTTCTTTTATAGCTATAAAGATGTCCATGGAAATGGGTGGTTTGAATTCTTCACTCGCGTTATTGCACTTGTAATCGTAAGGCACAAATAATAATTAATTTGAAATGGACAAGACACACACATACTTCATACTTGTTTGTAGTTTGTACTGTCACTGTTGATTTTGTCTTGCGTATGCACTACTCGCGAAACTCGCATTTATCCTTAACTCCTAATTGTGTACAGTATCTAAGTTTAATTTGTGGAGAAGGTATATATATTCATACTAATTAAACATGAACAGATAGAGAAAATCCGCCGTTGATATTTAATAGAAATATTTGTAAATTTGTTGCAATTGATTTTCGACGCAGTCAGCAGCTGTTAATTGTCATTGTTGTTGTCATCCTTCGTCAAGATTATAAATAATAAAATAAATTATTTTTTTAAACATAATATGTGCTAGTGCTACACAGCTACAGCAGAAAGAAGATATCATAACGTGAGTGAAGAAACAAGATGGCCCATCTTCAATGTAAACTAGATTTAAAAGGAGCTATGTAATTCGAAAATTTTTTAAAAAATGTATAAGAAAATATAATGCTTAAGATGTTTATACGAGGTTTCTAAAAGGTGCAAAATATTCCATTTACATGTTATTGAAAAGTGCAAAACATTCTATTTACATGCTTTTAAGAAGTGCAAAACGATCTAATTCCATGTTTTTCGAAAAGATGCAAAATATTCTATTAACATGTTTTTGAAAGGTGCAAAATATTCTATTAACATGTTTTTGAAAGGTGCAAAATATTCTATTAACATGTTTTTGAAAGGTGCAAAATATTCTATTAACATGTTTTTGAAAGGTGCAAAATGTTCTATTTACATGTTTTTGAAAGGTGCAAAATATTTTATTTACATGTTTTTGAAAGGTGCAAAATATTCTATTTACATGTTTTTGAAAGTTGCAAAATATTCTACTTAAATGTTTTTGAAAGGTACAAAATGTTCTATTTACATGTTTTTGAAAGGTGCAAAATAATCTATTTACTTCTTTTCCAAACGTGCAAATTTTTCCAACTACATACATACAAGCATCAAAATCATGCGAATTTAATATGTTTTAGAAAGTGAATTTTGTTTTTAGCTAAAAATAGATTTGGGTTATTTTGGTTCTTCACAGACGATATGGTACTTATAAGGAACTAGGTACATGTTATGGCAATGCAATATGGTTTGTTTGGCTTTAAAATTTGAAATAACAATCAGGAATTAGAAGTAAATATCACATCATCATCATACAGAACAGAATCAGAGGTAATGAAGAGCTGATTGTGAGAAGTAAGCGTCATATAATTACCATTACGATTGTAATTATAATTATTGTTGTTGTTGTTGTTATTTGTAAACATTAAAAACTGTGATGATCTTTAAAGCGTGAACTGAGACCATATCTCAATTCGTTTTACTGCACAGTGTATATTGTGTATATAGCATACGGGCTTTCTTTTAATTATATAGACATACGAATACAAGAATCTTAATACCTACCTACCAAGGTACGTATAATAAACTCCTATAGAAAAATAGAAAAGCACACATAAATTGGAATGGGACACACAGTGGGTGTGTTATTTCTCCCCACTTTTTACCGAGGTGTTTAGTACTTAAATTGAAGCTGTAAAATATAACAAATTGCAAATCATAAATCTTAAATTACTCATTACAAGTGTTTTAGAATAGAGGTCTCTTAAACAAGGAATAACTATATCTTGGGGATCGTCCAAAAATTACGTTGTACGTCTGTGGAAGACTGGGGGTGGGGGTGGGGGTAGAGATTCAAGCTACCTGCCGGCTGCCTAGCAAACAACCGCAGTGGCTATGGGCTATGGGCATATTACATACAGCTTGGACGTAGGTAGAAGGTAGGAAGATTAATTACGATTCCATCAGGGCCGGACGTAGGAATTGGTTTTAGGCAGCCCTTTGTTTTCATACAAAATCCCCCATTTTGATTTTATTGATGGTTTTTTTTGGTAAAGCAAAATTATGTAATTACATGTTTTATAAAAGTGTAAAATGTTTTATTTGCATGTTTTTAAAATGTAAAAAAAAATTTATTTGCACGTTTTTGAAATGTTGAAAAATTTTGTTTGCATGTTTTTGAAATGTTCAGAAATTTTATTTGCATGTTTTTAAAATGTACAAAAACTGTATTTTTAGGTTTATTTAAATGTGCAAAAAAATTTGTTTGAATGTTTTTGAAATGTACAAAAGAATGTATTTGCATATTTTTAAAAACTGCAAAATGTTCCATTTACACGTTTTTTGAAAATTGAAACAGCTGGGGCTGCCTGCGCTGGCCGCATTATCCGGCCCTGAATTTTCCATTACATCTTATGCGACAGCTATACCACCAACCAACACACCACAAATTTCAGTATTCGAATTCGAACACAGTTGTTTCTACCCTATGCATATAGCACACACAAAATCTGCACTTCATGCATATTTTTTACAAGATCCTTATTGTTATCTATGCTAAGCCAAAAACGTAGTAGTAAAATGGATTAGATGCTTACGCGTAATATCTCCCTGCACTCATTACTTCCATATTCTAAACAATACAACACGTTTTAATCCCCTGCATAGCATTAACATTAGGAACACCAACAACATCAACAACAACATGTGCAGTAACGCACCTTCTCCCTCTGTTTCCCTAAGTAGGTACATATCTATAAGCAGATTTTTTTTGAATGCTCTAAATCTCATCTCTATAAATTATTTCTTTATATACCTACACAAGAAAATATTATAAGACTAAAAAAAATAACCAGGACATTGAACGTTGCATGAGCAGTGTGCACTTTAGATATGATTGCGCCTAAATGCTATTAAACGCCTCCACTGAATAATATAAGCTTTTTAATTCCCTCCTTACATGCCATTAGAGGGACGGTCCACAAATGTTGTCACTCAAATTATCACTACTTAGGACCTACCCCCAGTTTTTTTTGTGTTTTGTAACATATATGTCATTAATATTCTGCTGGCCCTTGAATCGCCCTAATATACCGATAAAGCCATCATTTAAGTACGATCCCTCACGAACAATTCCATATGTGTAGTGCTATATTATGCTAAATTGCACGATGGGATTAATACTCATAATTATATCGTGCGTGAAGATTCAAAATGACCCATATCCATCCATTTTTATCTGAAAACAAAATGCACTATCTATACAAACGTACAAAAAATACTTGGAATGTCATAGACTGTGTGTAGAAATCAGTAGAAACATGTAAAAGTAAAAAAAGATGATTTAGTACTATTTAAAAATATGTGAATAGAATATTTTGCAGTTCATAAAAACCATGTAAATAGAATATTTTTCACTTTAAAAAAACGCGAATTTCGGATATTTTTGCAATTTTTAAAAATATGCATATAGAACATTTTACAATTTTCAAAAAACGCGAAATTGGGATATTTTTGCAATTTTCAAAATTGTGTTAACAGGATATTTTGAAATTTTTAAACACATGTAGGTAAATAGAATATTTTGCAATTATCAAAAACATGTAAGTAGAGTATTTGGCAATTTTTAAACACATGGGAATAAAACATTTTGCACTTTTCAAAATCGCATAATTTATACTTCACGTATTTTTTTAATTTATATTATTTTCATTATTGCGTATTTCGACATATAGCTCATTTTAATTCTAGCTTAAATTACCTACATATAGGCCGTTTTAATACTAAATCACTCACAATATTTTAAAAACAGAAACAAACCCTTATAGGCACTGCAAAGAATTATTCAAATAGGTCATTATTTGTTTGGTTTTCTCTGATTATTTGAAAAACCTTCACACTTTTTCTAAAAAGTAAGGAACATGCTATAAACCATAATATTGTGAATTTCGAATTAAAATGCTAAACAAAATTGAATTTTTCATTTGAAAATGAAATCAAGTCACATATCGCATGACATTGACATTATATAGTGAGGCCGCCGCACAATCCCAATGTCATTCCAATTCCAATTCCAACACCAGGCCATAACACTATGCCGAATAGAAACATGATGACAATAGACAATAAAAAAATGAAAATGACATTATTCATATGAGTCATTAGTTGTAGTGGAGATTAAAAAAATGATGATTATAATGTGTACATGTCAAGAGATTTAAAAAAGGGGGAAGATGAGAGGACAAGATGCGGGGATAGAAACAGTTATGATTATGATTATGAATGGAGCGAGAGATGAGGTTGGGGATGAGATGACGTTCGCAGATCTTCTGCGCTGCAGTCGCACTGCTCCTTTGATGCTCCTGCCGTTCCCGTGTTCCAAATCTCATTCAACAGTATCTCTTGTACCTGTTATAAAATAGGAGATGAAGACGAAATACCCATAGCCACAGAATCTGCATCTTCTTCTTCTTCTTTATCTCGTCATGGTTCATTGCTTCACGTAGTGAGTGAAGTAAGTATCAGTTTGTAATGAGAGGGATACTGTGTACTGTGTGGAGATGTGGAGATGTGGCTGTCCTCACCTGTAATTAAGCGTCATAACCATAGGACCAGGACCAGGATGTTATATCCTTAATCGTCCACATCATATTATGACTCGGACGGATTGGGACAAATTACATGTAGCCATGTCATGGGATGCCAATGTAACTTTTGTCACCTCCTTTTCCCATTTTAATTTTCAAGTCCAACTGCCAAAATATGCCAAGCTCACGGTGCACCTTTCTGACAGACAGACAGACAACGCCGCTTTTGTTATTATTCAAATCCTAATTTCCCAATTGGTCTCCGAGTATTAAAATATTAGTGCACTGCGTATAATGAGCGTACCTATCTTCCCATTATATGCATAGTGTGCACTCCTTACTTCATTGGTGGGTGTGCAAACTATGAATAGCCATACCATAATATATCTGTATATCGTGAGGTAAGAATCAAAATGACCCATATCCAATTTAAGCCAGAATCAAAATAAGCTATGTCATCAAAACAAATTGAGAAGCATGCGTAAAATGTTAATTAAGAGTTTTTGAAAAGTGTAAAATGTTCTATTTACATATTTTTGAAAAGTATGAAATGTTCTATTTGCATGTTTTTTAAAAGTGTAAAATGTGCTATTTAAATGCTTTCAACACGTGTTTTAATATTTGTGTAGATAGTGGATATTGTTTTTAGCTACAAATGGATATTGGTCATTTTGGTTCTTCACTGACGATATGTCAGGTCAAGAAGCTATATCGTACAGTATTTGCGAATTGTATTTTGAAATTAAATTGCAGCAACCATACCATACCATAGTAATAAAACAAGGATTAATTTTGTATATCGTGAGCGAAGACTCAATGATGCAATTAACTGTTCATTTTTATTTTAAACTGAAATTCATGTGAGCCATGTCAAAACAAATAGCAGGATACGGAAAAGTTACTTAAATGGTTGTAATTAAGTATTACAAGATTTTTCGAATGTGCAAAATATTCTTTTTAAATATGTTTAAGTAATTTTAGTCTTACACGGAAATGACCCGGCATACACCCAGATTTCAAATTGATAAGTTTCCAAAAATCCGGTTACATTTTAATAGCGCAGGTCTAAAGTAACTCGAATGCATTTTGTGTTCTTTGGCGACAATGACCCGCCAAAGTATAAAAAAATGCTTTTAAAAGTTTGCCGCACTATAACTTCTACAGTTTTTATCCGATTTTTGATATTTTTTAATTTGAGTTTTCGTAATCCTTAGCCAATTTTCTACAAAGTTGATTCAGGATTTTTTACAATTCGAACTTTTTATTTGTTTTTAAAAATTTAGCCTCAAAATTTGGGTCTAGGAAATATATTTTACTTTTGGTTTTTTCAAAAAAAAAATTAAAATAAAATAAAAGCAATTAAAATTTTGATAATTGATAAAGAAATAATGATATTTTACTATTTTTGTGCACATAAATAGATAATGCATTTTGTTTTTAGGTTAAGATGTGGACGTTGTTCATTTTGATTCTTTTCGCCCACAATAATATCTGTAAAATAATGTATAAAACATTTTTTCAATTAGCAAACACGTAAACATTTGAATTGAGTTTTCCCCTATGGCATAACATACAAGTATATGTACTGAAATACAGATAGAATATATGAATAATAAGGACATTAAAAAATTAATTAAAACATGTTCATAAAAAAATATGTATATAGCATAATTGCCTTTCTACTTTGTACCATAGCTTGTAATAAACGAGTTCAACGTATGTGCTTACAATACTTACGACAGAACTAATTCAAAGAAAAGAAATGTGTTCCATTTAAAATTGAATTAATAACTAGAGTCAACATTCCATTAAGATAACATTCAATTTCTATGACTCTGCAAATACTCGATCACACTACATAAAATGGACTGGCCGACTGGCGGACAGGTCTGCATTTTCTGCATTCTTGAGCATCACAGAAATACATGTAGCTACCACTATACCACCTATGTCATATCTACAACGGAACGGGAACGGCAACCACCTACAAGCTGACAGACAGCTGGGCATTTGCTATGGTATATAGTAATATGCAAATGTTTATCAGGCCGCTTTACTAGTAAATTATATAAAACCAACCGGCACCGGCAATAATGTCAATGTCAAAGCCAAATTCACAACCACCAAAAGAAACTGTCCATGTTTTGTTCTGTCGTCGGGACGACATGAAAGAAAATTGAATAAAAAATAACTGACACACAGAGCGTCGTCATTCAATTCAAATTGGAATTTAAAAAATCCAGCTCAATACACTGTATATACTAACTAATACACTGTTCAAAAGAATGGGGAATGCATTAAAAAAACATATGTATTCCAAGCACTATGACATATGTGCGGCTGTGCTATGGGACTTTATAAATGGAATTCTCTCGATGAGTCCCTCGTAACTGCGATGGTAATATATAATAAATGCAATGGGATGATTGTTGGACGTGTTGGACAATAAAAGACAAAAGCATAAGGAGATGACGTTCCTATGTCCTCAACACCGCGACTCCGACACCGGCCTCATTTAAAACTCTCATTCTGATTCTGAAGTCTGAATCTGGCTCCATAATAAACTTCTTCTATATATCACTTTTATACACAGAATAGATGAAGAGTTGTTTCGCAAAACGGGTCAAGTCTATTAAATGATTTTTTGCAAAATGGGATAAGTCCACTGTAAACATGCAGCCCTGATTTTAAATTTAGTTTCCCAGTGTTTTCGTAGTTTGTAGAAGACCATTCCCATGCGTAAATTATTTTACGCAAGAAAAAGTTTTAAATTTAAAAACAAGTTTGATTTCACTTAAAACGATTAAAATTTCATCTCATGGACTTTTTTTTCTATGTTAAGTTACTGATTTTGAGGTAAAACGGATCATGTTCACAAATTAAAATTGTTGAAAATTTTCTAAAAAATTCGAGAGTCAGTCTTTAGATTTATGAAACTGCTTGTAATAACGCTTCGTCAGTTGCAGTACCTTTAGACAAAAATTGAGTTCGAAAAGATAATCCTGTGACCGTTAATTCATAACACGTTGTTCCTGTACAATTTGCTAGGGTAGACTTTTTCCGTTTTTGAAAAAAACTCTCCATATAGATAATATAGAGATGAATGCAGGGAGACTTTGCATTTAAAAAGTTTCATCTTTATATATAGCTTTATTCTGAATCTTAGGATTAGTAAGTTAAGACGAGCACGACCACGGCTACGGCTACGGCCACGGCGACAGGTAAAGTGACTGTACAGTAAAATAATCAGTATAAGAATATTAAGCCTTCAGAATCCATGCATAATATGGGCACATATCAGTACTTAACTAACCATGGCAATGGCCATGGCCATGCTCATCCCATCCCAGTCATTCTTCGCACACTGTATATCAGTAAAGTCTGTTCACCTAACCCATAGCCGGTGGCAATGGTGAGGCACGAAAAAAAACGAAAAGTTTTTACTAATAGAGCACCGTCTTCGTCGTCGTCGTCTTCCACAATCATTCCACATAAAAAAACAGAACACTCAAGAAGACTGAAGACCGTATGACGCTCGGCTTCGGCTTCGGCATCGCCGCTTCTCATGTCAAGTCAAATAGGCAGGAGATCCAAACGGAAAAACGTCATCGGTATAAGAAGGCGAATTCTTTATTCAGATTCAGACTCTAAAATATATAGGCAAAAGGAGTGGTCCATAAATAATGTCGAGCAAATTTCCACAATATATTAGGACCCCGGGAATCGCGATGTCATCGAACTTTATTATTACGCGAACGGCTATATTGTAAACACGACTTAAGTCATCATTACCTGACTAACCCTTTTATTGACATCATTTATGGATGATCCCTTAAGGTAATAATACATTATTAAAATGCATTCCTGTGAAACTGCGAATAATAAAGCCGCCTACAGTCGAAAGTCTAAATCACTATATTCTTTAGCTTTACAATTTACAACTTTTAAAAAAAATTCATTCATTCATTCAGCCCGCAAAGAAAATGGAAATAGGTGATACATAAAAAGAGATGCACAGAAAAAATTAATTGGCTGCGCTGAGCTTTATAGTCAGAGTAATTATACCCGTCAGTCAGCATGTACCTACAACGTATGGCCAAATCCAAGAAAAAACTTTAAAATTTCACCCTAAAAAAACACACACATTACTTGAGGTGGGTACATTAGAATTTAATAGAAATATTATCACAACTTATCACACAAATAAATATGTAAATTTAAAAAAAATATTAAGCCAGTAGCAATAGTGTATATAAAATTTAATGGCTTTTCCTTAGGTTTCAAAATTACAGATATATATTGCATATATTTTAGGCAGGACGTAGATATAGGACATTAAGTTGTAAATTGAAAAACAAATCATGGCAAGATAAAAAAACAAGTGTTAGTACTTTACATTTTTCCAATTAGGTTATAGAGACTAACCCAGAACCAGAACCCAGGCCCAGAAGAAGAGGTAAATCGCTGTCGTTTTTAGCTAATTGCACCTTGCAGTATAGTTGTTCATTTCTCCCACACGAAAATAATTATATCTCTATAACATTACTATCGTTATCACGTATAGCTAAGTACATTGGTATATATGTATAGTAAATACTTATAAACTCACTTTAAATTTTTTAGCTCATGTCTCTTTCAAGAGAGATGAGATGAGATTCTGATTTCCCCACAGGAGATAAGATACAAGATACACATTGAGTATGCACATATTTGTGCTCTCTATGTTGGTAGTGAGTGTATTTAACAAAGCTCTAAAAAATCACAACATTAACATTCCACTGTTAAATTATGTCCGTGAGTGAGTGAGTGAGGAACTGCAAGGGAATTGAACTTGTGTGCAAGTACTTAAATGGAAATGTAGAAATGAGAAAGGATATTTGAGACTGACTAGTGAGTGATGTGTTCTCGTAAGTAATTAGGTATGTTTCCCCATATAGAAGAGATTCTTAAATCTCCAATAAGCTAAAGCCAATATATAACGCTCTCATCTTTCTTAAATGGCTCAACAAAAATCCAAAAGTGCTAAATGGAAATGCACAAAAGTAAAATTAAATATATGTATCTGCACACTTTTAAATAAGCGGCACAGTGCAGTGCTATTTGTTGGATCTTGTCGACGACGAGAATGAGAAAGGCCAAGGTTTCCCATCCTCAATATCCAATCGACATCTTTAACAACTCTTTTGGAATAAATGAGATGGTCCAAAATGCTCAAAATCATGATGACTTGCGGAAAAATGGACTATTCTGTTGTCGACGAACTATCCACACTGACAGAGACACATATAAAGACTTTAAAACTTTGACAGGTCCCAAAGATTCACAGTAGATATAATTGGATCCGATTGTATATCTATAATCCATATAGAGATATTGCAAATAATGTAGGTGCTAATGGTTATCTATCTGCTTAAAGTACATTCCAACTTTGAAAAGCCTTTTTGTTTTGCATCCTTTGAAAGAACAATATCACAAACCGATAATAATATATTGAAGTTAATAAATTCACAATCTACTTGAAAAGTTAACATTAAAAAGATGGAAGGAAGGAACCCAATTTATACTAACTTGAAAATCCTTCCAATCAATCAGGGCCGGATAATGCGGCCACAGCGGATTAGCAGCTCCGCTGCCTGAATTTAAGAAAAAACATTTGACTATGGAAAATTTTGAACTTTTCATAAACGTGCAAATTAAAATTTTTGATCATTTAAGACCTGCAAATAAACTGTTTTTCACATTTCAACAACGTGCAAATTAATTTTTTTGTACATTTAAAAAACATGCAAATAAAATGTTTTGTACATTTCAAAAACATGGAAATTAATACTTTTGCACATTTTAAAAAAATACAAATTAAAATTCTTGCACATTTCAAAAACATGCCAATAAAAGTGTTTTCGCAGTTCAAAAACATGCCAATTAAAATTTTTGCACATTTCAAAAGCATGCAAAAAAACATTCAATACTTTTACTCCATATATTTAAATATGTAGAACATTTTGGACTTTTCAGAATCAAGCAAAAAAACATTTACATTTTTTCTTAAACATAAAATTAAAATTTTTTTTACTTACCAAGCAAAAACTATTAATAAAATCAAAATAGCAGTTTTTGTACGGAAACGGAATTTACTGCCTAATAAAAAATCCATCTTCCGGCCCTGCTTCCAATGGCATATAGCTATAACTACAGTTTGCAGCGAATAATAAATATAATTATGAAAAAATAGAAGAAGAAACTGGCCGAGTTTATACAGCACCGTCGAGTCGATATTAAAACTTAAAAAAACTGATCTGAAAAAAAAGGAATTTTAATAATTAAGCTACCTTGGTGCATACCTAGATAAGTATTTTTAGGTAAGTAAATCTGACATGGAAAAATCTATTAGTTGATTGGGACTATTGACAATTGGGATTGGGATGCGTGAGTGATTTATCAAATATTTTCAGAGCTGAGTCTGAGTCTCGCACTTACTCTATCTCTATCTATAGGTCCCTAATAAGTAAAAGTACAAAAAGTAAATCAGACCAAAAGTAAAAAGAAAAAGTTAATAAAATACAAAAATATCATATATATATAAGGACATAAAAAAATAAGACTTTATCATAGTGATGCATTTATAGTGAAAGCAAAACTAAAACTAAAAGTAGTTTTACACGTTTCTTCAACTTCAAACTAACTAACTTCAAAAGATCCATATAGATCCATTTTTATCATAATCAGTATTTGTATTACTAAAACAAGGCCTGATTTCAAATCTGATTGACCTAGCACATGCTGACTTTCTGTGGCAAATTGGCTGCGGCGCTGAGCTGATTTAAGAATTTACGACTACGACTACGATCTCCGATATACGCGCAGTGATTTATGTAGGTATATGATTATTAATGTTGCTTGAAGGAATTTTTTGTTGTAAAAAAAATATATGTGTATATATATATAAAGAAAACTTTTTACTTACATTTTTAGGTATATGAAAGCGATAAGGATGTACTGCACTCCCATTAAATTGACCACTGGCAATCTTGGCCACGCATCTATTTTTCATCTTCATCATTCATCTTTATCATCATCATAGCAGAATAAAATGGCGAATGGCTTGGGCGGCTTCACTCACACATTCCAAGTCGAATTCAAATTCGATGGACAACGAAATCGATTGACGACGGAGACGGACGACGATATGCGAAATGCGTTGGACATGAACGAGCGAGGGAATGAAGGATGAGCTCGATTGATGAACACTCATTGATCACTGATGAGTGATAAAGTGGTGAATAACTCAGCCCATGAATGCTAACGTGTGAGAAGACGTGATTGCAAAGTTCTACTTTTTCTCTCACATGAGACTCAGACTGCCCTTAGCATTCAAAATTCTCAACTTAAATTAGATATACTAACAACTACTTAAACTATAAGGCTAATCATGCGTGTGGAAAATTCCTAATATATCGAGCGTTTGATATTGTTAGCCTGGTTACTATGGTTATGGTTAGTCACCTACTTAATGTTAGACGTCGTCCGTATATCTCGCAAACAAAATAGGGGGGAGGGGGGATCACATGCAAATTTACTTGGTATGTGTCAGCCTGTCAGTATAATATGTACTACGCAGGTAGTTAGATTTCAAATTCAAATTTAAATATTGACAGTTACAACCGCTGAACCGCTGATTTATTTGATAGTGACCACATAGGCTGCATAATATATTAGAGGCATTATTGGCATATCAATAATAAAAAATAAAATGTTACACACACAGAGTCTATTCAGGTATGTCATCTCAACATCTCGAGAGTCTTTTTTATGTATTTTATATTATTTACGTGGGATAAATGGTTAAATTGAAATCATATTTTTTTGATTTCACATCAAATTTCGATTTCGAACTAAATACACTATTTCTAAAAAAATACATGCACGGTCATATTATCATTATCATACACAACATATTCATTTCATACGTGCATCATCAGTTGTTGTAAGAGATGTAAAATGTAATAATAGCTGAGAATAATGTACCTTGAGAAAATATGGAAAAATAAATAAAAAGAATAATTTATATAAATAATGTGTGTGTGTGTGTGTATCAACAAATAATGGTAAAAAATATATATATAACACAACAACAAAACAAAAACGAAATATAACAAAAACAAATTAGAAAAAAAATGATTTAAGGACTAAAACGATTAAATCAGCTTATAATTTATAATTGCATATAATTAAATGGTATCTTTAACTGAACAAATTACTTATAAAAATGTTGACGCGGTTTACCCCTCTTTTGTGTATCTAGAAATTTACAAACTATTTTTAAAATAATGAAAAAACAAAAACTTTTGATTATACTTTATAATTACTAAAAAACTAATCGTAAGTTTTAATTTATACTAATTATATGTACTACTAATATTGCTTATACGTTTAAATGTACCACTCACAATTACTATATATTTAATTAATACTATTATTATCAGTCGCATTACTTATTGCTGCGACTTATGCGTAAGTACTTACTTACTTAACTAGCGTGGCCCCCTCATTTGACAATTGAGCTCGTTGAATATTGTTAAATTGTTAAAATTATTTTTAAAAAAACAATACAAAATTGCAAAAAATTATTATGATTTACATTAAGTTACTATAAACTATACCTCTCTGAAACTTTGGGAATGAAATTGAAATCAGAACGTGAGAAAAAAAATCTATAGTACTAAAAGGTTGAGTAAAGTTGTATATTGTATTTAAGTAGGTAGGGTAGGTAGGTAGGTAGGTATGTTGAATTGAGTTTGAAATGTATAAAAAAAATTCATCAAAATTCCTATACTTAATTACGTACTAATACTACTACTAATAAAATGCGATATTTTAAGTTATATTTTAACTATTACCTACTTGCTGGTCTGGACGGTACTGGCATTATTAACATTAGTATTATCGGTAGTATTGGCAACTGAATGAACTTTCTCCTCCTCTTCTGTCGCTGTCATCGTCGACGTCGACGGTAAAGTTGATGTTGAAATTACAGTCGACGACTTCTCTACATCCCCCGGACTTACATTTTCGATGACAGAATATTGCTGTGGATACATCGGCGCTTGCTGCTGGAGCTGGAACTGCTGCTGATGCTGCTGCTGATGTGGTGACGATGGTAACATATGCATGGACATGAGATGACTCAAGGGATGAAATGGGGAGATGTCATCATTGATGAACCTTGGCCTTGCCACTAGTTGACGATCCAGCTGCTGAGGTTGTAAGTGTTCAGCTAGTTGCATCTGTAATTCCTGGGGCTGTTGCAGTGGGAATGATGGTGCTGGTCCTGGACCTGAAAGAGCTGCTGGTTCCGGAAGCATCTCCATGCTGCTCTCATGATGACCCTGACCTTCAGTCATTTCCCCCCTCCCCTTGACCCTATTGCTAATTTCCTTCTCAACGGATGTGAGAGCTTCCGCACTGGGACCAGCCAGTGATTCAAACTTTGGACCAACAACGGACTTGACTGTTGTCGTGGGAGCAATAGTACGGATATGATGTGGATTTTTCCTGTAGACAGGTGAGAAGGAAACACTTTCGATTTCGACTGATCCTACCCCGGCATCCTTATGATTTTCATTGGAACTATGGTTAAGTAGTAGTTTGTTCTGAAGTGGTCTTTTTAAAGGACGACGACGTTGACCGTAAGCACTGCCGCCGCCACTGCCTGGAGTCACGAGACGATGTGAACGATTTGGAGGAACTGGGGATATGTCACCATGTTGAAGGATTTCACTTGAGCTGGAGATACTGCTACTCATGGTCACTACTACTCTATCTTTTTTATCCTTTCCACTTCCACTGCTGCCCCCAGTGTGAGCCTCATTTTCATTGTTGACATCATTATTCGCCTCCTTCCTGAAGCTGCTGCCATCGCCATGGTTTTTGATTTTCTTAAGATCTAGAGTTGAAGCATCATCGTCATGACCGTGACCCTGATTAAATGAATTTTTGATTCGGAACCACTGACTCTCACCATACGTGACGGCTGACTCAGGTGAAGCGGAGGGAGCGTCAGAGTGCGGAGTTGTATTCGAATTCGAGGATGTACTCTCTCCATCCGCAGTGGAACTCACGATCCCACCTGTGGTTGTGGTTGTTGTTGTTGTCTCAATGTCTCTTGCCAATAATACATTCTTTTTATTTGAAGAGCTAAAGACGGGGGAGCTACTGCTCGTGCGAGTGAATTTTCCTTTAGACGATGGTCTTTTCAGCGCAAGTTCGGAGCCAGCTGAGTGATGATTATTGAGATTGTGATTAGTTTCATGTTCAAGTCCAACATGATGGTTGATACTTTCTTCTTTCTCTTGATCGTGCTCATGATTATGATGATTGTTCTGATTGTTGTCATTATTATTGTCCTTAGCTGGAAGTCCTAGTCGAGCGGCAGGTGGGAAATTTCGTATTCTCTTCTGGAAAAGTTTTCTTTTGGGATAAATAAAGGGTTGCGTGACAATCTCCTCGTTGGATAGGCTCCCTAATGATGCTTGTGTCGTGGGTCGGAATCGTCTTTGAGGTCGATGCGTTGTGATGGGTGGGTCAGAGTTGAGTCCATTATCCTTAATTTGCTCAACTTGGTGATGTTTGGGTAGTTGTTGTTTACGAATAATGTATGGATTGTTACTACGAATTCGATCTTTCTCTGCCTTCTCAGCAGCAGCAGCTTCTTCAGAGGAACTACTACTAGAACTCACATTTTGATTCTGACTCACTTTTGAAGAAAAGTACCGTTTTCCATTTGGTCCATAGCCAGCGGCTGCTCCATGACCTCCTCGGGACAGTTGTCCAGAGTGTCCATGACCGTACGGACCAGAGCCTGCAGGTCTTCGCCGTTTCAGATAGCGTTTCGATGTGAAGGTTGTTGATGGGACTTCACTCTGGTCTTCAGTAGTAGAGGAAATTTCAGATGAGGGTGGTAATGTTGTGGATGCTGCTGAAGCAGTTGTAGATCCAGAAGATGCTACTGTTGACAACGAAAGCTTATTGTATCGATTGCGGAAACTGTTGGGGATATTATTTTCATCCTCGCTGTTGTCATTTTCATTGTAACTATTGTCCTGAACATTTTCATTGGAGGAGTCACTGAATGGATTTCGTGGGATTATATGATCAAAGTGGGAATAGTGTTGATGTGATGTTTCCTGACCTTGAGATTGACCTTGTCCTCCATTTTCATTCGAATTTAGAGAATTGAGCCCTGTCAAGCTTTCACTTGAAGCAGAAGCAGATGCTGTAGTTGTCGTTAATTTTAAGGACTCGGGAAAAGCGGAACCGATTTTACTACCGGAGCTTGAATTTTCTCGTTCGTATCCAGATGATGATGGAGTAGATGGTTTGGAGGGTGTAGAGGGGGTGGTGGGTCGCTGATACACGGGTCGATGCGTGGCTCGAATTTCTTGATTTGGATGTTTGCTCTGACCTCCAAATTTCGGACGATGATTTTCAGTTGTGAAAAAAAGGGAAGGGCTGAATTCTCCTTCACTGTCATTTTGATTTATTAGATCTGGTTTTAATGTGAACACTGTTGGTGTGGGTCTGGACGGAGTCGGATCCGGATTAAGAATATAAACTTGATCGTGATCTATGGTGACTGTTTCCGGTTCCATTGATGAGTAATGTGGTTGTGACTCGGTAGATGTGGATGATGGGTAGTCAATAATGTCATGGATTTTAATTTGCCCATTTCCATTTCCATCTTCGTTTGGATTTTGATTTCCCGGTTTAAGCTTGCTCCACACCTTCGGGCTTTTGGCGTGGAAATATGAATTCTGCTCTAAAATCGGTGAAATTGTCGTCACAAATGTCGAAAAATCCTGCACAGGTGAGACGGAGAAGATGGGCGAATCCTTTTGAAGGTGGTTTAGATTAATATCATTTTCAACTTGATACTGAAATTGTGTGGGTGGTATGAATAAATTAGGTTCATTTGGTCTTAAAAATTGTTCGAATTGAACTGAAGGGGATTTTTGACTGTCGAATGGGTGTGAATTTAACTGGTGTTGATTCTTATTATTTGGAAATGTGATTTTTGATTTGTGCCCTTGATTTTGTTGATTTGTGACATGTCCTCCACGGGAGGGGTAGATGTGTTTTTCAGTAGAGGAGGAAGAGGACTGCTCTTGGGATTGTGATTGGGGATTTTGACCTGGAGGAAGGTGATAGTGTTCATGAGACTGGAAGGGTTTGAAAAAATCGTCAAAATATTGGCCAGGAGGGTGGACGTTTGGAGAATGGTAGACGTGCGTAGTTGTTCCGGTGGAGGATGTCATGGGGTAAGTTGATCTTAACGTGGAAGTGGATTGATGATGTGTTGGTGACGACGTTGCTGGAGAAATCTGAAGTGAAGATGTGTCATCTAATAAGATGGGTTGGAGGTGATTTAAAAAGTCCATTGGGATTCTCTCGTAATGTTCAGCGCTACTAATGGATGCAGCATGGTTTTGGTATTGTGGATTTATAGTGCTGCTGGGGTGATGATGATGTAGAATATTGAGTTGTGGGGGTGGATGTCGACCCGGTCCGTTATTATGGACTGGTGGGGACTGCATTGGCATTTGTGGTGGCATTGGTGGTGGAGGATGTCTATGCCCATGAGTGGGAGGAGGTGGTGGTGGAGGTAGTTGTCCTCGGTGTTGATTTGGATTAAATTGACCATTTCCTGGTGCTGATGGTCCACCTGGGCCTGATGCGGGATACTTATAAGAATTTGTAGGTTGTCTCTGGTAAATCTCACCGTGATTTGCAAAATTATTTAAATGTCCATTCCCTGTTGGACCATACTGACCGTTGAAAGTGACTTCGTGCAAATTAGGATTAGGGGTGAATGGAGAACCATTTTGTTGTTGTTGTATAATATGGTTTCGGATTGTTGTAGATTCTGGTCCTGGTCCTAATCCTGGTCTGTATTTTTGCTGTCTTTGTTGTTGGTGTAGTATATTGGGAGTTGAGCTTGGACCAGCCGGTGGAAATCCTGGAGGAGTGGAGGAAGAAGAATAATACTGTAGAAATGGTGGGGTTGATGGTGACACATTATTACTGGGTGGTGGGAATCTCGGATGGTGAGGATGTTGGCCGTGTTGATTATTACTGTGTGGAGGTGGGGGTGGGAAATTTGGAGATCTCAAAATGTTAATAGGGTAGGATGAAGGTTGGCGGTTTCCATTATTATTATTATTAATATTATTTCCATTCAAATGTTGTGGTGGTTGTGGATGACTATGTTGAAAAATATTATTCTGATGATGATGTTGATGAGGTTTCTGTTGCTGTTGGTGATTTTGATTTTGTTGAAATTCCAATGCCTGGTGACTAATGACCTGAGGACGTGAGCCTGGCATGGTCATAAATGACACAGCTTGATGCTCACCACTATTACTCATCTCAGTGAACTCAGATGGAAAGTAAAATGTTCCTTGTGGTGTGTAAAGTGGGCCACTGTCCTCATTACTCGCCACTACTCCTCCATTATGAATATTGACCGACGGAGGATTGTAATTTATTCCATGTACTTTATTGTGCTCCTCATTCTTCACGTTGTTCTGTTGTTGTTGTTGGGGATGTGGATGACGTTGTTTTTCTTTTCCATTCTCATTCCCTGATTCACGATATTGGTTTTGGTTTTGGTGTTGATTTTGTTGAGTTCTCACTTTCTTTTTTCGGACAGGTCCAGCTCTTTCACCTTGGAAAATGGACGGGGTTGTACTCTTAATGTTTTGAATATTTTCACTAGATTGCCCGGACCCCAATCCTAAGTTTGAATTACTACCACCATTTGCTTTATTTCCATTTGTGGGAACGACCGTGACGGGTGGGCCAGCATAGGTCCCGTCATTTAAGAATGGACTATTGAGCGAGTCAAAGAAAGTCGGAGGAGGAGCAAGGGGATGACCGTCACCGTAGTAGCCACCGCCGTAGAGGGGTGGGTGAGGGAAATTGATGGAGGAGCCATTTGTTCCTGGAGGTCTCAAGCTTTCATTTGAACTTTCTTCGGAATATGAACCAGAACCAGGCTGCTGCTGCTGATGCTGCTGTTGTCCATGAGGTCTTCCCTGTCCACTATTATCACCACCCTTCTCTCTTTGATTCTGACTTTGTAAAGCTTGGCCAACTTCCTCTGTGCTCACGTAAGCATCTGGCTTTTTTAAATTGGAATTTTGGTTTGAATTTGAATTAGATTCTAATGGATTTGGATTGCCACCTCTAATACGATTTCTCTGTTTGTGAAGTTTATGTTTCATGAGGTGATGATTTAATGGTCTGTCAATGGACTCGCTTGAGTTTGGAACATTCACTTTGGGTGGACCTACCTCATCACTCTCATCCGGATTATTTTGGTTTTGGTGCTGATGTCGGAGCTTCCCCTGATTAAGTAGTGGTCTTTGAAACTTTGGACGTTTGGATTTATATTTATTTAGAAATGCATTTGACTGTCCATTTTGATTTTGATTTTGAGAAGCTTCGCGTGTGTCATTAATTGGGGCAGCAGTAGTGGTTCTAAATCTTGAAAATGGTTTTCTCACAGGTGTATCTTCAGATTGGCTCGGAACTAAATTATGATGAGGTGACTGGTCGTTGGCATGACTGTTACCATTGCTACTCCCAGAGGGTGGGAATGATGGATGATTATGTGAGTTCTGGTTTGAGAATGAAGTTGGGAATTCAAGATGTGAATTATGTTGTGAGCCAAAGTCATCGTAGAATAAATTTGTTGGGAGTCTAATTCCCGGTCCAGCTCCTACTTCATCTGGCAAGGGAATCATCACTCCTGGATCTCCGTGTCCTCCGTGGTTTTGATTTAGATGACTACTGGTGGTGGTAGAGGTCATGGCTTGTGTTGTTGGAGGGGGCGTGTGACCTTGAGTGGAGCTTTGACTTGAACTGTGACTCTGAGCTGAGTGACTTGAACTCTGACTTTGGATGATATCAAATTCTGGCTTTAACTTAACAGGTGATTCCGGTTTCACACTTTTCACATTGTCACGAAACAGAGTGGTCATCATTAGTTTCTTGTGTTTACCCCCAACGTCCCGGTACTGCTCTGTGGTGGAGGTTGCGGAGGATGAGGGGAATGGTAAGAAGCTCACTGGAAAATGTTGACTGGGACTTGAGTGTGGTTGTAAATGCTGTTGGTTTTGGTTCTGGTTTTGGTTTTGTTTGTTTTGGCGATCTGTGTAGTAGGATGGAGGTTTCGCAATGGGTCTCCAGCCTTTGTAAGTCGCAGCCGTCCACCCGTGTTCATTATCATTGTCAGTACCTCCTGGCCCTTGGAACAAATTACTCTGTCCGTGAGCTTCGATACTTGATATGATTTGATTTAAATTTTCTTGATCGTGAAATTGACCAGTGGCTAAGCTAATGCCTAGACCACCAAACGGACCTGGATTCGGGTTAAGAATAATATGGGGAGCTGGATGGATGGTTGGCTGTGAGATGGTGTCAATGGAATTCGAAATAGCGCCTGACGGGAGAGGGAAGTCCGTTTCAAAACTTGGCTTAGTTATTGTGAAAGACAGTGGATTATTATGCTGATTTTTATTATTATTATCATGGGGGCTTCCACTACCAAAGGAAGTAGACGGGCCATGGTTGCTATTATGATTTTCGCCACTGTGATGATTTTGGCTCATAAAATTCTCCATATTTTTAAATGATTCAGGTATTTCGCTCTGCTTGAAGATTTCAGGTGGTCCTGTGAAAAGTGGCCCAGGACCATTTTCATTATTGGGGTTGTTGTGTGGAGGAGGAGGATTAGTATTTCCATTAAAAATATTTCCGCCATGTACAACTTGGTTAACATTTTGATTTTGATTATTAGGATTATTGTTGTGATTTTGTAGGTGCGGCGGTGGTTGTTGATGTTGATGTTGATTTTGATGAGGATGGTGGGGAGGGGGTGGAGGAGGACCGTGATGATTTCGATGACCATTCAATGGATGATGTGGTGGCCTTGGTGGGGGTGGAGGACGGACTCGGTGAGGGTGTCTATTTGAACTGGAAGGTTTCGGGAAGAATCTCCCTGGACCTGGAAGACCTGATGGGGGTGGAAAGGAATTGAAATTTTTTGGTGGATGCGGATGATGTTTATGATGAGGATGGGGAGGAGGTGGTCGACCATGACCGTGACTCGGACCTGGTCCAGGTCCGTGACCGTGACCGTTGCCGTTACCGTGTCCATGTCCATTTCCAGGAGGTGGCGGTCCATGATGATGAGGATGAGGGGGATGGTTGTTATTGTGATTATTATGAGGATGATGTTGAGGTGGTCGATTATTATTGTGATTATTATTATTTGGAACAATTTGATTATGATTCATACTATGTGAAGCATGTAAATTGTTTGGATTAAAGTTTGGTGGTGGTGGAGGGTGACCACTTGGGTGGGGTGGATGTGGGGGAGGGTGATGATGATGATTATTATGCGGATTATTTCTTGGTGGTCTCCCACCGGGGCCTGGAGGGCCAGGACGGACTTTGTGAGACCGTTGAGATGGGGATTGTTTGAAAAGGAGAGAAGCGGCTTGGTCCAGTGTGACCAACCAAACGAAGAGAAACACCTGGAATTTAATGTAAGTTGTTTTTCAAAATATATGTATTTCCCTATATATTTCCTAAAGTAAAGGTCAAAGCAAATTCAGCAAAAAATATCTTATACTTGTGTATCGTCTGTGAAAAACCAAAATGACCCATATCCATTTGTAGCTAAAAACAATATCTACTATCTACAAAAAATATTTAAATGTGACTTGAAAGCATTTACATGGAATATTTTGCACTTTTCAAAAATATGTAAATAGAACATTTTGAACTTTTGAAAAACATTTAAATAGAACATTTTGCAATTTTCAAAAACATGGAATTATAACATAGTGCATTTTTCTGAAACATGTAAATAGAACAGTTTACACTTTTCAAAAACATGTAAAAGGATAAAGGAACATTTTGCACTTTTCAAAACCATGGAATTAGAACATTTTGCACCTTTTCAAAAACAGAATTAGAACATTTTACACTTTTCAAAAACTTTTAATTAACATTTTACGCATGTTTCTCAGTTTGTATTTATGACATAGCACATTTTTGATTCTAACTTAAATTGGATATGGGGCATTATGGTTTTTCACAGACGATATTTATTATGATCTTGCCACATTTAATTATATGCTGCTAATCAAATATTTGCCTGTAAACGTTTCAAGTGCATACCACCAAAATGAATGAACATTGGAATTTGAATAATACACATTAACAAACACATAATATGCATCCTAATTTAAAAACAAAATTCTAGCAAAACTATTGACTGCCGAAAAGTGAAAAAGGTCGGTGTGTCCCTTTAAACTATATACATACACACTTTGCAGCCATATTTAAAAATTTAATTATTTTGTTACTAACTATAAAAGTATAGTGTTAAAAAAATTGATGCAATTAGTATAAAGATAACGTAAGCATGACTTACCCAAAGTAACTTCATATTGACAACTGAATTAAGAACTGAAGGAGCACTTGGCACTTGACACTTTAATTAAATATCCTTCTAAATTATTAGTAGGCCATTTAGCACTACTAATTAAATTACAGTTCAACCCCAAATCCTGTATAGTTTCAACTTTTTTGGTTTGTTAATTTAATCGGATATTCAAAATTAAAAAATACAGTTCACAGACTTTGTATATCTAGACTATAAGTATTTAACTTATAAACTATTAAAACCCCTCGTCTCCACACACACAGTCCTCAGTCTCTTAGTGTCAGAGATATTTTAATCCCAAGATGAGATTAAAATTAAATATTTAGACGAAAAAATATTTAAACTATACGTTTAATTTTGACTTTGTGACCCCTCAAATTGTAACACTCTATCGTTTTTGTCTGTTTTAGTTTCTGGTTCAACTTGGGCTAAGCGTCGGACGGTTGAAGTGGATCAGTACTGTTTTCTAAGTCTATATAGGTACCCCTCATGTAGAAAACTTTGTCGATGTAACAACTTAAGACGTGCGAAGGATGAACCGTGACGAGAATGTGAAGCTTCAGTTACTATTACAGCAGCAGCAACAGACAGGTACGAGATTACGACTTTAAGTTTGTGTGTGTTAGAATATATTTGTTTTTGTTATATGGAACTTTATAGCGATTACCCCTCGTGTTCCAAATAGACGCGGAAGAAATACTTTAGAGTTCAAAATTACATGACCAGTAATGTAGACAAGTCAATACGTAAATTGCTGTAATGTGGATTATTGACTCACATCACCAAATATTTAAAAGTCTATCACTAATTTTTCTGTCACTGTAGATACTACTATAGTTAAACAATAGGAATTCTTCACTTCACAGTCAACAGTGTGGTGTAGAGTCGACTTGTCGAAAAACAATGGGAAACGTTGAGCTCTCCGAATGCGGAATGTCGATGCCGGTTGCCGAATATGAAGATCAAGTTCACGCCGCCAACAACGTCAATAATCAACACTCCCAAAAGTATAATTTGTATAATTTGTTTTGACTTTATTTGATTTGGAGAATTTTTGACGTGCGGCCAAAAACGTAAAGAATCCTCAAGAAGAAAAGTAGGTTAAAAATTCAAACTGATTAATTGAGTAGTTCTATAGGATAATATTCACTGTAAATTAGAGTTGATTGTTCTTGTTGAAGTTTAAGAATTATTTTTTAGATATTTTAATACAGATATTCCAAAGTGACTTGTTGTTTCGTTCAACAAATCGATATGATAAAAGATGAAAGAAGAAGTGTCTCTCTCTCACACTATTGTTTTAAGCCGGAGAGCCGGAGAGCGGATTTGGATGGTAACGGTCCAAACTCTGAATCGAAATTGAATGTGAATGAATCCGTGTATTCTGTGTAAAGGTTGTTCTTATTTTCTTATTAATTATTCTATTCTATTTTCTCTCTTACACAGCCACCAGCACCAGCACACAAGCGAACCCACCGACCGACCGACAGACAGACAGACGGACAGGGAGATAATGTAAGACTAACGACACGACAGGTGGGTTTTCATCTCTCTCTCTCTCTCTGTATTAAAAACAATGCACCTAGTTGAAAAAATCTGTATGGGTTCTGTGTCTCTAACTTTGGACAGATTCGTATATAGCTTTAAGGCCGAAACTCTATAAGCCAAAGACGAAAAGGAAGAAACGTGGAGCAATATGAACGATGAACGCTCCCTGTTAATGCAGTAGGTATGTGAGTCAACCCCCTATTTCATTTTTACATTTGGTTTTATTTCCTTTAAGTACGACAACACATACATCATGTTCATGTATCTTTAATTTTTTTCCCTATTTTCCCATCTCTCTCTATTATATTCTTTTTATTTATACAGACATTACAGTGTTGGAGATGGATTTGGATTTGGCGATGGCTTTATGGTTATATCTATTTATTACCCCCTCCAAAATGGTACAACATGTTAAGTTTGCTTGTAGGTTGTAGATATACATTTTTTCGAAGCTACGTGTTTTGGTGTCGGTATGTCACTGTGCCTTTTGGATTTATATATAAAAATGTATATGTGTGTGTGTATTTCATCCCTGTTATTTTTTAGGCATGTGTAAAGGATGAAGACTCAGAAGAGGAACGGCAACGGTATTATGTGTAGAGCCTCATCCACTCGACGTCTTGAGACTTGCAATAAGTACTTAAGTATGAAGCGAAATGTAGAAATTGGAATAGTGGTTGCCTTCTTTCACAGTATGTACTTGACATTCACACCCCCTAACGAAACCACCACAGCATCAGAGCACATTACAATCACATATCGTCTGTGAAGAACCAAAATGACCCACACCATTTTTAGCTAAAAACAGTATCCACTATCTACACAAATATTGTCATGCGTCTTGAAAGCATTTAAATAGAACATTTTACACTTTTAAAAAATATGCAAATAGAACATTTTACACTTTTCAAAAATATGTACATACAACATCTTACACTTTTCAAACACATTGAATTGAAAAATTTTGCACCTTTTCGAAAACATGGAATTGGAACATTTTGTACCTTTCCAAAAACATAGAATTAGAAATTTTTGCACCTTTCCAAAAACATAGAATTAGAAATTTTTGCATCTTTTCAAAAACATGGAATTAGAACATTTTACAATTTTCAAAAACTCCTAAGTACCATTTTACGCATGTTTTTCATTTTGTTTTAAGACAGCTCATTTTGACTATAGCTAAAATTGGATATGAATCATTTTGGTTCTTCACAAACGATACACTGCAAACGCAATAAGGGAAGTCAAGAAAACGAAGAAACCAAGACGACGATGAGACACGAGCTCTGTACTTACGTACGCACGTACATAAGTAGTACCTCCATATGAATTGGATTTTGAATTGGATGCATGTAGTGAAACCAAGATTAACTCGAGATTAAACAAGATTTCCTTAAGCATAGTAGAACATAATATATTTTACTTTAGACTTTTTACAGTTTAGCATGAGCTATATGGGTATATCCATTTATTAAAATACCTGATACATATATACGTATATTTTTATTCTTATTGCAGGTAATCATGCTCCACTCCTCATGCTGCTGATCTTCATCTTCGTCATCATCATCATCATCATCATCCTCATCATCATGCTCAAGTCCACGGGGGTGAAGTGTTCCAAATTCTGATCCACATCTCGGCACTGCTACTCTAAACTACGGCACGGCACACACCGTCTCTCCACTGTGTAGTGCAATATACCAACTTTTTTAATGTCTATACTTGTACACAAGTCTTCATACATTGCCGTCGTCTACTGTACATCTTTTGCTTGACTGCTTTATAGCTGCACCGGCACGGAATGCACAGATCCCTAAGCCAGTGCTGATGCCAGTGCCAGTGCCGGTGCCGATGCGAGTGCCTTAGCGTCAGTCAGATTCAAAGAAGCGGAAAAAAAATAGTTGTGCAGAAGATGATGAAGCTGACTGTGTAAGAGGGGATGAAGAAAAAATGTTAAATGTTTTATTGGCTGTGCATATCTATACACAAGAGTTTCGGCTTCGGCATTGACTTTGACTTTGCGACTCCTTCATTGCTGATGATGATAAAGTGTAGTGTAGTGGCAGGCAGGAGGAAAATAGGGAGATAGATATAGATATAGATGCTGATATACTAAATGGAAACTTGTTAAATATATAAAACCACTTAGCCATATACCATAGCAAAAGCATCTGTAATTCTCTAAATTCTCCATTTGCCATTTTTACCATCATTTTTCCTAATCTGTTTTTTTTTCAAATTCTTTTTTCAATTATTCACACTGCACAACACTGCAAACTGCAAGGTAAAGTACCAAGTACTCGGTTTCGGCTTCGGCTTCGGTACTACAGATATATACCAGGTACAGTTGCAGTACATATTGGTGTTTTTTTCTCATGCACTGTACGTACTGCTACACTGCTGCTACTGGTTGTTACTGTTAATTGCTATAAAATTCCAAGCCCTAAATAGTACATTGTGAAAAAATGTAGAGGAAGGTAATTTTAGATTCAGAATTGCTTTACATATATTATATAGGTACTTTTTTTTATTTCTGTTTCGTTTTTTTTACCTAGGTACTGACATAGTCGATAATGATCCTAATCACGCCGATTTTTTTATTCTAATTAAATCTTATTTTATTCACTTTGAGTTTACAACCGTAATAGGTTATATAGGTACCTGTACCTTGGAATTGGCTCGACCTATTTTTTTCTCTAACTGGACCGTATATATGAAATTTTAAAATTTTAAATTTAAACATGTCTATGGTAGTGCGTTCGGGTTTACTATCATTGCTCTTTTAAGCGCCAACTCCATGCAGGGCCGGATAATGTGGTCAGCGCAGGCAGCCCCCGCTGCTTCAATTTCCTCGAAACATGTAAATGGAACATTTTGCACTTTTCAAAAATATGTAAAAAATATATTTTGACTTTTCAAAAACATGCAAAATAAATTATTTTGTACATTTTAAAAACATGCAAATAATTTTTTTTGTACATTTCAAAAACTTGGAAATAAAACATTTCCCACTTTTCTCAAAATATGTAAATAGAACAATCTGCACTTTTCCGAATTAGGTAAAAAGAACATTTTGAACTTTTCAAAAACATGTAAATACAGCATTTTGGTTTAATAAAATCAAAATAGTGGTTTTTGCATGGAAACAAATTGCTGCCCAAAAGCAATTTCTTCGTCCGTCCCTGACTTCATAGCAATATACTCCATATTAATATATTATATCGTGCTGTAGGAATTGGGAAATTTTGTGGGATTTAAAAAAATGAATGAATAGAAATTATACATAAGGCCATATGATGATAATGAACTTGAGCTGATTGCCCAAATAGCAAATAAATACATGAGATTACCTTCCAGTATGGGTGTATGTATATCTTTCAATATAAAACATGTGCAGATAAGAATATAATGTCTGTAAAGATTACACTGGTATATATATAATATATATTTATATACCTAGTTAAATATGCACCTTAGGTACAAAGGCGGCAGCTGTTACAAATATCAAAATATCAAATGATTTTAGTGCTTATTCGATCCACTGTCCGCACGAAACGTGCAATACAGTAATGCAACAATGATGATGTCTCGTGGAAATGTTTAGCTGAAGAGAAAGAAGATGAGATGCGAGCGGAAGTTAAGCGGAACGTTTTTCAGTTGTGTCTTCACGTTCTCCCTTCTCAAAAAGTGTGATTAAAATGATTAAATAGAAGCTATAAAGCCACAGTAGAAAAAAATCAAGCGAATTCTTCGACCCAAGTCTCAAGATTTCATTTGGTAGTAGGTACATACTATGTGGATATGCAATAATACGAGATTTTCTTTTAAAGTTGAAGTTAAATTGAAATGAAGTATGAGGGGATCTATGAGTACACCACGATCGGGTAGGTACATACATGTGGAGTGCAACAATGACAACAAAAATACTCTATTGAATTTCTTAAGTTGCAGCTAGGGTCGGATAAAGCGGCCAGCGCAGGCAGCCCCCGCCCCGCTGCTTGAATTTTAAAAAACATGTACACCTGGTGTCCATAAGTCTTCGCGATTCGGTTAATTGTTCATAACGAGCGAAATCGCGAAGACTTATGGACACCAGGTGTAGGTACCTAAATGGAACATTTTTCAGTTTTCCAAAACATGCAAATAAAATTCTTTGTGAATTTCAAAAACATGGAACTAAAACATTTTCCACTTTTCTCAAAACATGTCAATGGAAAATTTTGCGGTATTCACAAATGAATAAACATAAAAATATTTTGACTTTTAAAAAACGTGCAAAATAAATTTGTTCATACATTTCAAAAACATATATGGAATTAAAAAATTTAGCGCCTTTTTCAAAACATTTAAATAGAACATTTTGCACTTTTCTGAATTAAGTAAAAAGAACATTTTGAACTTTTCTAAAACATGTAAATAGAACATTTTACACTTCAAAAACAAGCAAATAAATTATTTTGTACTTTTCTTAAAACGTGTAAATAGAAAATTTTGGACTTTTCTGAATCAAGTAAATCGAACATTTTGCACTTGTCTAAAACATGTAAATACATCATTTGCTTTACCAAAGAAAAACATCAATAAAATCAAAACGGTGTTTTTTATAAAAACAAATTGCTGCCAAAAAGCAATTCCTTTGTCCGCCCCTGAGTGCAGCAGCATAATACAGACGAGTGAAATTTTTTCGACTGACCAAAAGACCAAAACCAAAAAGACTGAAGCCGCGAATTGAATGATATATACATAGGCGTAATAATAAAATAATAATGTAGAGAGCCTCTATTCATTGTCAGCCGAATCGAAATCGTTTAAAATCAAAGCACAATCCATTTATAAAAAGATTTGTTTAAAAGGTTGCTCTCTAAAGTGGGAAATTCCTGCCTATCGAATTTAAGCGAGAGACTTTTAATATAGAGAGAATTAAAAAGTGAACGATGAACAAGAACCGCCGCCGCCGCGCAGCTGACAGCAACTTGCAATGCTTTTAACAGTAGCGTAGCCACAAGATTAAAACGGGTAGGCTTCTGCGTGAAAGTCAGTATGCATAATTTTCTTTATACGCGCCATTTAAAAAAAAATCAAAAGCATATTGGAAACCTTGAAAATTTTGATAATTATTAAATATTATTAATTTTTCATTCCAGTTTCTGTTTGCGCATTGGGCCAATAATAAAAGGTGCGTAGGTAGGTAGGTATATTGATTTTAATAACTCTCAATTTTGTACCCCTCAAAATACTAAGATATTAAATATGCTATTTGGTTTACTATGATAATTATATGCAGATTCACAACGCATCTTTTTTATGCGAAAAATTAATTTTTTATGTTTTGCGGTTGGAGCCCTTCCCACCCATTCCCACCCATTCCCATGCATGTTTATGTATGAAGTCAAATTCTAAAGACCACATATTGTAGATGGAGAAAATACACAATAATGCAGAGACAAATGATAATTATTCGTGTGACATGGATTTTACTTTTTTTTTATATTTAATAATATGCATGTAGTACATATAAAAATATGGCGTCACAATAAGGTAGGTTTTGTACCCTATATATATACACACCTTTTTTAAAGTTCTTTATATAATCTGTGCAATTAAATGAGTAGTTTAATTCTGTACATCTAATAGTTTCATATCGCACTCTTTACATCTAGCATCTTTACAATAGGGAGGCACATATGGGAAACGGGAAACGTAATGGGGATGATGTGTCCACTGATGCACGATGCTAGTTTAGTAATTTGTTTCTGTAATCTTTAATCTGCGATGGCTTAAATTGTACACCAATTAATTGCATTAGCAAGGAAGAAAACGCAGAGTATATAATTTTATATAACGGAAAAATTAATTGTATCTTTCATAATGTGCCTCTATCCAAGAACAAAGCAAAACTTGTTACATATCGTTTGTGAAGAACAAAATTGACCCATATCCATTTTTAGCTAAAAACAATATCAACTATCTTCAAAAATATTCAATTTTGTCTTGAGAGCATTTAAATAGAATATTATGCACCTTTTCAAAAACACGGAATTAGAAGATTTTGCACCTTTTCAAAAACATAAAAATAAAAATTTTTGCATCGTCGCAAAAACATGGAATTATAAATTTTTGCACCTTGTCAAAAACATGGTATTATAACATTTTGTTTATTTCCAAAAACATGTAAATAGGACATTTTACGTTTATCAAAAACTCCTAATTAACATTTTACGCATGTTTTTTATTTCGTTTTTATGACATAGCTCATTTTTACTCTAGCCTAAATTGAATTCGGGTCATTTTGCTTCTTCACAGACGATATAATATGTGAAGTATATTAAATATCCCAAAATTTTTATGTAACATATGGCCGTGGCGTGCTGTCCGTCTAAAAATCCAATTAGACATTTTTAAATTTTATCATAATTTAAAAATGTCGCCCAGTACTAAAACCCTATTTCGCTGTTTTAAGCCCAAGTTGACAATTATATTATGCATTTTATCAGCTGTCCCCAATTCTGTTGCTAATTACCTGCGGAAGGTGTGTAAGTATATGCACCCCGCACTGACATATAACACTGACCAATATTTTCATTTTCCATTTTCCAACAATGAATTTTACCTGTGCCTGTAATAAAGTAGTGTGTGCCCGTATTCAAATTCGTATTTTCTATTAGACGATCATAAGTTGTCATGTAAATCTGAGATTTAAAAATGTATGAGTTTAAAATGCATAGTTTTTTTTAAATTTTTAAAATTATTTATTACATGCATTTTTTTCTGTTTACAACATTCATATTGAAAAAGCTGCGCCTGACATAAATGTGCCATCATTTTAAATGTAAATCCAATCGTCATAATATATCGTCGTCATCCTGTGCATCATCATAAAGTTTAAAAATAATAGGACAGCTGACAGCCGCTGTTTTCTTCGTTTGCAGTTTTTATGTCACACACCCTTGAAAAAAATGAATAATTTTGAATGAAGCGGATTGCGGATTCAAATAACCCTAAGCAGTCTTTTCATCTTTTCGTTTCATAGGGCCATATTACAATTTTATTATTTATGTATTTCCCACATGCAAAATGTTAAATTCGAATTTTGAATTTTATTCCAATGGCCAACAACAACAACAGCCATTTACATTAATAATTAATTTCAGCCGTCGTGTCCCTTTTATTTTTTAGAATCGCATCTCTTTATGTAGCGGCTGCTGTAGCCGTCCATAAATAATGTCATGGGTAGGATGAGTGGGTCTAATGTTACAGTGATAACATATGAGTACGGGTGGATCCTAATACAATTGTAATTTGGGTGACATCATTTATGAATCACCTCTCAAATAATTGGTATTACATTAAAAAAAACGCCTATTGAAAATTGAAACCATAAGCAATAAAGCAAAGCCCAGCAGAGCGGCAAACTCATTAAAACTAAAGTATAAAATATTATTATTATTTTGCTTATGCTAATTGCCAAACAAAAAATCGTAAATACTCAAAAACTTACAAAATTATTAAATAAAATCCATAAAAATATGCTAATTGCTAATTAGCATATGGGCATATAATACTAATTGGGTTCGACTTTATAACAATGCACGTATTGTGCTTTGTTGAGCAGAATCTGTGCCAAAGCAAAAGCATTGCATTCTTCTTTTCTCATAACCAAAAATTGAATGTCACTGCCCATTTCCACTTGGACTTGACCAAATTAAATTACAGTCTGTATTATTCATTATAGTGAATTCGTCAAATTCAACTGGCTTTGAAACCCTGAGCAAAATTCCATTTCTCTAAGGAATTTAAATTAAATAAATAAAAAGTGTTTTGTTCACACACAAACACACATACAAAACAGAGAAAGCAGTAAAAACAAAAATGCAACGAAATAAAACAAAACAACAACATTCCAAAATTCCAATGAAAATTAACATATGTGATTTTTAATAGCTGAGAAAAAAAAAGTGCGAGTCTCACAGGAATAATATGGAAACTCTCCAAATATATTCCTATACCTAAAAATGACAGATGACAGCTGATGAAAATGAAAAAGGAATTGGGGTCCAAAATAAAAATATGGAAATTAATGGCAAGACATTGTTTTTAACAGGTGGCATATATAGCCATATATACGCGTCTTATAAACTTTAAAATGGTCCCATCAGCCCATCATAACAGAACCAGGACCAGACTCCAGACCACGGCCATACATATGTTTAGGTATAGGCAATTCTGTGACACATTTAATTTGTACAACACATTTTGTAAATTACACATTTTAAAATGGAGGCATTTGATTTAAAGTCCGTTGTTGCACTAATTTTCCAGATCCGGTATCAAATCTAAGTACCTGTAACAATCCAAGTTGTTTTGGACAAAACTCATTAATAGGCGCCAAAAAGCTATTTTAAATTTTTATTACATCTTTAAAATTCTTGTAGATTTTATGTGCTAATTATATGCGATACTCTTAAATTCTTAAATTGCATTCGAAATTAGGGATGAGGCCCACTTATGTACTTATGCACTTGTGACTTGTACTGGTGTGGTATATTATTAACGTGCACTGTTTATTTACAATAATTAATTATTAGAAAAACAATTCTGATTTACTTAATTATTACTCACTATATGTGAACTCACTATATAGCGCTTATCGTTTGCTTATTAAATATTAATTGCATTCAATGCAATGCAACTGCCAATTTAATTACATGTGAATACATATTAAATTATAAAGTATTTAATTAGCGAGCCAACAGCCAAAGCCAAAACTACCTACTCACCCACCTACATATAAAACAAAGACAAAAATAGAAAGAGAAAGAAAACGTGTCAAATTCATATGCATAACAAGGATGTTTGTTTAATCCTAAATAAAATAAGCCCCAATTAAATTCATGTATGACACAAAATGTGTGCCCAATTTTTCGTTGAAACAACACATTTGTTTTGGATTTGCGTACTAACTATAACGTAAGTTTGAACGCGCACGCATTTTCTGAGATTTTTAACAAAATTCGATTTCAATCTACACACACGTCATGTCAGTCAGTTCTTGTAGCTTCATTCATTACAAATACAAATGTTATATAGCGCTGAATCACGCATTGGAAAATAATATAGCGTGGCGTACAAGCCTCTCACCTGGCTGGATTCGCGATACTAAGCAATCAGCTCAATTAAATCAAGTGTTCAAATATCGTGTGTGTAAAGAATTAAAATGATCTAAATCCATCTTTAGTTAAAAACAGAATGCACTATATGCAAAAAAACCCAGTAAATTATCGTGATTCTAAAAAATGTATGTAGGTAAATACGTAGAATATTTTCCACTTTAAAAGAATTGGAAGTATAGAGAATTTTTTGCACATTTAAATAGAACATTTTTGTCACTTTTTAAAAAAGTGTAAATTGAAAATTGATTTTTTGCACTTTTTATAAAACTTGTAAATAGAACATTTTACAATTTTTAAAAACATGTAAACAAAATATTTTGAACCTATTAAAAAGTGTAAAAAATAGATGATTTTGCACCTTTCCAAAACATGTACCTAATTAGAATATTTTGCACTTTCTAAAAAACGCAAATTTGGGATATTTTGCAATTTTTAAAAATCTGTAAATAGAAGATTTTGCACCTTGCCAAAACATGTAATAATTAGAATATTTTGTACTTTTCAAAAAACGCGAATTTGGGATATTTTGCAATTTTTAAAAATCTGTAAATAAAATATTTTGCAATTTTCAAAAATTTTCGCGTACACTTGACGTATTTCATTTTGATTATTTTCATTTATTGTATATTTTAACATGTAGTTCATTTTAATTCTAGCTTAAATTGCATAAAGACCGTTTTGATTTTTTACTCTCATTACATTTTAAAAACGGAAACAAACCCATGTATGCACACAGTAAAGCATAGCAATTTTAAATAGAGAATTTTGCACACGTCCTAAGTAAACATGCTGCTCAAGTAAAAAAAAACTTTAAAAAAACGCGAATTTGGGATCATTTGGGATAATTCGCAATTTTAAAAACATGTGAATAAAATATTTTGCACTTTTCAAAAATGCGTAAATAGAATATTTTGCATTTTTTAAAAGCGTGTAAATAGAATTTTTACACATTTATCGTAAATTATTTATTTAATGCATATAATTTCAACATAGTTCATTGTAATACTATGGCTTAATAAATTGGAAATGAGCCGTTTTGAATCTTCACTCAAGTCATGTAGCTTGAATTGTTTGAGTTTTGGGTCGGATGCATGATCCTTAACAGAAGCTTGTGCAGTGTGTGGTGGTGAGTAAATGGTGGCTGGTTACAAGTAATTAATTAAAATATAACAAAGGTGGAAATGACTGTCGTGTGGTGTGGTGATGAGGCAAAACGCAATCATATGGAAACACAACTATATATAGTGTCATATTGTCTATAGTTATAATATAGAAGTGATAATTACACAGGTTCGTGTCTGTCATGTGTGTAGTTTCATAAATACCTGTAACCACAACCGCTAAAGAGACCCACATTACTAACTAAAATGCATATACAAAATAAAAAATGAAAGATAAAAAAAGAAAGAAATACATATACTGATATTTTCACTCCTTCGTTTTGGTGCTTTGGTTTTGGTTTCCCATGCAATTTTAAAATAAAAGCTAGTTACTCTCCCCCATAGTATGCGTCTGTAGTCTGTATACTTTTACAGTCCTAATGCTTCGTTATATGTGGGAATCGTCCATAAATGATGCCACGGAAGACATGGCGCGTTTTTGGGATAAACCTACACTCACCGGAACTTTATTATAGATAACTTTTATAGCATAGCCTTTTAAATGCAGAGGTTTCTAAACCCGCATCCACCTTGAGAATGACATCGTTTATGGACGATCCCATTTATGATTTAGCGTATTATGCATAGTACAGCTGCCTAAAGGGAAGTGAATACATGAGTGTAGTGGGCTATATGGAAATGGAATGATGCCGGTGGAAGGGAAAATTAATAAATTATATTATATACCTCAAGCCATCGCATCGCTTTATTCCATCGAGTGTCGCATCCGCTTGAGCTTCACTTTACTAGCATCACGATTACAATTACAATTACGATCAACGATCACATATTATTTTCCTCTATTAATTAATTCACTTCATTTACTCAAAAAATTGCCACACGTATTTAGCGTGACACTACAGCTGTGTACATAGCAAGTTTTTTGTGTAAAAATTCAATTATTCAAAATTCCTACACAAAATACATATATACTGACAGGGCCAGACGAAGGAATTTCATTTAGGCAGCAATTTGTTTTTGTACGAAACCCTCCATTTTGATTTTATTTATGGTTTTCTTTGGTAAAGGAAAATGTTGTATTTACATGTTTCAGAAAAGTGCAAAATTTTCTTTTTACTTTATTCAGAAAAGTGCAAAATTTTATATTTACATGTTTTAAGAAAAGTGGAAAATGTTTTATTTCTATGTTTTTGCATTGTCAAAAATATTTATTTAAGCATGCTTTCAAAATACACAGAAAATTGATTTGCATGTTTTTAAAAACTGCAAAAAGTTTTATTTACATGTTTTTTGAAAACTTAAAAACGGGGGGGGGGGGGGCAGGGGATGCCAGCGCTGGTCGCATTATCCGGCCGTGCACACTGATGATAAAACTACGCCTAAAAATGTCAGCAGTGACGGAAGGGAAACAGTATTATTTAGTGTTAGAAACATATGGCGTGTCAAATTTAAATAAGTAAATAATTACCGACCGAAAACTATTTTCAAAATCCAAATAAATACCTCGTTATATGGAAATAACGGATTTTTTGCACATTTTAAAAAACATGTAAATAGAACATTTTGCACTTTTTTAGAACCAAGTAAATGAAATATTTTACACTTTTAAAAAAATCTTGTAAATGTTAATACAACATTTTACATGTACTAAAAACTTGCAGTTAACTTTTCAAGCGGCGTCCATCTCATTTAGTATGTATATTGTTTATTAATTAAGTTGTGTTTTGGCCATGGCCCTTACAACCCCAAGTTAATACATTTTTGCTTTATAGATACAGCGCAAACTTTTATCCTTGGTAGGATATTGTCATGGTATATTAAATTAAATTCTCGTGGTTTATCTCAATTAGTATATTTTTGCCATAATAAAGCTGTGAAGCAAATTAAATTTGTGTAGATTTTGGATGCTAAAAATTACTTACGATTAGAAATTATAATACAGTTATTGGTGGCCTGCATAATGCGTTAAATTAATAAATTAAAATTAGGCTTTACTTGTTGTAATAGCATAGCCTAATAAATATTAAATTGTAATAATTTGGAATTTACAAGAATATATTTTGAGTGTGCACCTGCCTGTTTCATTATATGTTGCGTACATACGTGGTCATTATTATTAGTGCGGAGCTTACACTTTACACGAGCTGTTAAGCATATGTAAGACCTGCAATCAGAATTCACACAAGAATATGTAGCAGCAGTAGATAGATACGCGCCTTAGTACGCCGTACTTAATGGCTACGTAGTATGAAAAACATGTTTAAAATACTGAATGAATTTCAAATGAGGATTTAATTTGGGGATTGTGGAATTTGGGCCAACGTCTATTCCTTTGTTCGTCTTCATCTTCGTTTTCGTTGTACTTAATTGGGAATAATCAGAGTTTTACTATGTGCCATATGCTATATGTACTACCATACCACTATTCCTCGACTATAGTTATATTTCCCTCCCTTACACAGTATAAGCACAGTACTGACACTGATAATAAATGATGGGAGATCTACTGATAAGAAGGAAGCAAGATGGAAATTCATATGGCTCCTTCTTGGTTTTTTTTTCTGATTTTTTTTGAGGAATTTTGAGTTTGGCTGACGACGACGAGATGTGTGTGTAGCAATTATGATTTGTAGAAAGTGTAACATTTCTCACTCATTTGGCTTCATTTGATTTTGATTTGTTTGCTTGCTAAACTATGCGCTTGGCCATAATATTTTCCCGCCCCTTTTAGAGGTTCTGCGTAAGGAATCGTTCACAAATTACGTCATCAAAAAGTGTTAATTTTCAGGCCCCTATCATCATAAATGGCTATCTTTAGCATGGATGTGATCAGTAGCCAAGTAGACCCATTGGCCCTACCGAATCCGAAACCGATGACGTCATTTGTGGACGATCCCTAATTTATTATGCACCCTGCATTATAGTTTGTGGGGTGAGTTAATTTATATCCCTTTTCATCTTGAGTCTTGTCTTATTGTGTGCTCTTGGTCATGTCCGCCTTCAGCATTTTGACAAAAGGCTTTGCACGAATTAATTTTGCATTTTCCCCTCAAACACGAAGGGATCATCCACAAATGACTTTATCGATATCAACATGGTCAGTGGCAACTGATAACTTCACATGCTAAAGATATAGCCATTTACGCAATAGTTAATCTGGTAAACTGGTGACAGGGGTACCGTTTGTGGGGTGCCAAAATTGAGGACTTTTCGATGACGTCATTTGTGGACGATTCCTATACAGAGCAACGCATCATGTTAGATGAACGGAGCCAAGGTAATGTACTTGCAGACAGAAGCTTCAATCTTCATAGACAGAGATCTAATAAAGGAGATGTAGTCCGATGTAGTCATACAAAATCTGCCATTAAATAGTAAAAGTTTTCAAATTCCTATAGTTTCATTTAAAGTACCTAGATATAACTATATAGTAACCTGTAGCAAAGTATATATTTTTATAATTAAACATGGTTTAATTTTAATATTCTCACTGCGTTGTGGTGGTGGTGATAATGCTAAGGATGCATGATGCTGTCTGTGGCCTGTGGCTGCCATTACCATGGTAGGTTTGCTACGTACATATTCGTCTTCTGTGAAGAACCAAAATCACCCATTTCCATTTTTAGCTGAAAAAAACAAGATGCATCATAAACAAAAGGATAACCACATTGAGATCTTAATAACATATCGTGGGTGAAGAGTCATTCTGTCGTAAGTCCAGTGCACGGCTAAAATCATTCTGTCGCAAGTCCATACGATTCTTAAAGTCATTCTGTCGCAAGTCCATTCAATTGGTAGCTACTGTCAAGGGTCGCTTCAGTGTTGTCCTATGCATTAGGGGGGGCGGTATATTACTGACTGTGATGTACTTATGATGTACACTTAGGGGTCGTCCACAAAAGACGTAATGGTACTGTCTGTGATGTACTCATGACGTACACTTAGGGGTCGTCCACAAAAGACGTAATGGTACTGACTGTGATGTACTCATGACGTACACTTAGGGTTCGTCCACAAAAGACGTAATGTTACTGACTGTGATGTACTCATGCCGTACACTTAAGGGTCGTCCACAAAAGACGTAATAAAAATTCAATTTCCAGAAAATTTTGCACTTTTGAGAAACATGAAGATAGAACATTTTGCACTTTCAAAAAACATGTAAATACAACATTTTGCACTTTTGAGAAATATCTAGATAGAGCGTTTTACACTTTTGAGAAACATGTAGATAGAACATTTTACACTTTTGAGAAACATGAAGATAGAACATTTTACACTTTTGAGAAACATGTAGATAGAACATTTTACACTTTTGAGAAACATCAAGATAGAACATTTTACACTTTTGAGAAACATGTAGATAGAACATTTTACACTTTTGAGAAACATCAAGATAGAACATTTTACACTTTTGAGAAACATGTAGATAGAACATTTTACACTTTTGAGAAACATCAAGATAGAACATTTTACACTTTCGAGAAGCATGTAGATAGAACATTTTACACTTTTGAGGAACATCAAGATAGAACATTTTACTTTTTTGAGAAACATGTAGGTAGAACATTTTACACTTTTGAAAAACATGTAAATAGAACATTTTGCAGTTTTTAGGAATGGAATTTTTATAACGTCTTTTGTGGACGACCCCTAAGTGTACGTCATGAGTACAACACAGTCAGTAATATACCCCCCCCCCCCCCACCCCTCCCCCTAATGCATAAGACAACACGGAAGCGACCTCGACAGTAGCTGCTACCAATTGAATGGACTTGCGACACAATGACTTTAAGAATCGTATGGACTTGCGACAGAATGACTCTTCACCCACGATATGTGACTAAAACTTTTTTTACTTTTCAAAATCATGTAAAAAGATTATTTTACACACGTTTAAAAAACATAAAAAGGGGAAAATTTGAGGTTTTAGAAAAACTTGCTTAAAGAACGTTTTTCACTTTAAAAATATCCGGCGCTTCGCGCCGGATTTGTCGACCGGGGGCGGGCCCGAAGTAGATGCTGAGCTTCAACAAAGGCGTAAGATAGTTTATGTTACGGTAAAAGATGATATAAGATTTGTGGAAGCTCCCCTACAATCAATAAGACATACAAATGTGAATAGCATGTAGTTGAATATAGCTGAAATGTTTTTATAAATTGCACCGATCACAAATGACGTCATTTATGGAGGCTTCCCTACCATGAATAAGCCATATATGGAAGTATGTGGCATGTTGTTTAAAACGCTAGAATATTTTTGAGAATTGCATGATTTACAAATGACGTCATTTATGCAGCCTCCCCTACTATTATTAAGCCATATACGAATGTACGTGGCAAGCAGTTAAAAAAAAGGTTGGAAAAAATTTTAAAATTAAAAATGGGGGTCCCAAAAACTATGATATTAGAATGACGTCATTAAAGACAATCCCTGAATATCTATAACACATATAGGTAAGTCCGTAACATGTAGTTAAAATACGATGGAAACAAATTTAAAGTTGGGACTGGGAATACTAAAAACTATGATATTTGAAGGACGTCATTATGGACGATCCCTGGATATCTATAACACTGAAGGAAGTCATTATGTGATCAGCATCTAAAAATGGTAAAATGATTAAAGGGGGAGGGGGGGTACCTAAAATTATGATATTTTTGAAAGACAACATTAACGGACGATCCCTTACAGTGTATAAGGAAAAATCTCGGAGTTGCTCCATATAACTACTAATTGTGGAAAAACGATTAGTGCGATCTCAATTTAAAAAAATACAACACACGTCCCTCGCATTTGCAATTGTTTAAAATTTGTTCTAGTTTAATCGGCTTAGAAATGCAGCGTCCAGCGTACGACTAACTGGCGGTAGGAGAAATAGACATTTTGCCGGTTTTTATACGTAACCGAAATTGAGAGTAAAAAGTGTTGAGAGTTGGTCCAGTTAACTGCTAATTGCGAAAAACCTATGAAATGGTTTGTACCCAAAAACTATACAGCACACCTAGAATGCATTTGTGAGAGTTTAAAAATTGTTTTATCAAGATTTTTCCAAAATTACAATAATACAATTCACAATGGCCAGCATCAGCTTCAGTTGACAACAGTGGCAGTGAAGCTTACACCAGTCAGTCAGTATGTTACTAATTGTATATAAAGACAACTTTATTCAAAAATAAACTTGACACTGTCCTCCAATGAGGATAGCCTAAAAGACTCAGTATACGTAACAGAACTTATCAAACACAATAATGTAATTTATGATTATTTATGTAAATGCTAGTTTTGAAATTAAGTAATGCATGTAGAATACAAATGATGTACACAAATTTGCACCGATTTCTTGAGAACTGATGTTACTATGTCTTCAATCAGTGTGACTGGTAGACACTGAGATTTCAAGAAATCCATAAAGAACGTTGAAATAGTACCTCTAGCACCGATATAAAGTCCTATGACTTGAATATCATCGACCCCTAATTTGTCTTGGAAATAGGGGATGCATGGATCATAATGTGATTTTTTCTCTTGATTAACTGATTCTGCCTGATTCACATCGTTTTGCTCCATTCTAACAGTTGGATCCAGAATAAATCCTTTCCGCGATTTCTGGTTGTAGGCAATAATGTCCACTCGCTTCGAACCGTTGCCAGTACATACAGCTTCCTGAAGAACTTTCCAGTCAAGCTTTTCCATGGCTTCGGCCAGTAAGCGTCTAACAGCATGATGTCGATTGTTACGTAGCAACTCGCCCCGCGGACAAGATCCAAGGATATGACCTAATGTTTCTGACTCACTACAGCCGTGGCGGCAGCGGAATGATCCTTGGTCAGGCCGTGGGATAGCGTTGACTGGCATAACATTTCCAACCATTTTGATAGCATTGACCCATTCGGAGGAAGAAAGTCCATTTTTAGAATGAATCCATTTATTTGCGTAAGAGCATTCTTGAAACTGAATGACACCTTGTCCCTTTGTCGGTAGTTTGCACCACGCTTCATACTCAAGTAATCGCAAATGTTCACGAATAAATTTACTTTTTTTACCACGAACCTTCTCAAGATTTATTCTAACATCGTCAGGGATTCCGAAAAAGTCTAGACACTTTGAACGTTCAGTTTCTAAATCACAATAATAATTACACATTTACAATAATACAATTCACAATGGCCAGCATTAGCTTGCCAATAATTTACAATCTGCATAATAATGAACTGCACTTTACAATATAAATATAACTCTGAACTTTACAATGTAATACTGAACTGAATGCACGACGACGTGAACTGAAAACTAAATGAGTACAATGCGTAAACCCCGCCACCCCCATTCATTCCGTCGTTCGTGTTACATGTAATAATACTGTGGTTTGTTGCAGTGTGTAGTTGTTGTAGCCATAGATGTGACGCGGTGTGTTTGAACACACGACAGTCCATGGTGAATTTGTTTGTAGGTAGGTATGCACGTCAATGTAACCTTATGGGAGCTGAGACTAGGTTTTTCTCCGTGAATAAAATGAAGTGTAAAAATTTTTGAGAGTTGGTGTATTTAACTTGTGATTGCAAAAAACATACTGTGTGCATGATACCCAAAAACTATACAGCACATCTACATCGCATTTGCGTGATTATACAATTTTTTTGAATATAAATAGTTTAAAAATGCGACCTGTAGCGTACAACAATGAAAAGGGGACAGACAGACAGACACACAGACGGACGGACAACACCATTTCATTAGATGCAGCTAAAGCTCAGCATCTAATAAAGCTCAGCATCTAAAAACGTGTTAAAAGAGCGTTTTGCACTTTTAAAAAACGTGCTAAAAGAACGTTTTGCACTTTTAGAAAAACTTGTTAAGAGAACGTTTTTCACTTTAAAAACGTGTTAAAAAAGCGTTTTGCACTTTTAGAAAAAACTTAATAAAAGAACGTTATGCACTTTTAAAAAACCTTGCTAATAGAACGTATTACATTTCAAAAAATACACGCCAATAAAATGTTCTGCACTTTTAAAAACAAACGCCAATAAAACGTTTTTTGCGCTTTCAGAAAAATTTGCTAAAAAGACCCTTTTGAATTACAAAAAAACATTTGTCAAGAGTTTTAATTTTTTCAAGACTTTTAAAGTCAAAAATTTTGCAAGCCTTAATTTCAAAAGTATGAAAAAATAAACATTTTGGACTTTTCAAACTCCTAATAAATTCGATTTTACGTACAGTATTCTCATTTATTTCCGTTGTAACTTATCGTAAGCAGAGTTTTTGTTAATTCCATTGCTTAAAACTTGTATATTTTTTCCGTTTTGATTCTAAACTAAAAATTATGGTAAGTTGCATATATTAGTAATAAGTGTTAAGCTTTGCAAGTGGATTCCTTCTTTTTTTGTTGGTATTGGATTTGGTCCTCTTTTTTTTGCTTTGACGTTGTTTGTGGCTATGCACATAGAATATGTTCTCGGGCCGTTGCAGTTGCCGTTTGTATGGCTAAAGGAGCTGCGTTGCGTTGGTTTGGTTTGGTTGAGCGGAGCGAGTGGCTTTTACTCACGATTACACCTCAGATTATTATTATTTTATGATTATCTCCCTTTGCCACACACTTTTTATCTTTCGCATCCACTTTGACTTCTTACAGAATCTCCATAAACCGTTTTCATTCTATATACTACATACCTATACTGTTAATTTAAATGGAAATTTTGAAGCACGATAACGCGTATGTACATAGGTCTGAGCAGCAGAGAATGAAATGAAGTATCTGTCCGCATCCGTAGTCCGTCGTAGTAAGTGAGGAGGATGATGATGCTGATGATGCTGAGGATTAAATTAAATTCACTTGCGATACGATTTACATCTCATATCTATGTCTTCAGCCTGTCCCAACATCATCATCATAATCATCATCATCATCCCATTTTATTTCATTTCACTTTGATTTCATTCACTACTTAACTCCCAGTCACTATATTTACTCTATGCGTATATCGTTAGTGTCCATTTTCCTCATAAATATTTTTTATATCGCTGTGTGTGGTGGGGTAGGGAGATTTTTATTCCCTAAAATCGGGCGCTTGTATATTCCTATAATTCATATCTGTATAGCTTTAATTTTTGAGCCCTTAATTCATATACTTATATCGTAAAAAATGAAAAATGAAAATGGTCCATATGTCTAATTTAAACTGGAATTAAAATAATCTATTTGAAACAAAACACGATAGTTCTTAAGGCACGGCCGTACATGCCTGCAATTTTGGCTTCAAAAAATTAGGGGATTAATTCAGAATTTTTTCTACATTTACAAGAATAACCGAAATGCCAAAATGTAATATTGAAGTGAAATATTTAATCTCACATGTAATCACACCGTTGCACATGTATTGTTTAATTCGTATAATTTATTAGGACCAAAATTACCATTAACTAATAATTATACTGGTTTAATTTATAAACTTACAGCAAAGCAAAATTATAAGTTAAGAAAAAAACAAGGGCTAAAGCCCTTGTTTTTGGTAGCCTTAACAGTAATATGGGGTATTACTCTTTAATGCTAAAATCGGTATGCAGTGGACGGCGTGTAGCGAGTGTAATTTTATTTCATCATTATTTTGAACTGCATCTTTTGGTGACCAATAGTGGTAGTATGTGCAATTACCATTTGTAAATTCCAATGTTTGAATTTCCCGCTTAAGTTGTAAAAATAGTGTTAAATGAAGATTTCGACCGGTTAGTCAATGAAAATAAACTAACTTGATATATTATTCGAACGGTAACAATTTGGCAAATGTAAATAACTTAGTGTGCACGTACGATTGTTATTAGTTTTTAAATGGTTTCGAAATAACATAATTGCAAATTAAAAAATTTTAACGGATTGTGTCGAGTGATATATTATTGGAAAGCTCTTCAAAAATAAGCAGGGACTTTTTTTTTCGTTTTTTGATTGTGACCCATGCAACACATTTTTGGCGGCATTTAAAAATTAAAAGACCGTTATTTTGAAAACGTTTTGTTATAATGGAGGCCCGTTCCTAAATTTAAATTCTACTGGCGATTAGCTTTCCAATGATATATGGCTCGATGAAATCGGTCCAGTATTGCAGAATTTTCAAAAATCCGGTAAATTATGTAGATAGGTAGGAATAAAAATGACCCATATCCATTGGTAGCTGAAAACAAATATCCACTATCTACAAAAATATTTAAATATGTCTTGAAATCGTTTAATTAGAACATTTTAGACTTTTTAAACACATGGAGTTAGAAAATTTTACACTTTCGAAAACATGTCAATAGAAAATTTTACACGTTTTAAAAACACGGAATTAGAACATTTTGCACAATTTCGAAAACATGGAATTAGAACATTTTACACGTTTTAAAAACACGGAATTAGAACATTTTGCACAATTTTGAAAACATGGAATTAGAACATTTTGCACAATTTCGAAAACATGGAATTAGAACATTTTATGTTTTTCAAAAACTCCTAAGTAACATTCCAATTCTGCTCATGTTTCTCAATTTGTTTTTAAGACAGCTTTTGCACAATTTCGAAAACATGGAATTAGAACATTTTACACTTTTTCAAAACATGTAAAAAGGACATTTTGAACTTTTTCAAAACATGTAAAAAGGACATTTTGAACTTTTTCAAAACATGTAAAAAGGACATTTTGAACTTTTTCAAAACATGTAAAAAGGACATTTTGAACTTTTTCAAAACATGTAAAAAGAACATTTTGATCTTTTCTAAAAGATTGTAAATAGAACATTGAACACTTTTCAAAAACTCCTAATTAACATTTTACGCATGTTTCTCATTTTGTTTTTTGACAAAGCTCATTTTGATTTTAGCTTAAATTGGAAATGGGTCATTTTGGTTCTTCATACACAATATGGTACTTCTTATAGGTCATTAGCTTTGTTAAATATTAACAAAAAACACTAACATTTTTATTTTTTAATGAATTGCTTGATTAGGGGTCGTCAATAAATGACGTCACGGGTAGGATCACTGGGTCTCTTTGGATGTTGTTGACATCTCATGTAAAAAATAACCATTTGGGCATTGTAGTAGAGATGGAACTATAGAAATCGGAACATTCGATGGTATTATTTATGGATGAGCGCTTTGGACGTGGGTGCTGCATTATTAAAATGATACGTGAATCGAACCTGAGTACATATCTGGTACGATATAGTACATATAAGTAAAGCAGAATGTGGAATTGTGGAACGACACCTTTTGCTATATGCTCAAAAGCGTCGGTCAAAATTAAAATTGCATTTTTAAGAGGAAAGTGACACACAGTTCATAATTTGCTCATTCCACATGATACTTACCTACATTACACTTACACACACAGCATTTAATTATTTATTTACCTCCCTATACATATTAATTAGATATCACTATATAGCCTAATACAGTATATACATAGCTATAAATATATTTTGACTGTATTATCCACCAACCATTACTTAGACTTGGTACAGACGTGTAAATTAACTATATTTTTTTGGATTTACTTTTAATGGTTTAATGGGATTTTAATAAAGAATTTGACTGTGAGATGAGATAGCGTCAGCGTGTCCTTTTCTGTATGTAGACTGCAGTGTGTTATTTGGTCTTGGCATTGGCTATTTAGGATATCATTTCCTTATCCAACTCACAAATCTCTTTTTGACTCTGTGTCTCTAAATGTAATCTTCCAATCTGCTGCAGCATCTTCCAAATCTCTCTCAGAGCATCTTTCTCATCTTTTACACACTTGCAGGTCCTATTTGAAATTTTTGGTCTTTAGATATGCACCTAAATGTCTGACTGCCTATATCAAATAGTGTGTCTTTTACACATAGTACGGTCGTAAATAAGACTAAGGACTGCATTCCATTTCATTTTATTGTGGAAATCTCTGGCAGACTTAGTTCTGTTGTGACGCGTACGATTACGATTATACGAGAGAGCCTTTTGTCAAGGTTGACTTAATTAATTTTTAATACCTGATGCATCTTTTCTTCTATTCTTCACCTCATAGATATTATATCCAGGCGCGGATCCAGGGGGTGGGTTAACTTTTTAAAAGAAGGTAAATAGAATGTTTTTTGCAATTTTCAAAAACAAGTAAATACAGCACATTTTGCACTTTTTAAAAAATTAGTGAATTGCAAAAATTTGCACTTTTTAAAAAGAGGTAAATGCAACAATTTGCACTTTTAAAAAAGTGCTAAATAGAATACTTTGCACTTTTCCTAAATAAGTAAATACAACACATTTTGCAATTTAAAAAAAGAGGTAAATGCAACAATTTGAACTTTTTAAAAAGTAGTAAATAGAATACTTGGCAATTTCCTTAAATGAGTAAATACAACACATTTTGCACTTTTAAAAAATTAGTAAATGCAACAATTTGCACTTTTTAAAAAGAGGTAAATAGAATATTTTGGATTTTTTAAAAAACATTCAAATAAAAAATGTTCCATTTTTGTATAGAAAAACAGAAAATTTTGGATTTCTTGTTTAAAACTGTGAGTATTACGTTTATATTTGTACTTTTCTAAAGCATATGTCAAACCAACGTTTTACACTTTTCGAAAAATGCGTACAATCAGAATTTTGCTCATCGATCATTATATCTCATGTATTTCGTTTTACACATACAATAGCACGTTTTACTTTCACCGTTTTTGAAAATGAGACATTCACTGATTCTTCACTCACAATATTTTTTACGCAATGCCCACCCCAGAAAATATTTCTAGATTCGCCCCTGTACCTATATATGTATTACAATTATCTGATGGGATTCTTGGTTTTGGCTTAAAATGTTTAAAACCTAATCCTTGTTATATGGTCCTGTCTCCTGTGTTTGTATTAGATTTTCAAATGGGATGAGAAATGAAATGCTTTTTTAACTTTTTTTACGTTTACAATAATTTCCCATAAAACTTGGGCTTCATCTCTGCAAAGATGATGTATGGCTGTATTCAGTGAGTTCTAAAAGGATAAGTTGGAGCATTAATTACATTTTAGCCTTTTAATTTCTTTCCTATTTTTTTCTATAGTGTTTTAATCCATGTGGATTGAACTGGATTGTAATCTGAGTTGTAATCTGTAAAGTGAAATTTTTTCCTACAATTTGTGTCATATCCACTATAATAATAAATATGTACAGTGGAAATATGGAACAGAGCGTATAGCAGACAGACTACGCACTATATTATCGCGATGAATTAGACGCTTAGGGATCGTTCGTAAATGACGTCATTAAAATTCACCTTTTTTAGAACCCTATAATAGGACAATGACCAGTTTTAATTACCACTGTCTATAAATGGATATGTATCTTTAATATAGGATCAGTGGCCATAGCATATAGGTAGACCCATTGACCATACCAATGACGCCATTTGTGAACGATCCTTTATTAAGATGGATGCTATGTACTATGTGGAATATCGAGCACTTAAAAGTTATTACACCTTTTTTGTTCTATGTATGTCTTCTCTTTTCTCTGTTTGTTGGCGGCGTCGGATGAGCGCCTTAAATGATGAAGACGGTTGAGCTTAAGTGACCAAGTGGATTTATTTTGATTATATATTTTCATTTCATATATATTTTAATTTTTATATATAATCGTTAATTTACCAGATACAGTACTATATGCCAGAGTGGCCGGTGCCAGTGACGTGTGACCAGTGACGAGGAGTCCTTACTTAACGGGCTTATCTATATGTTTTTGTTGTCGATATATATCTATTGTAGAAACGCATCTCTTTATTACATATCGCCTGTGAAGAACCAAAAGAAGCCATATCCATTTTTAGCTAAAAACAATATCCACTATCTACAAAAATATTCAAATATGTCTTGAGAGTATTTAAATAGAACAGTTTGCACTTTTCAAAAAATATGTAAATACTGGATTTTGCACTTTTCAAAAATATGTAAATACTGCATTTTGCACTTTTCAAAAATATGTAAATACTGCATTTTGCACTTTTCAAAAATATGTAAATACTGCATTTTGCACTTTTCAAAAATATGTAAATACAACATTTTACACTTATGACACACATGAAATTAGAACGTTTTGCACCTTTTCAAAACATGGAATTAGAACATTTTGCACCTTTCCAAAAACATGGAATTAGAACATTTTGCAACTTTTCAAAAATATGTAAATAGAACATTTTACACTTTCCAAAAACATGTAAATAGAACAATTTACGTTTTTCAAAAACTCGTAATAAACATTTTACGCATGTCTTTAATTTGGTTTTTATGCCATAACTCATTTTGATTCTACCTTAAATTGGATATGGGTCATTTTGGTTCTTCACAGACGATATGGCACTGCGCGTCTCCTTCTGTACTACACAGTATTTAGACATAACAGGGCTAATTAACTTGGTAAAATTACATTACATATCTAGTCTATTGCTTTCCCATACATTAGGTATCGCATATGTATTGCAGTTATATATATAGCGTTTTGCTGGTAAAATGGTGTAGCAAAGAACTTTATAGCTTTGTTTTTCTATGTTAATTAAGCTCACGTATATGTACGTATATAGAAGTAAAATACTTCTGTTTTGAATGGAGTTTATTTGCATAAATATAAAATGTCATTTAAATTTAGATAGGCTCATTATCCGTACTGACGACTGCCTTTTTGCAATTTGATCGATTGCAGTATAATATACGTTTTAGTAATGCATTCTCAATGGCTTTGGTGTACAAAATTATTGGTGTTAAGACAGTACTTACATGTGTTGAGTGTGGTAGTTAAAAATACTGAGAGTTCAATAATACTTCACTATATTTAAATTGTTTGTTTTGCTCGCGGATTTGGAAGACTGACACCGTTTCTGTTTTACGGTCTCCATTTCACGCTAAAGCCTTTTTAATCTGTTTCTGTTTCTACTGGTTCTGGCACCTCATCGCGGATATAAATTGCATACGAAAACTGGAGTTCAAATCACAATCAGAGCTAAATACGATACTACCTTAGCGTAGTAAAATGCCGTAAAATACAAAAGAGCAGGGGCATTAAAATAACGTAATGCAATGGCTTTATTGACAGTCAGTTAGTTCGCTATTAGTCAGTGTTTCAGTGTTACATAGTGGAAATACTGCTATATTTCTCCCTTTAGGCACAGTCGTCAGTGTTTTCGCTACATAAGGTGTTGTTTGCAGTCGGTTTATTTTTAAGTACTCACCTGTCTGTATATTTACATAATTTAGATGAGCTAATAATACAACGTAATCGCACTGAACCGCAAGACCAAGGTTAAACTAAATTGCATCCTACATTTAAATGTTTTGTAAAAAATAACCGTTTATATCATGCAAACATGCTACAGTACAGTAAAAGGATTTTAAAGGATTTTATTCGTGCTTCTTTGTAGTGTTATTGACATGTAAAAAAGCGCATATTCTTTGACACGGACTAATGACTTGTTGAATATTAAAATTAAACGCTGCAAAAATCAAACAAGAATAATACAAGGAGGTTAATAGGTTATTTAAAATTTTTATGCAATAAAATAAATAACACAGTATTTTATGGAGAACTCGTACATATTGATAAAGGACAAGCTTGTATGTATACTACTATATGGGGCTAAGTTATAGCGGTATGTTTCTACTTTATGAATAATTAATATGCAAACATTAAATTGTTTTTGGTTTTATACTCGCATGTGTTTTTATCTTTACACAATTTAACATTTCATTTGTATGTTTTATTTTACAGGCCGGTGCCAGTACCCATCTGCATGCATATCTTGTATAGAGTTAGTTTGTACTCTAAAAATTACATTACAAAATTTGAAAATGACATGTTTAAAAATTAATATAAATTTAAAAATGACATTTTTAAAAATTGCAGTAAATTTAAAAATGACATTTTAAAAATTTACAGTAAATTTAAAAATAACATTTTTTTAAATTACATTAAATGTGAAAATGTAGTAAAATAACACTGTTAATATTTTTAATTAATTTCAGTTATTAATATTCCCCATAAATGTATTTATAGAAGATCACATAATAATGATAGGTAGAGAGAGATTTATAGATATAGGCTGTACCTTAAGGCTTTGGGTCGTATTTAGTGAGCTTAAATTTATAGTCATGTCATTCCCATTTATGTAGCTTGTGGATATACAGTTTTTAAATTCTCCTTGTTATTAATATTTTATTGGCCATCTATAAGGACGACAGTTAATGTCGCTTTTTCCATATGGATGTCGATGTCGATATCGATATGGACGCCAACAGGAGACAGGTCAACGTTTTATCATCAAATCATCAACGAGGTTTTAATATCTCTCTTTTTTCAATCGTGTGGAAGGTGCACAGCACTAATACAATATGGTTGGTGCATTTTGGTATTAAAATTCACTGAGGATAAATGAGAGAAGAAAACGACTGTGAATGAAATGGAATGGAATGGAACTAAAATGTGGGTATTGAGGTTTCTTCATTATTCCTTTCGGCTTCGGCTTCAGCCAACAACAACGACAACGACAACGGCGGACAAGGACAACAGGACATGGAACTTGAAAGTCACAACAACACGCGAAACATACGACATACAGATATGAGCATGTACTAAGTAGTAGCTACGTACCTACTTACAATTAGCAATACCTACGGTATTTGACTTGCACTCTTTTATTTAGTACGTATACCGTATATGTAGGTAAATGTAAAGTCCCTATAACTAAACTAGCGTAAATGTACATGAATTAACACACTATAGCATTCACACTCACAAGGGACACTTGTTCAGAGTTGGATAATGCAGCCAGCGCCGGCAGCTCTTTTTTTGAATTTTCAAAAAACATCTAAATGGAACATTTTGCATTTTTCAAAAATATGTAAATGAAAATTTTTGCGCATTTCAAAAACATGGAAATAAAATTTTTTTTACATTTCGAAAACATGGAAATAAACCATTTTCCAGTTTTCTCAAAACATGTAAATAGAACATTTTGCACTTTTCTGAATCAAGTAAAAAGAACATTTTTCATTTTTCTAAAACTTGTAAATACAACGTTTTGCTTTAACAAAGAAAACCGTCAATGAAATCAAAACGGTGGTTTTTCCTTGGAAACAAATTGCTCCCTAAAAGCAATTCCTTCGTTCGGTCCTACGCTTGTTGTATTATTTTAAACAGTAAAAAGAATACAACTCATTTTTTGACTGCTTTTTCTACTCTTTCAAATGTTATAAACTTTATAGTAAAACCCTATTGCGTCTGCGCAGTTGAAGTCGCGCAACGCATGCGCGCCTTACCAGCGCAAATACAGTTATTAAAATAACTATAAGCCTCCTGGTCCCTGGTGAAAGTAATATAAGGCGAAAGCTATTTTAACTGGTCGTAACCAAATTCTTATATTTTTTCAATTATTAATCCAGATCAACACAAATTAATCTAATCTGCATCGCCATCGCCGTCCCAGCAGTATCCCTTATGAGATGAGATTTTTCTTTTTCATACAAAAGTGACAGGAGCTAAATAGATATTAAATGACGACTACCGCAGCTACCGGCGAACATGACCAAAACCTGTAAACTACGCTCAGAAAACAAAGCACAAGATTTTTACTCTCTGCTTTTCTCCCCTTTAAGCTCACACCGTATAATTTATGAACAATAAAGATTCATAAATTAATTGCTAACAATCAGACAAGGAGCCATACGTCTCCGTCTCTCTCTCTTTGCATCTCTTGCTGTCCATTCAATCTGAATCTCTATGCGGATGCGGACGCCGATGCTATAAGCAAAAGGTGGTGGAGGATGAGCGATGGACGGTGGACGTCAAGTGGGACTCTCTGATGGCGATCGCGATCACGATCACATTTCACTTCACATGTTGAATTTATTATTACACTTCCCATCTATGTTTTGGTTTTGGATGAATTCCTTTTACCATTTCAATCACCGACGACCGACGGACGGACAGTCTTATACCCTTCGTCCTACACGACATATTTTGTTTTTGAGCAGAAGTAATTTATGAATGGACTTTTAGTATTTTTTGAATTCTTATTTCATCCCCTATAATCCCAATCCCAATCCAATACACTCTGCCCACGAGGACGTACAAGATATACAACCCACAATAATAATGGCGATTACATTTTTACAATTAGTACATCAATCAAAGAGGACAAGATGACAAGACGGACTCGAACCCAAACTAAAACTCACATACTTAATTCCTCAGGCCCCATTTTAATTTGCCACATGTTCCCCTTTCCTTTCTACAAAGAACGCCTGACTGTCTGTACTTTCATTGTACCATACACAGTATCCGAAAATGCAGGGGCGGATCTACAAAACCGTCTCCATAGGGTGGGCCAAGAAATTTGTGAGTAAAAAAAGAATCAAAATGGTTCAAATCTATTTAAAAAAACCGGACGGATAAAAGACGGATGTGGACAATTTACTTATAGCCAGTTTTTGGAAAAACAAACTGTTTTATTAGTGTCGGTTTTTGGTATGTGCTAAATACTATATTCAATTGTTTTTTAAAAATTGCAATATATATTCTATTTACATGTTTTTAAAAAGCCCAAAATGTTCCGTTTATATGTTTTCAAAAAGTGCATAATGGTCCATCTACATATTTTTTAAGAGTGCATAATGTTCTATTACCATGTTTTTTAAAAGTGCAAAATGTTCTATTTACATGTATTTAGAAAAGTGCAAAGTATTCTATTTACATGTTTTTTAAAAGTGCATAATATTCTATTTACATGTTTTTGAAAATTGCAAAGTGTTCTATTTACATGTAGGTATTTAGAAAAGTGCAAAATGTTCTATTTACATGTTTTTGAAATGCGCAAAATATTCCGTTTCTATGTTTTAAAAAAGTGCATAATGGTTTAACCACATATTTTTAAAAAATGCAAAATACTATATATTTATGTACATATTACAGTAATAGATATGATAATATCTTAGTACTTTTGTAGATAGGGAATTTAATCCCTAGCTAAAAATATTATGAACATGTATCTTTTTGATTCTTCACTTTACAGTATGAATAAGTTATAGCAATCTCAGTTTAAAAATACACCTCTATATGTTGTTAGCCTATGTTAAAACATTCATTTTGGGGTGGCCAACTACAGCATAATGTTGCCCGTACGTTGCCCACCACGCCCTCAATCCGCTTCTGATCCTGGTGGATGCAAAAGGGGGAATCTGCCCGCATACATATAAAGCTACATACAAAAAAAAATGAAATCTGTATCACATATTCTAATTTTATGTATCTATGCCAAGAGATGTAAAATTTTATAGTGGTAGTAGAAATTCAAAAAATGGAATATATACCTTCAGCTACACACCTATAGCTACAGCTATCAGTACATCTCGATATTTATATAATTTGTACACATAAATGTAGTTGTAAACCTACATAAGGCATAGAGATATGATAGCGTAATAAAGTTTGCTACTATATGCTATTGGGATCGTCCATAAATGATGTCATCCAAATATCCCCCATATTTACGACCCCCTCCTCATCGCAGCTTAAGCATTGCGTAAATGGCTGTATTTTAACATTATTTCCAAAAGGGAGCCATTGACCCTGCCTATGACGTCATATGTGCACGACCCCATATTTAATGTGATATGTAGTGCATTGATGTAGATGTGAGACAGAAAAGCTGCGCGGTGGTGGTATATTATATTAGATTTAAAAAAAGTGAAAAGAATTAAGCGATAATAAAAAAAGAAAGGCAATCCAGTTTATTTTAAGTAACAATAAAAATTAAAAATAATCTGTAGTTCAAATGCGAGGAGGCAGGCATAACATTTTTATTTCATTTCTAATTCAGACATTATTCTACATATATATTTATTTTATGTACACTAACAGTTAAACAAAACCAAAGAACCCCTTGCCACACCCACTATTTTTTTCCCTACATCATTTTACGCCGCTTATTTTTTGGATTAAATATGATGTTTTTTTATATTTAATTTTGGTTGGTAGCCAAATATGACCATTAATGCAAGAGCAACAACAGCTATGCGCTTAGCCTTTGGCTTTGGCTTTGACCCAGTAGCAATTAATGCGGTGTATGAATATGCGAATGCATATTATATTTATTATATTTCATATCCGTAGATGCAAAATTGCATACAAACATGAATAGTGTGAGGTAAGAATCAAAATGTCTTATTTTCAGTTTAATCAAGATTTAAAATTAGCGTTGTCAAATACTAAAACAAAAAATACTAAAATTTTTGACATTTGTGTGCTATGTTAAATTACGGGTTTTTAAAAAATGTCGAATATACAATTTCCATGTTTTTAAAAATTGCAAAATGATCTATGTGCTTTTATTTATCAAATTAAAAGTGATCTATTTGCATGTTTTTAAAAATTACACTTTACTCGATTTACGTGTTTTTAAATGGTTTCAAATACTCCAATGACATGTTTTTGAAAAATGCAAAATATTTTATTAAAAAGTTTGTAAAAATTGAAAAATGCTATATTTACAAGTTTTTAAAAAGTGCAAAATATTATATTTACAAGTTTTTGAAAATTTAAAAATATTCCATCTACATGTTTTAAAAAAAAACTAAATTGTTCTATTCACAATCTTTTTGTATATGATGATGATATTTTATTTCTTGTAGATAATACATTTTGGTTTAATAGTCAAAGATGGATGAGCATCGTTTTGATTCTTCCCAGAAAACCTTAAAAAACATGTGTGTAATTTGTTTATGACTGAAACCTGTCTAGTTATCTGAAATTTAATCTGCATACAGAGTAATTAGTAGTGCAATACAGATGATGAAAGCGATAATTGTAATAAATAAAAATGATTACAAAGCATTACAAAAGCAATAAAACAAACCGCCATCATCTCCATTTAAACAAATTCAAAAGAAAATTATTATAAACTTTATTAAAATCCGTATAATTTTTGAAGAAAAATTTGTTTCTTTACACGAAGAGTTTTTTTTTAACCCACACGCCAATAATTTCACACACTTTATCATTCTCTGAACCTAAGTATAGCTGTATAACGCGTTTTGACAACAAAAACTATTCAAATATTTTGACATAAAAAAAACCGAAAAAGTTTAATACTAGAACTGAAGCAGCCATGCACAGGGTCGAATAGTTGGGCCAGCGCAGGCAGCCCCGCCTGCTTGAATTTTAAAAACACTTAAATGGAATATTTTGCACTTTTTAAAAACATGTAAATAAATTTTTTGTACATTTTAAAAACATTAATTTTTCCATTTTCAACTTTTCTCAAAAACATGTAGGTACATAAATAGAGCGTTTTGCACATTTCTGAACCAAGAAAAAGAGCATATTGCACTTTTTTAAAAACATGTAAATACAACATTTTGCTTCACCAAAGAAAGTCATCAATAAAATCAAAATGGTGGGTTTTGCATGGAAACAAATTCCTCTCTAAATGCAATTGCTTCATCTGGCCATGACCATTCATATGATTAACGTTTTAACTTTTTTTTTCTAATTTGTATTAATGGCGCTATGTATATACGGCACAGTTGCAGTTCATATTATTTGATTTTACTTCGCTTTAATTTTAATTTATATTAGAAAACGATCAAGATGAGGCGAACCTTTCGACCATAGTATTGAACCCAGTGTTGAAATTAAATCTAGAAATTACATCTGGTATATTAAATGTATACGCAGTCCGTAGCCTATAGTTATATAGTCTCCACAAGTAAATAATTATATGTCAGCTGGGACGAGTCCTTATGAAATCTTAATTTAATAAGAAAACTATAACGATAAGAAAATTAACAAGAAAAAAAATAAGAGAGTTTTGTTATTGTTGTTGTTATATGATATAGGCTATATACGCGTGTCTGCTATTAATTTTTATCTGAATCTGCAATCGATGCCGCGGTCTGCCTGCGTTTGAAATCACAGAATAATTTGATAATTTGATAATGAGGAGGCTGTGCCCCTGCTCATTCAGCAGACGAGAGAAAGAAAAAGCGAGGAGATTTCTTCCAGATTTTAAACCTGTTGCCAAATCCAAATGATAGCTATATGAAGATACATACTCATTTAAAACTTAAAACAGTATTTCAAACGGTTACTGGTTAGTTAACTCCCATTGGGATTGGGAATGGCTAAAAAAATCGTAATGGAAACAGGATTGTGGGATAATTATTATTGTTAATTAATTAATTACGTTATTAGTATTCCGTGAGCGTTTCATCTGTGTAGCTGTAAATTGTAAAAGCCAATTTTAAATTCAAATATATCAACTTCTTTGTATACACTTTTACGACCAGACGACCAACGACCAGTAATTAATAATTAAATAGAAATTTTTAGCAAGTAATTTTTAATTATCAATGCAGAAGGTGTACTTAGAGTTTAATGTAGGTAGGTACGTACCTACATAGGAATAATTAGCAAGAATCAAAATGACATATCTTACTCCTTGAATTTGAACAATATTAATTATGTAGGGTTTGTTTAATAAAATATATATAATATATTGCGGGTATATATCGTTACTGAAGAAGCAAAGTTGCCGATCTCCAATTCTCACTAATAGCAAAATTGCCGTTCTCCAATGCGCGCTAGAAGCAAAGTTGCCGTTCTCCATTTATTAGTAGTAACGTATTAGTAACGTTACTAATGAATGGAGAACGGCAATTTTGCTGTTAGTGAGAATTGGAGATCGGCAACTTTGCTTCTTCAGTAACGATATGGTATATTGCAGGTGCTGGTAAAGTATCACAGTGCCCCATTTAACTTTTAGCAATAAGGATAAAATGTACTATCTACAGTATGTACCTACCTACACATAACATATTACTGACAATTTAAAATGTAATGAATCTAAAAGTATGTGAATATAACATTTTACAATTTTAAAAAATGAAGTAAATAGAACATTTTGTACTTTTCAAAAACATGTAAATAGAATATTTCGCACTTTTCAAATTCGTGTAAATAGAATATTTCGCACTTTATAAATTCATGTAAATAGAGTATTTTAAACCTTTTAAAAACACCTAAATATAATATTTTGCACTTTTCAAAAACTTGTAAATAGAACATTTTGCACGCTTCAAAAACATGTAAAAAGAACATTTTGCACTTTTTAGAAACAAGAAAATAGAACATTTTGTGCTTTTAAAAACATGTAAATTGTACATTTTTGACACTTTTTTAAAACCCGTAATTCGACATTTGTGTACACAAGTATTTTATTTTTTGTTCATATTTTTTACGAAGCTAATAATTTTAAACCTTAATTAAATTCGAATTAATACATTTTGATTAGATTCGGCAAACCGAACTTAAAAACTCCAAGATTATATTTTTATAACTTTTATTTAACTAAAATTAAATTTATTTTGAATAAAAAATTTTAATTAAATATATTAATGTGTAAAAATTTTATTAGTTATAATGATTTTTCGAAGTAAAAGTGTATTTAGGATGAAGTAGGCTTATGACACCGATGCTTTTTGAAAATTAAATGTGTAAATCGTATAAACAGCAAATCAAGATGCAAGAATTACTTATATTAAGCCACATTTTTGTACTCCAATTATCGTAACATAAGCGCTTTATATATCGTCGAAGAAGAGGCAAATATGATCATCTCCCTTTTGGACTAAAAGCAATTATGATCATCTCCCTTTTTCAAAAAATACAGCTAATCTGATATGTTAATGATTAGTTAAGGGTTTAGTAATTCAAACCCAAGCACATTAGGGGTCACCCATAAATGACGTCATCAAAACATCGTCATTTTACGTCCCTATGCCTATGATCCTCCTGTCATCAGATTACCCGTTTCGTAAATGGTTATCTTTAGCATGTAACACAATCAATATCCAAGAGGGTTGTTTGGCCATACCCCTGACATCCAATGCAAATTCATTAAACGTGCAGCGGGGGTGGGGGGGGGGGGTACGACGTTGTCAAGTTTTATTGGGATCGTGCATAAATGACTTCCCGAAAATTACCATTCTTTTATTGAGATCGTGCATAAATGACTTCCCGAAAATTTTCATTCTTTTATTGGGATCGTGCACAAATGACGTCCCAACAATTGTCATTCTTTTATTGGGATCGTGCACCAATGACGTCCTAACAATTATAATTATTTTATTGGGATCGTGCACAAATGACGTCCTAACAATTATAATTATTTTATTGGGATCGTGCACAAATATCGTCCCAACAATTTGTCATTCTTTTATTGGGATCGTGAACAAATGACGTCCTAACAACTTTAATTATTTTATTGGGATCGTG